>CM023202.3:46780032-47380032 GCA_004115045.4 Sinella curviseta | reverse complement strand
TTATATCCCAAATGTATTCTAGCCAATATCTATTACTTTTCAGGTCACGTTTAAAGAAAACGGTGAATGTTTGTAATAAATGCTTTCAGAGAATGAAATGAAAATGATAATCAAGCTTATTTACACTGTGTTTTGCATACCATCGGCTATATTTTATAACATTATGTGATCCCTACATTTCAATAACACTATATTAAAGTCATAGCAAATGTGTAATCAACATACTGCAAACTGTAGACGGTATATTGTTCGTCGTGGTTAAGTAAACATGCCAAATACGATATACTTTATTCCATTGTTTTTATCCCGATGGTCGGAAATACAATTCGAATTTTGGAAATACAAATGGTTACATTTACCGAGCACATTCGGAAAGCAAGGTAACATATTTCAGTGCGGTTATGCCGCTACCAGCTACCTATAAATCTATACACACATAATTAATTACTTTGTATTAAAAATACATCAAAATGCAAGCATCGAATATATCTCGTCAGATATGTTGAATAATATTCGTACTGGCGTATTATTTCAAACATATTTATCAGATTTTTCAATAGTCACGTATGATATTTGTGATATACAATAACGCAACTTTTCTCCATGATACACTTAGTAATCCGATAATGCCAGTTTTTAAAGGCAAAATATCACGTTTAAATAAAATTATCGAATCCTGCAATCAATATTAACCGTAGGACTGAAATTATGACATATATACCGATCTTAATCTCTTAAAGAAAATGATACACCACCGATGCAGAATTTGTACATCAAATGCGTGCGAAAAATAGCATACAACCCGCCGTTAAAATCAGTTTATGATAGCTTCCTACCGATGATAAGGTATGTTTTAAATGTCCTGATTATTTTTCATGTCATATGGTGATAATTAATACTGCCAGATAAATCAGAGTTTCTACACAGTCATTAGTCACTTTGACGTCAGTAGGTATATAACGAGTTCGGAGGAAATACAACCTGACTTGTAACGTAACAAAATACTTACGTCTACTACACACACAATCCCGTGATATCATTTATTTCTCTGTGAAATTAATGGTTTCGGTGGTCTTAAAACTCGATATATAGACAAACTGGTGGCATATGGAAACGCTTTAGTGACCACTAAATAGCCTTTTCCATATCTTTGCACAAAACAAAGATAACTACCACTTATGGGTTTCAGATTCCAGGTTGGGTAGTGTTTTGCTATTATTTTGAACTGCGTATAAAAAGCATGTAATTTTGTAACGACATGTTAGTCCTGACATCAACATATATCATTGCCAAGGCTAGTTACGACATAATTGTATGTAGCGAAATATAACTCTTGTAAGCCATTTACTTCTGCACATCTAGCAACTGATATTCGGATTAAATATTGGGATTGCAATTTCAACTTCTAAGCCAAGCCAAGCACACGTAATTTAAAATACGAATTTTGACTTCAAAACTGTTATTCTGCTACGGAGTGAATTCCTTTCAGTTAAAAGGGCATTCTCGTATGGCAGAATAGAAATAGCAACATGGTCACACCGCTTGTCATCAAGTCATTTGAGCTTACGACCGCACATACGACAGGATTTTACCGTATACATTCGGTGCAAAATTTAATCCCAATAATAAGGAGTTTGTTTTCGAGAAAAACGGGAACCGTTTATATTCGTACATCGCCATTGCAGGGATCAATTCGATAATTCTGTACAATGTTATTGTTCTGCTTGAAGAAAACCCACAGAGATCTAGTACCACCTTAATGCTATCGAGAATGATGCTACTTGTCACTATAACTGCCGTACTGTCTGTGATCTTGATTTTGGGAGTAATATCGCTTCAGTACTCCCGTCTATTATATGGACAATATTTCAATGGAGTTTTTCGATTCATCACCACGGAAAGGAAGAAGTGCCGAGTTTCAAATTTCAAAACTATTATGAAAGCAGGTGCGTATTTGCCACGCGCATTTACACATGAAGTAAGAAGCAAGTAACTAATTTGACTTCCATTATCTTTCAGAGGTTGCAAAGCTTTTGCAAGGACGGACGATGGATATAAACGGATTATTGGTGAGTGGACTAACTGTTCTCTTTACTTTGGTTGGATTCGGAGGCCCAATTGTTTTCCTGGTCGCAGGGCTGCATCCGCCACAACGTTTATTTGGATTACATTTCCCTCAATTGAAAACACTTGATCCGATAAAATATGTACCTCAAGTGCTTAGATTGGTGTATTTGGAATGGGTATTTTTAAACTGCTCCCGAATTGCGACCAATTTTGGTGCGTCGATATTGACGACTTGCTTGATTTACAAACAGTGCCTACATATGATTTCAAAATTACCCCTAACGCATATGTCACTGCATTTGTATCACCAGCTATTTTGTATCAACCAGGTAACCATATTTATATTCAACTTTACCGGTGCTACATTTATAGGTTGTGGTTTCGTATATCTAACAATTGCCAACTGGATGGTTATACGTGGATGGGGAAGGTATTCGCCAGACTTATACTTCTTTGTGTTGGGCATTACGTCTATAATGTACATAGTATACTTGTATATGTTGCCGATAATTTGTAACTTCAACGTGAAAAGCATGCGAATTGTTCAGAAATGGCAGGGAATGGTAATGAACAGTGCGGGGGAGTTGGCGATACTGGAGAAGAGTGGTGAGATCGATGCAACCAGTATCCTTTTATTACGGATTGACAAAGTTTGATCAGGACACGACCTTAAATTATCTTTCGCATATCGTCAACTCTACATTCACTTTGCTGCTTCTGAGCTAAATGTGATGAATGAAAACTTGGCCCATTTCTAAAATATGTACCCATAGTGCAACATGGAAATACCAGTATTATTATCAACGGTATAAAATTTAGATGCGTACCAACAGCTGGTAAGGCGTATGCTAATTATGCTCCGTAGATAACTAGAACACAACTTATTTTCTGAGCATCATATTTCAAAAGAAGGCATACCTCAACATCAAAGGCGCATAGTAAATGGAAAAGACGCATTTCATTTTGTAGTATTAAATTTAATTATAGCGGAAAATTAATATATTTTTGCTCTCATATTCAAATGTATTAAAATCAAACGCAGATCATAATTCATTTTTTTTGATTTGTTGTATTTATTTTTCTTTGGCGTATATTGCATACCTACGAACGGGAAAATGTATCCGTTTACTTGAAATTTGAAATGGAAAAGACGTTTACTTGAAATCCGGCCATATACATATTTAATCTTAAATCAATCCTTGACGTCGAAATATATTTCCAACTAAATACGCCTCTGAAATGAGAAATGAGGTCAGCAATTGTAATCACGGTAAAATAGTTTACCATTGTTGTGGAATGAACTTAAACGCAGTTAGGTAGTTTCCTTTGATCGTAAACAAAAGTCTCCAATAATCTGTATTAACCAGAGGCAGTGATCGATTTATTCTTCTAAATTACACATTTTAATGTCGGACAAGAATTGTCCGACATCATGGGCACCCTACCACCAGTGTGAAAGGCTTTTACCATACGCAACAGTTTCAATGACGCAGTACTAAGATACATTATATGGATAAAGAGAGATCCGGTATAAAGAAGATTTGAACTTCAGCTTAGAATCTGACAATAATTTCCAAGTTTTGTATCTCAAGCTATTTTGCTAACGCATTTAATGATATCCATCATGATGCTGATATGGGTCATGTTTTGTGAGCCTTTTCAGATCTTTCTGCAGCAAACGACTCCATTGATGCCATATGTCATAATTCTGGTATTCATCATTTTCGGTACGTGAAACTATTATTGACCCGTACTTAATCAAATTTCTAAAGTCTGAAGATGTACTCAAGTTGGCAGGATCGACAGGGCAAGTCAATTTGCATTCACACGAGTCGTACATGCATCTCATGAAAGTAGGTGCCTAATTGAACTACCATTAGTAGTGGAATACATATGTATTTAAAGTATATTAAAATATGATATTCATATCAGCAATGTCTTCTAAAAAGTAACCGAAATGATAGCGACTAAATTTTTCTATTTGCTATTTCAATATTTAATTTAAAAGTTGACACGCTATCATAATATCTTAATACTTTTAGTAATATTATTACTTCGAGCCAATCAAAGTAATGGAATTGAGTAGCTGCAGATTAATTTATGAGATTATTTTTCCATCAGAATTCAATAATAGTACTTCTTTATGCGCATTTCTCAGACCTCTTTAGACGGCCACAGGAGGACAGTTCCAGGAGAACTTGAGAGCATATACGCGCAAACATTTCTTAAGAACTCAACACACCTTCAAAATTCCCATATTATAAATATTCCACACAATTTGTCATCCGATCTCCTTACTGATCATTTACGCTCATTCAAGGGAAAGAGCAAAAACTTGCATAAATATTTCGTCATGATAACACCACTTGCCAGGAAGTCACTGCAGATCTCAAACTCATTTTACGATCGGCTACTGCCATACCAAATTTTGGATTACTGGGATACTACAAATATGACATGGATTGTAAGGAGACGCAGGAAAGATGCGTGGCTCACAGTGGCCTACATTGCTCTGATGACAGCTGAGCTGCTATGTAGCATAGATCTCGTATTTGAAGCATGGATATTCCGCTCCCTTCACATGTCCCTGCCTCATGTCATGTTTCAACTACTGATTGCATCTCTCGTCGGCCTCTGTTTGGAATTTATCATAATATTACGACCTGAGGCGGAAGTTGTCTCTCTCCAGTTCTGCAATAGCCTCATCAAATTCAGTGAGGCACTAACAAACAAACTTGACCGATGCAAACCGAGATCTGTCAGACGCCTGTTGTTGCAAGGTAATCGGTATATTCCGTCAAAGTATTTTATTTATATTCAATATCTGCATTATAAAATGTTTGCATATTTCAACAGAGATTTTGAGGCGTCGTCAAGGCAAGCCATATGACACGATCGGGCTAACTTGTATTACAATGGCTATAGCAATGACTTCAACGGGATTGTTGTTGGGATCGATTGGAACAATTCTAAATTTTGATCCATTTGGGGTGCTCGTCCTTGCCAAATATCCGGACAAAATGGAACACACTTTGACAAAGTATGCACTCCTTAGCATTCGATTGCCTTTAACAATATGGTGTACTCTGGAAGGAAGTAGAATCTATCTGACTGTTTGTCTACCGTTTATGATAGTTATGGACATTTACCATACATGTCTAAAAATTATGCATGCGCTCCCGCTCCACAATCTTACTATTAATCTGTACCGCCGATTTCAATGCATCCATCAAATTGGAGTACCAGTAACTCGTAGAGTTGTAGGAGCACTTCTGGGCATCGCATTCTTTATGCTTGTGTTTATCAACTGGATTGTATGTAAAGGATGGCATATATTCCCAATACCACTATATGTCATTGTGTGTGTACTTGGCGTGATCGCCTACTTTGTACTATTCAAAACGCTGCCGATTGCAGTTAGCTTGCATGATAGCAGCATCAGATTGATAAGTGCTTGGAAGCTAAGAGCGGGTGAAACGGATAGGAGTAAGCGCCGTCTTTGGACTAAAATTGTAAATGCTCAACGCCCATTTGCTGTATACTATGCGCTAACCAAGTTTGACATGGATACTGAAATCAACTACTTTTCGGCCATTATCGAGTACACCACGAATGCGCTTCTCCTGCTATAGCAAAATGGTTACACTGTAATATCCTACAGCACTTATCATTCATTATTATTATATGGCATGGAGAAAGCAGGAAGACATATTATCAATAGAGGTGATATATTTTTACGATGTAACTATTTTTAATTGATTGATACTTTGATGTAACATGTTTTATATAGTTAATAAATAATTTAAATATCATGGTATGAATGAAACAAATTTGATATTACAATATCTAAAAATACGTCCAAATCTGTGAAACTTTAATCCATGTTTTCTTTTCTTTGCCACACGTCTAGTTTGGCAAGTTGACCTGGGCGAACATAAATCTTGCCTAGTGTACTGCAATGATATTTAAATCAGAGATTTACAAAGCATTCGTAACACTCTAAAATGCTGGAAGATATGACAATTAACTGGTTTATTGCGTTTTAAATTTATAATAACCAGAGAGAGACAGCGAGAATGAGAGACCGAGGATATCAATTCTCATGTAGACATAAAGGAAACTAATTACATTTTCATATCATTCGTTTCATTTAACTGTAAATTGAAACGTTATTTATGCTAGAGTAATGTCATTTTCCATAACATTCTAATTTACAGTTACGCCAAGCAAAGTTATGAGCAACATTTTTTGGCAGATTGCCACCTTTGAGCCACCATCTTTAAGCGACTCCACATTGCACACTTATCATCAGCTATTCTTCAACTACCAGATACCTGTTTGCTTATTAAAACATTGTTCCGAACTTTTACTCTCTTTTGGATTTCTGATCCTTACCATGGGCAACTGGATACTACCGTTGGGTAGTTACGGTTATCAATCACATGTATACTATTTCATAGGTGGTGTTGTAGCTGCAGGTTATTTTGCATCCTTGTTCGCATTTGCGCTAGGATGTAAATGTAACGTAGTGAGCAGGAAGCTTATTGGAGGGTTAAAGGCGCATATATATTGTATTGCAGGCACCAGCACCAGCTGGAGTAGAGTTGTTAAAGCGCAGCAGCCCATTTCATTATACTACGCCATGTCAAAATTTGAGAAATCCAAAACGATCAATTTCTTTTCTAGCATAGTAAATTACACTGCAACATTTTTGCTACCCTCAAGAGATTAAATTGGATATATTAACTATACGTGCCCCACGAATTAATTTGGACTTTCAGATTTATTATACATGCAGTTCTCAATAACTATCCATCGTGATCATTACTATTTGTATACATATATAAAATACATACAAATATATAGGTATATTAATAGCAAGCAAAAAGATTACGTGACACGGATTTCTCAAAACAACATTATGCCTGCGACGTGGAACTGGCCACAGAACGGCGCCGCACAAAAATCCTCCAAGGGCTCCTCCAATATGATCACAATGTCCTACTGGAACGTTCTCTGCGAAGACATTGGTATGAATGTAAACTGCAGCTAAGCAATCGGCAAACGACCATAGGCCATAGACTCACACTTCCGGTATAAATCATTGCAAATGTTCCTCATCCGCGGAATACATTTCCTAAAAATGAATGTTCCATATTCCAATTTCTCTGCGATGGCAGCTACCTTAATTCCGGAAATGAGCAAACCTGCCATTACTTGTCGAATGATTCGAAAACATATGGTGAACCGTAATCGAGAATTTCATAATGTTAAGGTACTTCTTTCGTATTTCCGGCGGAGGAAGCTATCGGTAATAAACTTCCGGTCTATGAATATGTCGACAAACTTCCAGAGGTTTTGCGAATGGTATGATCGTATATTGTACTTTTTAAGTGGCCATGAGGATTACATTGTAATAGTTTTGGAAATTGTGTAATTCATGTAGAGATGGAAGGACAAGACAATTTACTCTGAGCCAAACATCATGGCCACGAATTTTACGCCGTTTACTTCCTTCTAATTTAAAACTTTTTTTTCTTACATGGTCCTTGTATTTTGGAATCCGCACTCACAAGTTAGAAGCGTCCTTTCATCGTCCATAAAATTGATAAACATTTATTTGTCAAGGTTAGCCGCAGTCACCAAGTTAAACTGAACCATTTATGCACCCATAGCATGTGGTAATTTTTCAGGCTTGCATTGTCGAGTCATCCTCATGAATGTGACGTTATAAACATCCAAAAACTACATTCGAGGAGGATTTATTGCGGAGCTTCATCCAAATTTACTTTCAAATCAGTACATGTGTACACCTACTGCATGCGTTTGAACTTGACGCCGCGTAACCAACTTTACATGCTTAATTACATTTGAAATATAGTAGTCGTATCAACATGGTTACCCCGTTGGTTTCAAAATCTTTTGAATTGACGAATAGGTTTTATGAAAGTTCTCTGAGATACCCGTTTGTCTGCGAATTTGACCCGCATTTAAAGCTATTTAAAATGGAGAAACGCCGTAGGAAATTGATTCCATTTTACTCGTTTTGTGCTGCAACATCATTGACTGTAATGGGATATATCATTCCCTTGGTACAAGCATTATCAACTCAGACTACTAATTTCTCTGCCTCAAAAATAATTCTCCGTGCCATCATGGTTATTCTTCTGGCATTTCCTTTAGTGTTAAGTGCAATCTCTATAAATTATAGGAACATATTATTTTGTCAATATTTTAACACACTATTTCGCTTCATGGATCGTATTACGGGTAATCTGAAGCGGTTATCGGCTCCATCCACTTTCAAAGTCCTATTGAGCGACGGTAAATGATGACCCAAAAAATTTCAAGAATTTCCAAGAAACAAGTTTTTAATATAAAGCTGATTTAACAATTTTCAGAAATAGCAAAAATGCGCACTGGGAGAGAATGTGATCTAAATGGATTAAATATCAGCAACTTTTCGGCTACCACTATTGGAACGGCATTTCGTGCACCTATCGTTGTAATTGCGGCCGAAATAGATCCGCTGTCTTATACGTTGGACATCATATTTCCCAACTCTAAATCCACATATTTTGCGCAGCTTTGTTTTCTTGCCATTCGATGGATATTTCTCCAATGGATTCATTTGGAATGTAGCCGTGTAATCATCAATGTCTGCGTTTCTGTTATGCTATTCTGCTGCATATATCTACGCGCTCTGGAAATTATTGGACGAAGATCCTTAAGCGATGCCACATTATACACCTACCATGAGCTTTTCTGTATCAACCAGATACCTCTGTTTATAGTAAGACATTGTGCCGCAGTATTATTAGTATTTGGCTTCGTGATTCTTACAATGGGGAACTGCATACTACTCTCTGGTTGGTATATTTATGAACCGCACGTATATTATTTTATTGGCGGTGTCGTAGCTGCTGGGTATTTTGCGGCTTTGTATTCGTTGCCACTGGCCTGTAAATGCAACGTTATAAGTATCGAGTGCATTCATGGTTGGAGGGAGAAAATCAATTGCGCTGCTGGAAGCAGGCGATACTGGAGTAGAGTGGTGAAAGCACAGCAACCCATTTCATTGTACTACGCCATGACAAGATTTGAGAAATCCACTACGATAAAGTTTTTCTCAAGCATAATAAATTACACTGCAACATTTTTGCTACTTTCAAGGGAATAAACAGATTTTACTTACCATTACAGCCCAGTGATAAATATTGTTGGATTCATATAGCTGTAAAATGTGTACCCAATCTGTGCATTAATTAAAAATTTGGCGTCAGTTTTTATAGGATTGTGCATCATAAACATAGGAAAAGTAGAATAATAGTTGAGTAGATTAGCAAATATAAGTACAGCAAATTATTCATGTGTATTAATAGGTTGCCAACTTTAAATTCGTCCCGGTACTCATCTCAAATTTCGTTAACACCTTATGGATGGCCAGTGGACGCTGGTCACTCAAATAGTGCTGCGCCTATCATTAGAAATACACGTCCTTGTGATACGTTTTCATCCCAGAGAGAATTACACAGTTGCAATTACACAAAAATTATCATTCTGATTTCCATGAGTACTCTCATTTGCTTCATAACGACAATGACAACGACCAGAGTAATGTAATGGTGTTGACTGTACGACGAAATGATAAACTGTTGCAAATACAATGATTTTTAACCTTAAGATTTTTCCAGTAAATTAATTCTGTGTCAGCAGCACTCGAATCAGCTTCATTGGGTATCCACGATCGAGTGAGGTCACCATGTCTATAGTTATTCGTCTTTATTGCAGCTCATGTACCAGACAACGTGTTACGACTTAAATAATAATCAATTGAAGATGAACGCCTAGGTATACACTTTAGTGCGGATCAGTTATTTTGAGTAGATATCGGAGATGCTATTTCAAGGAAACAAGCTATTTCTGCTTGTGTTACATTTCAGGACTATCGATCGCAAAAAATTAAATGCTTTTCCTTACGTAGCTCCTCATTTTAATTGCGAACTCCTTTGTCCTCGTGATATAATTACGATTTGCAGTCGTGAGTATGCCATTAAATTTTCCAAATTAAATCTCATCTCATGAATTTATAATAAAGCAAAAACTAGTTATTTTTGTTTATCATTAAATTAGTTGCTATATGAATACATAATTTAAAAAAGAGCACCCAAGAATCCAAAAGTACAAAAAACAGTTAGCCCTGCTGGTGTGTTAACACCAATTATAATTCAGATATGATGTGACATGTTAGTCATTGCTAATCAATTTGAGAAAACAAATTACATGGAATGGAGACAGGAAAATATTCGGGACCCTGTCCAGGATCGCTTACATTTCATGTGTACGTGTTTATGAATATTCAGCACAATTTCATTGCAAGTTATCGTTTACTTTTATTACTAAAGTTACGCGTACATTTTCTTACGATACATTTTTGTGCACATATATCTAACCATTTGCGTATTAAAACTGTTTGCAATAGTTTTTTACTTAGCCGAGATTATCCAGGAGTAAAGTATTAACAGTTAAATCAAAAATAAATGAGTAATATGTTAGTTTCGTCTCCAACTCAAAGATTGAAAATCCATAATGCAGTGCAAAAACACGCTGCGCCCGTACCACTCGTATTGAATAACGCGAAAACCCTCTGTCCAGAATTTTGCATCTCCAAGACCTAACAAGCCGATCCGCAATTCGTTCGCATAAGACTGCAAGTGGCAACGCCAAGAAATTCATTATATATAAACTAATGCATACCATGACCATCATCAAATATGCCTCTAAGGGAACCACTCCCCAACACATGAGGAGTATATAATTTGCGTATATGGTTGTGTAGCCACCAACTGCCAAGTATGATCCCGTAATGCGGCTGACGTAACATCGAATTATTTGATACACGCAATGAAGTTGTGCATATAAATCAATTGCGCTTCCTTTCAATGGCAGCTTCGAAATTCGGGTGAGACTCTGAAGAATGATGTTGACGGCCGTGAAGAGTACGACGCATGTTGACGTGAATATTCGAGAACTCTCAAGGGTACTCCACTGACAAAATAGATACCTCAATTGGAGCACGGCATATTTGAAATAGGCGGATTCAAAATGTGTCGGATATTTTGCAAGTAGATAGCAGCCAAGTGGATCCAGATCCAGATACACCCCAAACGCTCCTAAGCCAATTCCTAAGACAATCATCATCGACGACATTCCAAATATCATTAGTCCGGTTAAGTCAGATGGCTTTCCCCTTAGCAAACCAAATGCATCTGTTAATTTTAAGACATAACAAATCTGTAAATTCTCACACAAAATAATAATTTTATACTTTTGGATTCAACAGTTTTTGTACCTTGAATGAACAAATGGATGGCGGAACGGCTTTCTGCACTCTGTGCAAATTCTTGTGTGAAACCTTTGTCGTATTGTAGCAAGCTATTCTAAAATTGGCATCCATCGAAAGGATGCAAAAGCATCATGACGCCTGTAGAGACACATATGCCAATTACCCCAGCAACGGCTTGTTGCATGACTGCTATGTGCATTGGAATTTCCGGAGAAGAATGCATCAATGCCTCCAGAACTATTATCAGACTCAGGCGAACTCTAGCCATAATATGACAAAGAATATCGTAAATGGTATCAAATTCCGCTTTTTCTGGCTGAGCTTTAACCTCTCGGATTTGGGATCAAGATGCCACAGTAATCTGTATGGCAGGATTTTGGAATAGAATGAGTTGTTCAGCTCAATCGACTTCCAGTACAATTGGGACAACATTTCAATGAGATATTGTTGTATTTATTGGGCGTCTCAAATTTTTGTTGAAACTGAATGTTATATTTCAAAACACTATACGACAACTAGCGTTGCTAACGAAGCGGATGAATATGGTAGATGGACGCGCTCTGAAATGAGCTTGTATAAAATATAAGGAATCAAATGCCGGTATCCGTCCAATGCAAATTATTTCCTGATTATAAAAATCGACATTATGAATCTATATTTTGCATCTATTAAAAAACTTTAAAGTAGGAAAAAATTCACTTTCGTGACTAAATATATAATGAGCTTCAATTTATGTGGCGAAGCTTAATACGGAGACGGATATAATTTTAAATTATTTATACCTACTGTAATAGCATTATTTTCTGGACTTACATGTTGCCCGAAAAGTCATCGTAACTATAATCGATAATTTATTCATATTATCCAACTTGGATTAATTTTAGATTCATCGGTAAGCCATATTCCTGATTGGCATACGGGTTTACGTAAATTGTTTTTTAACTGACGCAAGCATCATTACAAAAATGAGGATTAGGGTCGTTAATTATTATTTTGCATATAACTCATTTTTAACTAATTACGTTCTAAATAAAATGACTTAAGACATGTCGAAGAGGTTAGGATCGCGGATTGAAGTTTGATTCGAAACGGCCCTCCAAACGTGTCTAAACGGACGTCTCAACTCTTTCAACTTACATCGCCTATCCAGTTTGAAAGAGTAGCAGAGCATTCATTGTGCCCTCGAGTATATTTGCGTAGAATGTTATTTTCGTTTCCAGCTCAAACGTCGTCCATCCGTAATATAGCGAGACGGGTCGCTGTGATCGCACCACCCTTTTCCAATACGTCACCAACGATTTGTCTTCAATTTTGGCTTTCCACGACGCAATTATATTTTTACTGATTTGCGAGCACTTTACAGCTCGAGGCAGTGTGTTCAATACGACTATGTATCCGAAAGCGCATATTAAAACAATCAGAATGTAAGGTTCCAGTGGAAGTAAATTCCAGCCATATAATACGATCCAATTCTCAAATATTAATATAAAGCCACCAATGGCCATGTACATGCCCGCGAGTGGACTTACTAGTTCTCTTATCATCTGACTGACACATTGTTGCTGAGAGTACTTGCAAACAGTTGTTTCGTTCAAACGTAACGTGCTGATATTGCTCAAGCAGCGTATAAAAATATTCACAGCGGCTACAAGAAATGTGCTAACGAGTAGTATCATCCGAGTGTTCTCCATGGAGCACCATTGACACATTAAATACCTGACGGCCAGCAAACTATATTTCAGGTAAGGCATTTCTCTAATTTCCGGATATTTCGTGAGGACATAGCAGCCGACGGGATCCAGTTCTAGATATAGTCCAACTGGCGTTAGGCCGATAGCAACAATTATCATTATACACGTCAGTCCAAATACAATCAGTCCGGTGGCATCAAAATCATTTCCATTTATGAGCTTTCGTGTATCATCTTTTAGGCAATGGACAAGGGAACTGTTGTCTGGATGAGGATTAGTCCGCATGTGACGGTTTGCAACCTGTAGTAAGCTGTTGAAGCTCTGCGACGCCACGTTGGCATAGTTGAACATGATGATACCCGTCCCAATGCAGAGGGCCAGAATGCCAACAAAGACCAGCTGGACCATTGTTTTGTGCAGTGGAACTGTCAATCTACTAAAAACCAACGCCTCGCATACTAGCTTTATTGCACAAGCAAACTCTATCAGAATGGCAGCAAAGAATATGGAAAATGGAATCAAGTCTTGTTTGGTGGTGCCGGCCCTTAGTTTTTTGAATCTGGGATCAAAGTGCCACAGTGGCCGATAATGTAGAACACTGTAGTAAAATGTATTTCCCAACCCAACCGACTTCCAGAACAATTGCGGCAACATACTGGGACAGCTTTTGTTGTCTATACTTTCACAATAATAAATAGTGAGCCTTTTTTGCAACAGATACAAATATTTACTCGAATGGCGTCAGATTTAAATTGGTTGTGGAATGGATTGTCCGACTTGTAAATTACAAGTTGTAATATGTTTTCATTACTTACGTCAAGTGATGCGAGTCAGCCGAGAGCTCAGAAAAACATCACACAAGAATATATTAATAGCATGGTAAAATCAATAACTTTTTATATATGTGTAAGCCCATTTCAAATACATAACTTACCGTATGTCGAATTTATTATGCTAAAAATATAATGCTATGACAGTAAAAAACACGGTAGAATAAAGACAAACATGAACATAGTTCTTCCCTGAGCCAATATGAAGCAATATCAACCGAAATTGAATTATATTCGAATACAACTTTTTTTATTTTTTTTGTAAACGATATGAAATATGTTCGTACAAAGCGTATATATCTTATCCATGCTGGATTCCTGGATGCCCATCAATGTTTTTAGTATCCGATGTCGCTTTATTGATTTCCAAGTTATGCAAATTATTTTTCTGTCTCGCTTAACATGTTTTGTATTCTCATTTTATTTGAATTAAATTGATTTTTACATCTTTTACAAACACGTATTTTTTTAATACCTGAAAAGCGCTTTCATACCCTTTATATAATATATACGTTCTCTTAATTGAAATAGGCAACCAAGCAAATCGAAAGTTCCTTATATCAAACCCATGTGGCACTAAATTATGTCAGTCCTTGATGCATGACATCATCATAACAATTCAATGTGAAAATGCTACCAGATTTTTTCGAATCATTTTCAGACGCCAAGGAAATTTAGGAAACGGTTTATCGTAAAAACTGCTTATATTCATTAGTAAGTTCGTAATTTGAATTATTATTAAAATATTCTAGCCGTTTTGTTCTGTTGTCAGTACGTACAAGTTGCAACCTGAAAAATGCCACACTTTGAATGGATTCAATTGAACCGAGTGTCCGCATTAATTAAAACCTATACATTGAACAGTATTCCTCTTCCATATCATTGTTTTCACAAGGTTACCGTTAAAATTTATTCCGCTTTATTCCTGACATATATATACTTAACATCTCCGTTAGCAATGAAGCTGAAGCGATAAATGCAGGTCTACGTCCGGGTTTGAACACATATAATGAAGAATGTGATGGCAGTTGCGGTGACCTACATAAGTAAATAATTTTTTACCAATACATTTATCCTGGTCGCAACGTATCAACAAGTTACAGCAACTTACAGTCCATAATAGCGAGTGTGTGATTGTAAATATGTTGCCTCCATGAATACCAATAGCTCCGGAATCAATGTCGCTCAAAATGACAATGCATTCGTCTACAGGAACGTCCCTCCTATTCTCTTTCACAACCAGCCATTCCTTCAAAACCGCAATCTGCGAAAACATCAAAATTTATAAATTGATCCATGAAAAGGCTTGCACCGGACATCAACAAGTTTATACTACCTTAGTGTGCACATCGGCGCAAAGCAGAAAAAACGAATAAATACATATCTGCATCATAACCTAGAATACTTTATTGAAGGGATCCGTTTCGACCATGGCGATGTCCATACTAGTTGATATGAAGAATAAGCTGTCACCTAGGTAAGGTATTACCAATGAAGCAGAATATCTCTTGATTGCCATGGAAAGAGTTATTATGTCGTCATATGTTTCCTTCATTTGGGACCAACTGTAATTTATCTCGCCATTCCCACTTCCGCTTGACGTCATTGTTGAGCTCAAGCCGGCTTGAACATTTCTCGCGAATAAATGGCATGGGTACCACAGCATGAGGACTGTTGACATCATAAACATGTCGACGGAATATATGAGCATATAGCAACTCATCCACCCGAGCCCAGCAAACGACGAGATAACACAATCCCATGTAGTCGCTTCTTCAGGTTGACCTGCCTCAAGGTGGCCCATAAAAAGTGCGTAGTGACCGTCAACAACCAATTGTCTATTCCACCAAGTTACGTTCCTGATTTCGGAGGGTGCCTCCAATCTCTTGCGAGCACCACGAACCAATGCGACGGCAATATAAAGCGCACAGATGATCCACCATGTCAATTTTGTCCTTTTCTGAAAATGTAAAAGAGCCAGTACAAATGCGTAATCTGTTACTTTAACTTATAAATGTGACAACAATCTTGACAGACTTAACCTACCTCTAATTTACCACGATGCAAATGTCCCTCGTCGTTTCTCACGCAATTTACTGCTGCTGCAACGTGTTCCTGCTTGGTCCAAAACATTTTGAAAACGGACGCAAATATCACACCGCCAACCACATCATTCCCCATTTCCAAATAATTTAATGGATTCTGATTTTTATTTTCCTGCATGCTGCTTATTGAGGACCTGAGAACGGAAATGTGCATAACTGCGGCTAGCGCGTAGACGAAAGCACATAGGAGCTTTTGTCCTGGGTTGGTTTTCACTTTGATTCTTCCAGTAATGAAGTCTTCAGTGAGGCGGAATGGTGCGCAGCACAGGATGTACGCAAGATCAAAGAACGTGACAAGAAAAATTTCGCAATTATTCCTGTCATGAACTGGCTTTGTAAACATACCAGTTTTTACAATAAATAGCTGGTGATCCGGGCTTTGTGGCGCATTCATTGGCGACAATATATTACGGAACCATTTGCTCGCCATGTTGATTTGCTGACATCAGTTTGCTGTCAATCTTTAGCACTGCAAACAAACCGTACCAACGCCCATACCAAGTGGCAGTTGTATTAATAGTTGAAAACCATTAATAGTTGCGAGACGGACTTAAACTAGGACGGGTGTAAACCCGAAATAAAAAACTACCGGAAACGTGTTGTGCGTGAAATTGATACATTTGACAATCAGTTCACCTTCCCAAACACTAATCTTGAATTAGCCGATGAATTTCCGAAAAAATTATATTTTGACCCTTTCGTGACCCCGTGACCCTTAAGGGTCATGGAGCCACGACTCCGACAGTTGGTCAAGTTGACCCATGGTGTTATGACGAAAAATGATCAGAATAAAATTCTCTATCTGATAAGCTGATAAAAGATTTTTGCCCATAGGGATGCATGGCGCACCTTACCCCCCACCGTACCCCTGGGGGTAGGCCCCGGAACCCCAAAAACAATACCGAATAATGGTTTGACCTGAGGTACCTCTATGCCAAATTTGAACCAAATCGGTCAACGTTTGGAAAAGTCATAGTGTTTACAGACACACAGATTAACAGACACACAGACACACAGACAGACAAACAGAACAATCGCAATAACTACCTTTATAAGCATTTCATGCTTCGGTAGTTAATAACGTATTCTAGTAAACAACATGAATTGATGGCTGCTAATGTACATTTATCGAGCAGAACAATTCCTTCAGATACTGCTAATTGGTTAGTTTGTAAAAGTAAATAATTGGTTAGTTTTTAGTAAGCGTTGGATATTAAATTTATTTTACAAAAGTGATCTAAGCGTGCGCAATTAAACTGTATTCTTAAAAAAATTGAAATAGCCACATCTTCCAATTCCCTGCTATTTTAAAAGCCCATTTAAATGCAGACGATGGAAATTATCCTCATGGACTTATTACAGGGTAGCCCCGCTATTCTCTAAACTTGATATTGTTGATGCAGGAATATTATCTGCCGAACAATGGCAACAAAACGTCTAAATTGCATCGAATGCGAATCTTATGTTTGTGTTTGGGTGTATAGTTGTGTAAACGTTGAAAAGGACAATCGTGGCCATTGTTACGATTATCCGGGAATAATCATTTCGTATCAATTATGTTTCACAAGGGATTGTAATAAAAGCTCGGAAATGGCTTCATCGAGCTTTATCAACGCTTTCGTATTGTTCAACATGTGTATTACAATCATTGTCGAAAGAATAATATTTTCTTGATGCTTTACTCAGCATATTCAAATAAACGATGCTACACACAAATGTATAATCCGTTATAAAAGCTGTCAGTATATTATAGTATTTTGTCATTTTTTCGTCGTAGCTCGCGTGTCAACAGAATCGAAATGAAAACTGGCTTTCCTTTTATCTTAATTCCGATGGCTTCGTTACCACCGCACCACATCGGACCAGATTGTCTAACATCCCAACCGTATTGTGTGCGATAGTTGAAATTGAGCCCCCATTGTTGTGATATGTGCAACTATAAAGTCCTATCCAAACGGATTTATTAATTTAAAAAACCATGTAATGTTTTCTTTATTCCCTGAAGTGATTATGACGCAATTAAATAGACAGTCAATTGTAGTTTGAAGCCGTAAAATGATACCAAAGCGTTTGACAGCCACTTCTTTAATAAGCTTAAATGTCTCGTTAAAAGCGCGCTTGGGTAACACTACGTGTCAGCCAATATGCTTGAAACAATATATGCCTCCGTGATGGTAATTTACCCTGTGTCACGGGAGTTGTTGCTTATTCATTGAGTACATTTTAATGGTACTGAGGATTTCAGTAATGAGGTTGATAAATATGTTAAATATATGCAAGTTAACTAATATATGTACTAGCAAGTTGAATATAGGGATTAATTGGCTGGCTGGCCGGCCAAATGTGGTCGCTTGTGTGCATAGCGCCATACAAAAATGCGTTACACATCGAAACTGCCAATAACCACGACATTATGATTTCTGACTCCGTCCGATTTATGCACGTTGTCCGATTAGGTGCGTATTAGGTACGTAATCAATGCTACGAATGCATGCAGGTAATTTGCTTGCTATTGTTGAAGATTCATAAAATGTCGTTCGACTTACACTCCACAATAACGAGTATGTGATTGTAAATAAATTGCTTCCTCGAATGACTATCCCTGCCGAGTCAATATCACTCAAAATTGCGATATATTGATGAACAGGAATATCTTGCATATTGTCGTCCACTACCAGCCATTCCTTCAGAACGGCAATCTGGAACCAACATATTAACTAATTGATCATTCTGCTAACTTTTTCGCGAAATCATCCGAGCTTATATGTTTACATTACCCGACTACCGAAAGACACTGCAAATCGGCACAGAGAAGGAAGAAAGCATATATATAGACTTGAAAGAAAATCCAGAATGCTTTTTTCAAAGCATCCGACTCAAGTATACCAATATTCATATTGGTCGACATGAACAATAGTATGTCCCCTAGATACGGTATTACCAGACCTGCAAAGTATCTGTTGATCAATGTTGAAAGGGTTCTGATTTCGTTATAAGTTGCTTGGATTTTGGACCAGCCGTAATTATTCCGGGAATCCCTCAAACTCTTCTGAATATTTCTGGCAAACATATAGCTCGGACACCATAGTGTGAGCATTGTTGAAATCATGAACACGTCCATATAGTACCAAATCACGAAGTAACATGTAAATCCAAATCCTGCAACAGCAGCAGCCACATAATCCAATGACGTCATATTTTTACTGGCAACAAATCTGCCACTCGTGGTGGAGTGGTGTCCAGAAATAGAGCACGGCGTCCTTCAGCAACCAATCGTCGATTCCACAAAGTTGTCGTCCTCGTTTTTGGCTAATTGTACTGCGGCCGTGATTTGATTTCGCTTGGTCCATAGTATCCCGACGTAGGAAGCAAATACGACTGTTGTAAACACAGATTGGATCAGCTCAAAATACGTCAAAGGATTCTGGGTTTGGTTTTCATCTGCACTGCTTAAAGCGGACCGTAAGCTGGAAAATAGCACTATTGCGGATCAAGAATGGACTAGGCCACATACCAACTTTTGTACAATGTTTGTTTTCACATTGATTTCTCCAGTGGCAATATCGCTACTTAAGCGGAAGGGGGTACAGCAAAGGAAGAAAGCAAAATCAAGGAATACAAGCAGAAAGTTTCCTGAACTACTTCCATCTAAGGAACCTGTGGATAAGGTGCTTGGTTATATAGTAAACACAGAATGGTCCCAGTTGTGTGGGGCTGCTATTGGCGGCAATATGTTACGAAAATTTTAGTCCATCTTGAAAACTAGCATATTTATATTGAAAGGTTCGTCAGCACATTAGCACATGTTTCTAGTTTCAATGTCGAAACAAATTTATCCTGGCACCATTTTGAATTGCTTATTTTATCAATTCAGCACGTGCATCCAAGAGACGAAATGATAGGAATGACTAGCAGGTAATGTGGTAATCTAAAAGTTTACTATATTGTCAGAATTAACGGAGTTTATTTTCTGTGCGGCAAGATTTACTACTTGCTTTAATATACAGTACAATTTAAAATAAAAACCCTGGGAACCAAAATACTGTAGGCCAGTCTGAACCATATAAACCATTACAACACTAGGGATATCCATAACGTTTTTGAATAATTGATAGGCAATTTCTAAATTTGTAATAGTTGAAACTCCTTTTGCAATCGTATCATAGTTTCAATTTGAAAAATATTAATTCAATAGCACGTGGCTATACGCGGAATTCAATCAAGGAACTATTAAGCATTAATTACCATTGTCTAGACTTCCTTATGATATGGTTTCCAGCAGACTCGATTCCTAAATCGCAAATTAAACTAACGCTATTGCAAGTGCTAACTTATTTTAACGTGCCCATTGATACAAAAAGTTATCGATCTTGATTCAATCTTAATCAATTTATGCAGATTAAAATAGCAGAATAGCATTAATCGTGTTTTCAACAACCACCACGTAGAAATTCCTTTTTGTCTCCAGATCAAATGTGGTGAAACCATATTGAATTGCAATGTGTGGTTTCGACTTCAATATTTTCCGAAAGTAGAGCGGAAATTCAAGTCGCGTATTTTTGTGCGTCCAGGACAAAATAATGGCACGACTTGTCTCCTGGATTGCTGCGGCCATTGGAATAGTTTCCGATACAAATATGTAGGAGAATATGCAGATTACAATCATGAGTATGTAGAGATTCGTGGGAAGTACATGCCATCCAAACAAAGCGATCCAGTTTAAGAAAACAAGATTAAACCCGCCTATTGCCATGTATGATCCAGCAAGTTTTCCTAGAAATGTGTTGCATATTTGGACAACTATTTGCAACTGAGTATACAATCTAACGGATTGAGATCTCAAGTGTAAACTTTTGATAATGGTCAAACATCGTGTGCAGATATACGCCAGTGGCAACACTATCGCAGACATGATTGAAATGAGTCGGGTATTTTCAAAGGAGCACCACTGGCATAGTAGATATCTAGTGACGAAGAATGCGTACTTCACGTAACGGGTTTGAAAGTGTCCTGGATATTTTGCAAGTATGTAGCAACCGAGTGGATCCAAATCTTGAAGCATAGCAAATGGGGCCAATAATGTTCCGGTAATTATCATTATGCAGGACATTCCGCCCACAAGTACTCCCGTTATGTCCGACGACGTCGACATTGTACGAAGGTTTGCTGGGTGAACGTATTAACGTCTCAAATGAATGAAATTACATATGGTTTAATTATTTACGTTTTGTTTTGAAATCTTACCCTTTCGGAATGACCGAATCGACGGTGCATCCTTGCAGTATCGGTCGCATATCATTTCCAAATCCAACAACTTGTTGTAGGCGTCAGAGATGACATTGGCGTAGGCAGTTACTGTGATCGCTGTGGCCATACAAAATCCCACTATTCCAACGAACGCCAACTGAAAAACGACTTTGTACAGTGGAATATTCACCGTCTCTGAAATTAATGCTTCATATGAAACCAAGAAACCGCTAAGGAATTCAATAAAGAGAACGGCTATGAACATACAAAATGGTACGAAATGTCTTCGGCTCTTGTTAACTGTCAACTTTTTGACCTTGTGATCAAAATTCAAAACTAATTGATAGTCTAATATGAGCGAGTAAAACTGGTTACTCAGTTGGAGAGAGTTCCAGTACAACGGTGACAACATGATGAACAATCAAATTGCTTTGTTGGAAAGTTAAAATTGCAAACGCTGCAACGTAGTATTCACTTCAGTAAACTGAAAGTATTACAAGTCTTGTGTTTCCCGTATAGCAACAGGATTTTGAATTGATATAAATATAAAATGTTCTTGCGACCATAGATTTAAGGAAATGGGAGTGGTTCATTACTGATGCATGACCAGTTTTTGAAATAACCATAGTGATTTAAATTGCTCGATATATAAAAAATTATTACATTTATTTTTTTAGTAATTGCGACAATAAAAGCAAGTGGCTTTTCTTACGCAACCAATACCTTAGCAACTATTAGTAGTCTTCATGTAATTGCATCATACGATGACTTTATACATGGTGTAGATGGAAAATTGAAATGTTAGCTGATTCTTTATTATAAAGTTTATTTCGAGAGGCGTATTAAAGCAGAATAAAATATATTTTGCCAAAATTAATGGAGGATATTTTGAAGCAATATGCTCAGATTACTTGACATATTTTTCATACTCTTAGTTCACTTTATTTCAAAGTAACCCATCCATCCAATATAAAGTTTAAAATATTTGAGCTTCGCATGTGTTTATTCGGTAATGTTCGTATATCGGATATCTGGACAAGTTATTACTTGTACCAAATATTACGGATTTAATTTCAAATTTAGTACCGTGATATCTAGGTTCAATCATATTGGACACATTTTTCCAAATTTCCCTGACAGTCGCATTCAAATTCGATTCGTTTTGGAGTTACTTGCTTTTTCTCCCCAGTAACATATTTTGTAGTTTATTGGCATTTTCAAGTAGTGTTTACATAATGGGGCTGTGCAACGTTGATTTGTTGAACAGTGGTAAACAGTATTCAGGTTGTGCTTTAAAAATGTGTTTTTATGCAATGTCTAGGCATAGCGAACTGTAAAATGCGTAATATGGTTTCGTGTTGTTGTTTTGCGTTAATCGTGTCAGTTTATGAATTTGAATTAACTTACAAATCAGCATATAAAAATGTGCTTTCCAATATAATTGTAACATACGACTGATGTGGAGACTTTTCAAGACCAGAAAGGATTTTATCGTTACAACTGGAAAAACTGGCATTGATTTATTGGTTTGGAACCGTGACGGGACGGAGCGTATTGTCAACAACCGTTTTGCACCAGGACGAATTTTGCTACGGAGTAAATCCGACTTGTGCATTTTTCAGTCAAATTATAGTTACCGACTGTATGACACATTGCATTTCACTGTGTTGCAGCTGGCCAATTATTTTATATAATTCCAGCAAAGTATATGCCACTTTTTAATACCGAGAAGGATCCATTAATTCTACTACTTGACTTCTTGTTTGCGTCGTTAACTCTGGTGATGAGCAACATGAATCTTTTGACCTTCTTGGTCTGCGCCTACAATCCACTAATTGTAAGTAAAGCATGACTTGTTAGCGTGGGACGGATGTTTTGTACGTTTATGTAAATCGTAACTTAAGGTACGTATAAATTTAGCGAGAACTCAGTTTTAAGCATCTTGTTTGCACGAGCAGTATTACATGGATATACCTACTGACCCTAGAATATCATAAGAATTATCAGAGAGCATTTGTAAATTGATAATGTGAATGATTAGAATGCTGTTCTGCCCAGTTGCGACAAGAAGCATGCCGTCAGATGTATGTCTATTCAAACAAGGCATTTACATTATTTTCTATAGATTGAACTCCGGAAAATTCCAGAATCGATTTTCCATCAAGGGCATCCCATACACGTGTGGAAAATCAATTCTCGTCTTCCGCTGCCAGGCGATGGAAAATGCAATAATGTTCAGAAGTAATGGTTTTCGTTTCAGAGAGACTGTCGTTTTGAGAACTATGACATTCTTAGCAATACATCCAATTGTTCATTATCATCATCATCGTTACTACAGAAGCATTCCAATCTGGGACCAATCCGTTGTTATTGTTAGGCATTTGAAAGCAGAAAGAATAAATTGTGAAGAAGTATCAGAGTGAATACCTGTGAGAACGAAAAAAAAACATTAACTATTTCAGTTGCTTTGTCTTGCGAATCGATATCAAATATTTTTAATAGATATACGTAAGCCCGAAAGAAATACATGAAAATGATTCTCACAAAATTGTTCTTCTCATTTTGTTTATTGGTATTTGCAATGGCGAATCTTGAAACCGTTTCCAATCCCATTGCGAGGTTACTGGAAACTGTAGACTGGAGACAATACAGCTACTGCACTTTAATGATTGTTAGCAACAAAAATAAAGGGCCGGAATTAATCCATGTACTAGAAAAAAATGTAGCTACCAGTGTCCTCGCCAATGAAAGATTCACTTGGATTTTTAACAACAACGCAACACGACTTACCAAACATCATCAAACCGTCATTAGATACATATCCGCGCCCGTGTTTAACTCTGAATACTTTCGTGCGAAGCAAGCAAAGCTTGTTGATTTTTGCCAATTGATCTTTACTACATATGATCAGATCTGTTGTAGTAATCTGACGGCCGTGAACATACGCTATGTTCTTTGGTCCCTCTGGTTGCAACGTGCTGCTGGAAACTCTCAATTTCCGTTATCTAACGGAATATCAAGCACTGTTCTTCTTGCAATCAGTGGTGACCGATATGATTTTCGAAATGGTGTCGTGCATGACGGCCCATTCGTAGTGCTTCTTGTGCACGTCTTTAAGTTGCGTATATGGGAAACTTTTCTATCCTGCTATCATTGTGTCTCAGAGCTTGAACGGATATCAAAATTTCATCTGCTCTCCGCAATTGCCTCACAATTGGATACACAGGACTCGCTTATTACAGGAAGGGTGCGTCCGTACTCTGGGGTTCAGTACCTTTACCACGATATACGAAGGCAGCATTCATGTCTGCAATTGTGGCTAAGCTATAAATGGATGAGCAAGGAATGCAACAGTGAAAAAATTGTTATGGTTGTTGAGGTTGCAAATGTACTAAATCTTTCTCTAGCTGCTCCTGACGTTGAAACACATGTCAGGGTGGCCGCTGTCGGCTTCGTAACATTTGCGTCGGCTACGTTTGACATGACCGGTTTCATTGACCTAGTATTCTCGCGAATGAACTACGCAAAACTGCCAGTAAGGGTGGGATACTGTGATCCAAAGAAGACGTTTGAGACGTGGAGTGCGATAAAGATATTGTTGGGATCATTCAGCAATTCAATATGGATTTCGCTTGTTGCTACGTTGACTGCCTATTTTTTGTACATCAGCCGGAACGGACATACAAGTGAGTCGCGTCTTACAAATATACTTGACGTTATGTCCATACTATTTCAACAAGGAACACGTCATCCAGCCAATCTGGTATCGATTGCATTGTTAGTTGCTTCATATGTGCTATCCGTATACTACCAATTTGACATGTCCGCTAGAATGGTTGCACCACCAAAACAAATGGTGAAACAAACTCTCACTGAACTATTGGAATCTGGCTACAAATTTGCTGGCTACAAAGCAAAAGTTGTTCGTGTCAATTGCGATAAGAATGCTAAAAAACATTTATGGTCCCCCGTTGAAAGGTGAGGGCTTTAAAGGTAACCTGTCGTCAATGGAGTTTTATTATACTTTCAACGAAACAAAAAAGAACCATTACATTATATACCAGGCGTTGGACATACATGCAGACAAAAGTAACTGCTTTTACCTCGCAAAAGGTTATGGACAGCACGAGGTATATGCTCTGGTTGGTGGGAAGGTGCGAGAACCGTTAACCTCAACTCTGTCAATTTTCATTGGCGAAGCAGGAGTGAAAGAACATTTTTTAAACCTAAATGGAGTATACCAAAAAAGAAAGTTACATCGCCATACTTCAACGGAGACTTTCTTTAACCCTGTTGCTCTTGATGATAGAATGTTTGCTTTGTTGATAATCTTGGCAGTATTGTTAATTACTGGGCTCTTGCTGTTTGTGCTTGAAAATTGCAACCGATTGGCATTACATATTTACTGTATTGTACGATGGCTTCATAAAACAATCTTTAAGGACTCACCGTTTAGTGTTTCCAGGACAAATAATATCCCGGATGATGCACTCGCGTTAGAAATGTGCACAAATCCGCGATGTGTTCTACGGCGTAAGGCAACAAGCAGCGTTCGTGTAGTTCAAGTCAATGTACAAAATAACTTGTAGTGTTACTTCCTAATGCGAACTATACAGTTTACCAATCCTGACAATGTGCGTGTGCTTCTGTAGAAAAGAAATATGCTGAAGAATATAAAATAATGTGTTGTTCCAATCATGGGTTTGGCGTGGATTTATAACTGAATGAGTCGAGGTAATAAAGAAAAGAATTTCCGCATAGTATACCCGTTGGAAATGGAGTCAGGAATCTCACGAGAGAGAATCCGAAATATAATTGTCCAAAAATATTTATCCACTGCTGCTGGCTCGTCAGTAATATCCCCATGCCCGCAAACAATGATAAGTATTATCAAAACTTATAAATATATACTCTGGCACATTTGAGTAAGATAACTTACCCGAAATGAATCAGGGCTGGCGTCAGGAATCTCCAAATTCCATATATTCTAGTCTGAACAAAGTTGTTGGGTAAAAGCGAGTCTTATGTTTCAAAAACGGAAATTAATTGATTAGTAAATCTGTGCGCAACGAAAAGAAAGTGTGCTTTCCATACAAAACCGACAGGCATAAAAATTAATTAAAGTGTTTATGGAAAATCAGTACACTTTAGCCCAATTCATTATTAGTATAAATAAAAGATGTTATTACTCGGGGTGTATTCTAAAGTTATTCAGTCAATCAACAGGTTTAAATATCATTAATTATTATTTTTTTCAAAGTTAAATGTTCATTAAATATGACTTAATTGAAGAGCTCTTCTATTAATCATTACATAAATGATATTAACATTATTTTATAAGCTAAACTACCAATGAAAACCGATTTCTCAAAATACCGCAAGTATTAAAAATAAATACCAAATTACTTATTACTCATAAAACACGAAAAACGCATCATGAAATCCATATTCATGAATTCCCAATAATCCGAAATTATGCGCCGCTTTCCACAAAGTTGTTTCCCCCAAAATGTTTGAGTTCGTGGGCTTGACCCTGGGTCAGTCTCCACAAACCATGTGCTTTCCCACCCAAATGCCAATTTGCCACTGTATCAGCAACATTAGAAGCAGCCTGATGGGGTATTTCAGAAAGGTGTGCTTCTTGCTTCTAGCTCATGTGCCATGCGACGTTTTGTTTAATTTCGATGTTTCGATGTTTGTTTAATTTCGATGGAGTACCGCGCACGAATCTTATCCACGATGGACTATTGGATGTTCATCAATGTTTTTAATAATTCTTTTCGCTTTATCTGTTGCCACGTTATGCGAAGTAATTTTCTGATGCAATCCATTGTTTTCTTATAACTAGTTAATAGTTTTTATTTCAGCTGCGGTGAAATTTAGCATTTACATTTATATACAATTAAATTTAAAATCGAAACACTGTGAGGAAAAACTGTAGACAAGTCTGAACAATAAAGCATCATGACGGCAGGAGAGATATCCATAACTTTTGTGAACAGTTGATAGGAAATGCCTAAGTTTACAATAGTTTAAACTCATGGCTACGGACTTTTTTATTTTTCAGACATCTCATCGTTCCAATTTGTAAAAAAGTATAATCAATAGCATTTGGATATAGACACAAGTCGAACAAGGAACCACTAAATACAAATTTCCATTTTCTAGACTAGGTTACGGTGTTATATGGTTTCAAGGAAACTAGATTCCTAAATGATAAATTAAATTTACGCTTTTGCATGTGTTATCTTAAGGCGCTCATTAAGAGGTATCGATATATATTTAACAATAATTAGCTAATGCAGACTAAAAAAGTAGAATTGCATTAATCGTATTTTCAACAACCACCACATAGTAGTTTCTTTTCGTCTCCAAATCAAATGTGGTGAATCCATAATGAAGTGCAATGGGTCCTGTCGACTTCACCAGCTTCCTCCAGTAGAGCGGAAATTCTAGTTTCGGAGATTTCTTCGCCCAACACCGAAGAATGACATCGCTTGTTTCGGAGATACTGGCGGCCATTGGGATAGTTTCCGATACGAATACATAACAGAAAGCACAGATGCCAATCATCATTATGTAGAGATTCATGGGAAGTATGTCCCAACCAAACAAAACGATCCAGTTGAGGAATACAAGAGTAAATCCGCCTATGGCCATATATGCTCCGGCAATGCTACCAATAAAGGAGTTGCATATTTCGACAACTATTTGTAATTGTGAATACAATTTGACTGATTCCGATCCCAAATTTAAGCTTTTGATAATGGTCAAACACCGTGTGCAGATATACGCTACTGGCAATATTATCGTAGACATCAATGAAATGAGTCGGGTATTTTCAAAGGAGCACCACTGACATAGTAGATACCTGGTGATGAAGAATGCAAACTTAATATAACGGATTTCGAAGTAATCTGGATATTTTGCAAGTACGTAGCAACCAAGTGGATCCAAATTCTGAAGAACTGCAAATGGGGCCAATAATATTCCAGTAATGATCATTATGCAGGTGATTCCGAACACAAGTATTCCCGTAATGTCAGACTTCGACATTGTACGAAGGTTTGCTAAATGCACGAAATACAATTTTAATTGAATGTAATTACATATGGTTTAATTATTTACATTTTCCTCAAATCTTACCGTAACGAAATGACCAAGTCGGCTGTGCAGCCATGCGATACGTGTCGCATACGTATTCCAGATCCAATGACTTGTTGTAAGCGTCGGAGATACCATTTGCGTAAACAGTTACTGCGATCGCTGTGGCCAAGCAAAATCCCACGATACCAACAAACGCCAACTGAAAAACGACTTTGTACAGTGGAATATTCAGCGTTTCTGAAATCAATGCTTCATACGTAACGAAGCAGCCGCTAAGGAATTCAATAAAGAGAACGGCAAAGAATATACAAAATGGTACGAAATGTCGTCGGCTCTTGTTAACTCTCAGCTTTTTTCCTTTGTGTTCAAATTTCAAGACTAACTGATATCTTAGTACCAGCGAGTAAAAACCATTACTCAGTCGAACGGATTTCCAATATAGCGGTGACAACATGATGAGCTACCAAATTGATTACTGAGAAAGAGCAAATTCCGAACTCTACATTGTAATGTTCAGGTAATCACTGGTGACGCAAATAGTTATAAATATCTGACAAGGGAAGTACTTTCGCTTAAGTCCTCCGAATTGGCTGAAAATTTGGATTTCTATGAAATCGGCGATGCTGAAAACCATGGAAAAGTTTGTTTCTGCTAAATGTCAAATCTGTGGCAGCTGCAAGCAAATACATCAACAAACATCATGTTTCTTGGTAGTCTTGTGTCCCACTATGCAAGTATACGATGACTCTCCAGAAAGCTGTAGAAATCAAAACACGATAATTTTAGACCGAAAAGTGTATTATTACCAATTGCATAATGCTCGCAAAAAGCTATGCCATTGCAACATGTGCCAAATCCGTCACCATGTGTCATGGGGTCTACAAGATTAGTTTGCTGTCTGTTTGCTGCTGAACGCTACACGTAGCGTTGTATGCATTTTGTCAATATCACCACTATGCATTCGGGCTATACCACTAATGCATTCGGGATATACAGGTGTAATACAAACGTTATGTTAATATTAGGATTTGCAATTCGTAAAATATAACTACAACAACTGTGACCCCGTTCGCTTACACAGCCATAACAAATTACGTAACTATGACATTTTAGTCATCTGTGACCCCTTACACAACAGTTACCGCTTACACTTACTCCTTACACAAGACAGCTTCCTTAACATTGACCCATTACTAAACTGTTACTTTCTACATAGCAGCTGTGAAGAGGCCATTGTCGTTTAGGGGTTAGTGTTATGTAGGGGTTATTGTCGTGTAGGGGTTACTATTGTGCAGGGGTTATTGTTGTGTTGGGGTTAATGTTCTGTAGGGGTTAATGTTCTGTAGGGGTTAATGTTCTGTAGGGGTTAATGTTCTGGAGGGGTTAATGTTCTGTAGGGATTAATGTTGTGTAGGGGTTATTGTTGTGTAGGGGTTATTCTTGTGTAGGGGTTATTTCTGTGTATGGGTTATTGTTGTGTAGGGGTTATTCTTGTGTAGGGGTTATTTATGTGTGTGGGCTATTCTTGTGTAGGGGTTATTCTTGTGTAGGGGTTATTCTTGTGTAGGGGTTATTCCTGTGTAGGGGTTATTCTTGTGTAGGGGTTATTCTTGTGTAGGGGTTATTCTTGTGTAGGGGTTATTCCTGTGTAGGGGTTATTCTTGTGTAGGGGTTATTCTTGTGTAGGGGTTATTCTTGTGTAGGGGTTATTCTTGTGTAGGGGTTATTCCTGTGTAGGGGTTATTCTTGTGTAGGGGTTATTCTTGTGTAGGGGTTATTCTTGTGTAGGGGTTATTCTTGTGTAGGGGTTATTCTTGTGTAGGGGTTATTCTTGTGTAGGGGTTATTCTTGTGTAGAGGTTATTCTTGTGTAGGGGTTATTCTTGTGTAGGGGTTATTCTTGTGTAGAGGTTTTTCTTGTGTATGGGTTATTCTTGTGTAGGGGTTATTCTTGTGTAGGGGTTATTATTGTGTAGGGGTTATTCTTGTGTAGGGGTTATTCTTGTGTAGGGGTTATTCTTGTGTAGGGGTTATTCTTGTGTAGGGGTTATTGTTGTGTAGGGGTCACAGTTAAATTTTAACGGGTTATAACGGGTCACAGATGACTAAAAGGTCATAGTTACGTAATTTGTTATGGCTGTGTAAGCGAACGGGGTCACAGTTGTTGTAGTTATATTTTACGAATTGCAAATCCTAATATTAACATAACGTTTGTATTACACCTGTATATCCCGAATGCATTAGTGGTATAGCATGAATGCATTAGTGGTATAGCCCGAATGCATAGTGGTGATATTGACAAAATGCATACAACGCTACGTGTAGAAAAGTATTCATTTATTTGCGACAGCAAACTAATCTTGTAGACCCCATGACACATGGTGACGGATTTGGCACATGTTGCAATGGCATAGCTTTTTGCGAGCATTATGCAATTGGTAATAATACACTTTTCGGTCTAAAATTATCGTGTTTTGATTTCTACAGCTTTCTGGAGAGTCATCGTATACTTGCATAGTGGGACACAAGACTACCAAGAAACATGATGTTTGTTGATGTATTTGCTTGCAGCTGCCACAGATTTGACATTTAGCAGAAACAAACTTTTCCATGGTTTTCAGCATCGCCGATTTCATAGAAATCCAAATTTACAGCCAATTCGGAGGACTTAAGCGAAAGTACTTCCCTTGTGAGAACAACACATACATAAGCAAAATGGTTTTTACGTAAACTGAGAAAGTAGATGCGACGAAAGCTTTTAAGAAATGGGATTGAATCATTACTTATGTATGACCACTTTGTGGAATAACGAAAGGGAATTACGTCGTTGGATATATAACAATTTAATTTATTTTTGCAATGGCGACTGCATATGGCAGTTGGTTTTCTTACGCAACACATACCTTAGCTAATATTAGTAGTCCTTAAGCAATGAAATCATATGAGGATTTTATACATGGTATAGATGGAAAAGGGAAATATTTTCTGGATATGTATTCTGAAGTTTATTTCGAGAAGTGAACTAACGCTGCGGAAAATATGTTTTTGCCAAAATTAAAAGCCACTGCTATGAGACAATCATATTACCTAAAATATTTTTCATAATTTTCAGGATCTTAATTTATTTTATTTCCAAGTAACCCATCCTTCCATCAAAAAATTGTAATATTTGAATTTTATATATGTTTAGCCGGCAATGTTCACATATCGGTTATCTAAGCAAATTGTTTCTGGGATGAAATTTTACGGATGTGTTTTAAATTTTTAGAATCGTGCAATTATCGCGAAACTTTACCATAAATGCATAATATTCCAGTATAGTTGCACATTAGACGTAAGATTAGTAGTTCCTCGAGAGCTGAAAATTTGTAAGGGTTGGATTGTTAATATTGAGAATCTCAATAAAGTGTCTCCAGGATTATCCACAACTCTGTGCGTCAATACATTGATAGACTCTAAATTATCATGACACTTTGCCAATAGAAAGGAGGTAAGCAACATTCCTTGGTTATATTTATAAGAACCAATAGATCCTTCATGAATTTAGCATACCTTTCGTACGCAATGATCGTATTGTCGTTGTTATTCTCACTCAAAATTGAATTCGTAATATCATTGAAATGTATACGTTTGAAAGTTAAAGTATGAGCAATTGTCAACAATGTTTCAGGTACAATTTCCAGCAAATTTAATTATCTACTTGCTCAGATTTTTGCAAAATGATGTCAACAATTCTCTGTGTTTAAAACGTATGTACATCAATTCCGGATTCGCAAATTTAAATTTCATTAAACGAAACTGTTCTGGCAAAAATTGACGTAATTGTTATTACAGGTTTTATTTGAAATTCTCATGTAGGGTTTTTTAGACAAATTATCGTAAAATATTTACATGACATTCGTGGGTATATAAAATTATCAGAAAATTATGGGAGTAGTCCGACAGGCTCCACGTGACCATTCATTTAATTGATTTTCAGGTATTTAGGGCAATTACCAGAAATGAATGGTTCCGTGGCACAAGCATATCAAAACTGGTGTTACGGTTGTTATATTGTTCGCAATTTTACACCACAATTTTGTGGATAGTTCAACGCGAAGCACATTTGAATCAGCTCGAACTAAAATTACAAGAAAAGCAATTTGCTATACGTAATATAATCAAAATACATATATACACATACATACATACGTAATATAATGGCATGGGTTATATCACAAATGGTTAATTCATGTAATTTGTGAACCTGGTCATGTTAATACCGGCTTACATTTTTCTTACATGTATTATTATCCGAAAGAGTTTTGCATAATTTGCGAAAAAAATTGAGCAATCGGTGATGTTCATTACTTGACGTTTTTGAATACACATTACATTTGATAAATGGTTTAGGTTCAAATGTATAGCCAAATTCGGCAGACTCCTTTTTGTCACCGTTGTATACACTACCGAATATAGTTAGCTTAAGCAGAGAGTACAACAATTCATTGTGACCATCATGTTTAGCACTCGACTCGTTAAATTTTTGAGAATTTTATCTGGGACTGGAAATAAGCTGGGTTCATTCGCTCTCACATTTGAGGGCAGACATTTGGTTTATTCCATTCCCACCAGCCCAACTACATACAGACGGCTTGTCCGCATCTACTGCTTATTGATATTGTGGGCAATAAGCACAACCATATTGCTCGTTAAGCATAAAAGAGATGGTGACCTGGAGAGCTACAATCTGACGTTGATATATTGGTTCGGTACCGTGACCGCACTTAGCGTATTGTCTATAACCGTTTTGCATGAAGATGAATTCTGCTACGCCGTAAATCTCACTTTCGGATTTTTCAAATATTTTCAAAGTAAGAACTAGATATATTCTTAACATTTTATTGCATTGTGTTTGAAATAACAAATTTCTCCGAATAATTTATAACTTCAGGAAAGTATATGGCATGTTTCAACACCAAGAATGATCCATTCAATGTACTACTGGATTTCCTACTTGCGTCATTAACTTTAATGATGTTCAAAATGAGTCTTTTAACCATGTTGGTCTGCGCTTACAATCCCCTAAGTAAAGCACTGCTCCTTCACGCCATACTTCCGGAAAGGTATTACTCGTTCATTCCATTCGGACTCATTTCAACATTGTTTTATGTCTACATGATCGTCACAGTTGCGGTCAACCTCCATATTACCGGAGAAAATATCGAATGAAATCGTAGTGATACAGCGACCATCTTTTATAAGCTGAAGCTCCCACACATATCCATTGAACAGGCAATAGTTAAACTTTCCCGTTTTGTGAGCCGATGTAGCGGATATATTAAGTGGTTTGTCTTTCCTGAGTATCCACGGCTGTTCCGGTGGGATCGCATTTAGTCCGTTATAATTGTAAAACTCGATAATGCAATTCTCATTTTCAAACGGCGCGAGAAGCGCATTCATATTCTTAATAGCCACGTATGTTCCGTAAGATGTTTTATCCATTCCTTGATTCGTTGCCATGCCAAATACGTGCACCCGTACCATTGAAACGATAGCCATAGCTAGAACCCCTGCTGGAAATAGGTCACGAATGACAAGCATTTTGGAAAGTTGCTGTGTGTTCTTTGAAAAACTAAATGAGTCATGCGGGTTTGAGGCTAATGATGTGCACTCTGTATTCTTGAAAGTGGTCTGCTCCGTAGATTGCCTGAATCCGAAACTTTGAGTACATATGCCCAGCAATTGCCCCATGTCGGCGAAGTGTGTTTCTAGATTTCATTGCGCAAAGTAAATTGGGAGCCGTCCTACATCGGATATATCAAATAGTATGTAACGTTTATGTGAGAATTTTAAATAAGCTTGACGTAATTTTGGGCTCCGTAAGCTCGCTTACATATGTGCTGATGAATTTGTTACGCTGCCAAAGTAACAGCGGAGTACAAAAGAAACGTTGCGCAAGCACGTCGTAACACTGAAAAGTGATACGTCGTCAGCGTTATGTAGTGTCAATTATTTACTGCCTTTTCCTTCTATTCCGTTGTGCTGCTTTATGCAAGTTGTCATGTAATCCAGTTTTTGTGCATATCAGCAAGACCAGGCGGAACAAAAAATTTAAATCGAAACCGGTTCGTAAAAAGTACGTCAACGATTTATGTTATGATGGAACAAAATTGCGCATTTGCTTTCCGCATATAAAGTTGGCTTGCATTTACCACAGCGTTTCCGAGATTTAATAAAATATGCGCCATATTTAACACATCATAATTGCTTGAACATTTTATAGGAACTTTCCATGAAGCGTAAAACTTTCTTTTTGCGCAATCAATTTCATTAATCAGGCTTGCCTCCCTGATGGATTGTTGGCGTAACCTGCTCATCCACGTGCATTGATGTTGATGTTGTGGGAAAATTAAAAGGGACCATTGTGGTCATTGTCACGGTTTACCGCAAATAACAATTGCGTACCAAAATTAATATCTTGATATCTAAATGTTTTATTAAGCTCATTCCAGTGAAGTACACTTATACACTTCAAATGTAATCTAATATGTTATAATTGTTTCTATTATGTTATTAATGTTTCACGTTATTTTGTTATACCTCGCGTGGCAGCAGACACGAAATGTCAATTTTTGTTTTTAAGTCCGATCTTTTTACTTATCTTTTAACAAGCTTCTTGAAATATTTTGTGTTTCTAGCAGTAGACAGTAAACATTTAATCCACATAATTATTTGATCAGCCATGAGTGCCGCAAAAATTTCCATTATAACGTATATTTAAGCCGCTTTATTAATTTAAAAACAAACACTTGCATCACATATTTAAGTTCTGCCGTCAAAAAATGTTTGCTACATTTGTTGTATAGAATCGGTTGCTTTGAAGGAAAAACAAGCATGGTTTTTTTCACGATTCAGCACAAATCCATTTATGTGATACAAGCACTCCAAAATGAACTGCGGCAATTAATCTACAGTCTGCACGACGACATCTGATACTCACATACGTACATATGTAACTCTGCGTCATTATTGATATATAGCATCAATTTATACAGCAAAACTTACCAGTGACGTGCCGTGATGCCACAAATCATTTTACCACTTCTTGCAGAGAAATCAAACTACTTATTCAGATGCTATGCAAAACGTTGTCGAGCTATAATGTAGCTACATATAATTACATTACCCGACTGTGCACATCGGCACAGAGAAGGAAGAAGGCAAATACATACCTCTGGAAATCCACGATGATTAGCCAATCAGCTTGCTCCATTTTCTCAAGTTACTTGGTAAAGGTCGGATGATTTTCTCTGTACTTTGCAGCAGTTACAACATGACGACACGTTGATACCGATAGTGCTACTTAACTACAGATTATTCACAAAACACTTTCATGAAGGTATATTTAGATATAGTTAAGCAATAAAGGCAATTGCATGGGCAACCATTTATGACGATCAAAATCCAATTTTGTGAATTTGACCCAATTCCACTGAATGGTGGTTTGTGGATTTTCAGGAACATGCAAGATTTTTTGATAGTTGTAGGTGGGAACAAAAGGTTTTATTGTGACACAACATCTTTTATAACGTTGAGCACTCGTATTTATTTGGATATTTCATATTGGTATATCTAGGATTTCAAGATTACATTCCGGTAAATGTCGAAATCGATTCATGTCGTTCTTTCAATAATTTTTAAGTAGCTTTGTGAAACGACTTCATTCGTATTGTGTCATATTCATTGAAGACGTTCATATTATTCATTGGAAAACTTATACATATGAGACACCATGTTGACAGATTTACCGATCGATGGCTCCGGCGATAAAGTAGATTCAACTCAGCTCCGGTGATATATCAGATTCAACTCAGCTCCGGTGGTATATCAGATTCAACTCAGCTACGGCGATAAAGCAGATTCAACTCAGCTCCAGCGATATAGCAGATTCAACTCAGCTCCGGCGATAAAGCAGATATAAAGCAACTTTCTGGCTCCTCCGGAAATAAAGCAAATTTCTGACTGCTCCGGAAATAAAGCAACTTTCTGGCTGCTGCGGAAATGAAGCAGATTTCTCGATTGACATTATTATAAATCAAACATATAACTAATCAAGTACATTTGATCTCTATTCTTACGACCTACCATAGTCTCAGACGTGAGCTTCCGTTGGTTTCTCAAACATATCTGTTGAATACTCCTTAAATAATGATTTTCAAAATATTATGATAGAGGTGGAGACAGTTCGCGTGTAGAGATGTAAAATGATACATCTTTTAGACGCGTAAAATATTACACTTTCTTGCAATCAAGAATCTCGACACTCATCAGATTTTCATCATATTCATTGTGTGCTTTTCATCAGAAGGTGGACCAGTGGATTGAGTTGACAGACTGGCTGAATCTACAAATAATGTACTGTAAACTGACTCTACTGTAAAAATATACAAACAAATGTATATTTTTATCACAGGTACATTTGCAGGGTGAGTTTGTGAAATCAACATATTAGAGCAAACCATATCAAGGCTGCCACTATCGACGCACTTAAAAACCGTCATGGAGTAGTTGGTGTAGGCGGTTCCGGACTTGGACCTGGTAAGCCGCCTGGAGGAGCAGGTGGTAACAGCTAACGCGTGGTAATTTTTATTCGATGCCAATAGGGTGCAACATTTTGTTAGGATACAGTGCATCACATGATCGGCACAACTAGAAAAACCAAATGAACATCGCGTCCATGCTAATTTACTACCCATATTTTAGAAGCTGAAATATGTAAATAGTTTACGGAATATAAACCGTCTTCTTGCTTAGAGTTGCCATTATATTAGATCTTAATTATTTATCACTAACGGTTAATTAAGATTGCATTATGAAACATGTTTTACTTATATGTTTGATTGATTAACAACTAGAGTTAAAAAGATGGGCAAATGAAAATATCGATCGCCTTTACTTTGTAATTTCCTGAATAACATATACGACGTATCCCACATATGGTAAGGAAATGTTTCTTATGAAGCTATATTTAAACCAGCGAGAACTGCTGCTTGTATTCCTACCATGTTGAGTCGATATCAAAAAAAAATAATATAACAGACATGCACGGCGCCACTGACATCCTGTTTTCGACAAAATGTGGTCATATTTTTTTCAAATGGAACTCATTTTTCTTTCCCTTGGTCCTTCGTCAGTTGCAGATTTAGGTTTTTTATTAATATCCATTACGGCGATAGTGAGGGCTGAGTATATCATGAAGGTTGCCAGGCTACGGAAAAATTGAAAGTACTTTCGTTCTGATTTCCAAACTTTTCAAAAGCTAGGTTTCCCAAACAACAAAATGCTGAATACCAGGAATGCATCGTGTCAATTTGTATTTTGTACATGCAATTAAACGCATGTGTGTTTGATAATGAGATCAAGTTGACTCTGCTTCCAACCAACGAAGTGTTGCTTTCAGCGCATCTGGCGCATTTTATGTTCCAATTCGCTTCAGTTCAGTTAGTGATCAACACATGTTATTTGTTAGATGAAGAATCGGCTGACATGGATAGTTCGATTGCTAAAAAATTTCGATCGCGGAACTCGTAGCCGCCCACTTTTGTCCGTAGTTCAAGAATTGCCTAAAAAGCTGCATAATGTATACTTACATTACAAGGCATGTTCGTAAGGTGGATGGGATAAGCTTATCGCACCAACATATGCTCAACCGCGACTTGGAAGTTTGCACTTTAGTAGTGTTCATCACTCTGTGAAGTCGTCTCTAAATCATTATTCTCAACAGCCTGTAATTCTGAAGCCACCATGTTAAAACCCGAGCATTTCGACACACGGTGTGATTGCCATGCGATCCATTCTTAAATAAATCATCATAATAATAAGGCGATCCACACGACTAAATTTGTGAACACCATCGAATGAATGGTTTAAAACATGTTCAGAATAATTACGGAAAAGACAAATTGAAGCTGTACTAGTTTCGAATTGGGAACTATTCCACGCCGCTTCCAAACTGAATAGAATATTGTTTCTCTTCATCAGAGGCTCCACTAATTTCAAGTGTCACGACTATTACAGACGGAAACTAATTTAGCTCAACAACCAGATCAATTCAGTCAAACTTGATGAACAAACAAACACCTGACAACATAATAAAAGCATTGGTGATTATCGTTTTGGGCCCGACAGCACTTCTGGGCAAATAAATAACAATGTAACGAAGACGAAGCTATAGAACCATTAGCTGAGTTTATTATAGGACACTTGCAGGTGACGAAACAAATTACCTCTTGGTCAAAACTATTTATAGAGCTAACCGTATGATAAGAGATGTTGTATGACTGGCTGTGCAACACCAACTCATAATGATACCTAGTTTCCTACCGCTATTTATACTGCGACGACTTCCGGGAGGAATGTCAAGTTAATATATGTAACCTCCGGTGAAAAGTTACAATCGTTTTAAAAATAGATTTCATAAAATTAAAGACAAAGAAAACTAACTCGAATTTCTTCATGAATTTTCATAAAAAGAAAAATTACACAATTTACAAAAACTTATACTTTCTTACCGGATATATCTGTACCATACATAATATTGAGAAAAGAAAGTAGGAAAGAAAAAAAAACTTTAGAATTTACATTAAGTATTGAATATTAAGGCAAATGAATACATCAAAAAGAACATCAATGAACTATCAATAGAATTTATCTAATCCGCAGCAACAATGTGGATTAAATTTCAACTACCTCACAAAACCCAGTTGGAAGGTTGTTAAAAATTAAGTTGCAAGCAACATGATGTAAGGAAATTCTCTGTTGCGCCGCGTTGAAACCACCGGAATTAGGAAAATACAAAACCCAATTGTCATGTCGTGTCTGCTGACACGCGAGCTGCAGCGAGAAATATCAAACATAATTGCAACAAAATTCATATTCGAGATTATTCGTAACAATGGTCATAGTCGTCGCTTTCAACGTTTGCTAAAAGTTTACCGGGAAGAAAGATGCAAGTTCGTATTCGACTGATTTTAGATATTTCGATGCAATTGTTCCGCGGATAAGTTCAATGCATCAACAATGTCGACGTAAAAAAATAGCGGGACTGGCACACACTGGCAATTTGCTGACAAAGGAGTCCATTGTCGATCAAATCGAACTCTTCTTCAAAACCCACTTATATACTTTGGCAGCATTCGGAAACAACTGAATCGCGTGATTAATGTACGCTAGCCATTCATTAAGGTGGACAACCAGAATATGATATTAAAGATGTCTGGGCCATGTAAGTGGAACAATTGTGTAAATGATCAATCAGCAGTAAACGGACACGGAAGCGACATTCAAATATACATAATATATTTTTCAGTATTCTATTGCAACTGTAATTTCAATGGTCCCTCAATGTCAGCAAAGTTTCGGTGTTTGTAGCGGTAAAGGTCCGTAGCTATCTAAGCTGACTTACAATAAAATCGACATGGCGACCAAATGGCTTCGTAATATATTGTCATCAATGGCCAGCCAACAGAAGTCGGACCATCAGCTATTTACAGTCGACTCCTTTACCCTTCACGATCCCATTCCAGATAAGCATAATTCTGATATTTTTCTTCTCGTTATCTTTGAATTTGCGTACGTCTTGTGTTGCGCACCATTCGGCTTGAAGGTCGACATGGTAACTCGAAGAGTAATCGTGAAAACAAACTTTTGTCAAAAGATTATATGTGCTTCGGTCTACACTGCAGCCACAATTATGATGTCTTTAAATTTGAGATCAACACTGAGCAGCACACAGGAAAAGAAAAACCAGAATCCATTGAATTATTTGGAACTGGGGAATGCTGTAATTAGCTCTGTATCGTTCGTGACCACCGCCAAAATGATTTGGACAAAGAAAGATGATATTGCTGCAGCGGTGCAGTGCGCCAGAAACGACAATGTAAAGCTGCCTCGTGGAAAGCTGATGGTAAACTAAATTTCTCGACATTTTTATCATTCTTTTGTCAGACGATCGTTTGAACATATAATCAATGGCTGTGCATTGGGCATTTTGAATTCGCAGAAAGGGTCAAAAATGGTATGGCGGATCGTTTGTGCCATATATATCGCGATTGCTCTGTATCGTTGTGTGCGAAAGAAAGTGTTGGCCCGTCCCGTAGACAGGAATTTAACTTGGTGGAATCGACAACTGGTTCTTGACGGTCGGTATGCTCTTTTTATGGGCAACCTTGAGGCAGATCTACCTGAAGCGCTGACTACATGGGATTACTTTATCGCATCGTTTGCTGGGTTTGGGTGGATGTGTTCGTACATGCTCATGTATTCTACAGACATGTTTATGATGTCAACTGTGCTAACGCTCTGGTGCCCTTGCCGTGTATTTGCGAGAAGCGTTCAAGCTGACCTGAGTGCGACAATGATTTCAAGTGGAAGTGATACTGTCTGGAAGATTAATTACAACTGGACCACAATTAAGGAATCATATGACGACATAAGAATGCTTGCCGTTGCAATCAACAGATTTGTTGCATCCTTAATAATACCTTATTTAGGAGACACCTTATTTTTCATGTCGACCAATATGGATATTGCAATGACCGAGTCGGATCCCTTCAACAAGTTTTTCTGGGTTTTACTGCAAACTTGTCTTTACACGTTGTTTCTTCTTTGCGCCGACATACATACTAAGGTAGCTTAAATGTGTGAATCGGAGGTGGAAATATATTCATATTTTGATTTGGTAATTCTGATTTGGTCGCAGATATCGGTTTTGAAAGAATGGCTGGCTGTGAAGGAGAACAGGCGGGATATTTCCGGAGACGATCACATAGCCATTTTGAGCGACATTGATTCAGGGGCAATTGGGATTCATGGAGGCGATATATTTACAATCACACACTCGCTATTATGGAATGCAAGTGGCAATAAGTTTTTGATGCATTACACACAGCAATCAGGAAACAAATATATTTTTTAATTATTTATATAGGTAACCGCAACCGCCATCACATTTTTCATTATTTGTATTCAATCACGGACATTGGATTTGGCTCACTGTTTCGATTCCAAAGTTGAAGGAATGTCAAACTAAGTGGTGTCCCGAATAAAGGGTAGCTAGATTTCAAGGCAACCGTTAAAGCACAATGGCATATAAATGGAATAATGTTCAATCCGCAGTAAATGCTAGCTCGCAATGAGTTTTATTGAATGCATTTAGAGTGTAGCATTTTGCAGGTTGCTGATACCAGGTATTGTCACCGCCTAACCTTTCAAAACTACTCGACTCGCAATTGTGCTTTGGATCTGCTCAAATAGTTTTGTACAACAAAAAGTTATTATACAATGCAACGATATTATATATTGACAAAACCATTTTATGCATTATTGGACTTTTCCCAAATTGTCACGTTGAGTCTTTCTGAATATTAAAATCAACCGACACGACTTTCTGAACTTGCTCATTATTCTCCGATTGCGCCCACTTTCCCAATCCCTCCGTTTCCAGGACCATTTAATTTTCTCTCCCCGCGCATACAAATACTTTCCCAGCTGAAGCAATACATTTCAGAACGTCGTTACAATTGTACCAATAACAAAGATCGTTGCCCTCTGAGCCGCTCCCATTCCACCCCAGTTATTGATTGGCATGAATTTGACGTATATGGGTAGAACTGAAAACGAAAATTGTGCAGCCGCTAAAAATCGTCCGGCAAAGCACATTACATTTTCGTTTAATATTTGAAAGCATCTGTAGACATTAGGCAAGTTGTTCGAATTTCGAAGTTTGTTTTGCAAATTTGTAGATCGTTTCCCCATCATTAGCTCCTGCGTCAAAATAAGTGTCACGGGAAATAGATAGATGGTCAATGCCGTTGCGGCAACGGAAATGTTAACAGCTGCATACGCCATCATGTAGATATGGTACACTGTGGATATTAAGCCAAATGACATATACGTATAATATCTTGTGGGGACAAGGGTATCTTGTGACTATTGTAAAGGGACCTAATGTATTTCCTATTCGGGACAATGTTACCACAAGTTTGACTAAGCGCTTGCTGTACATTTTTTTGTGAATGTAAATATTAGACGGGAAATTGTGTTCGTCATATGAGAAGGTTGAGCGTTACTTCAACACTGGCCGTCGGGAGACCCAATGCATGCCTCTTCAGGGGAAATAACGATTACGAAATTAAATCTGGATAAACGTTTTATTTTTTCCTGTACTAATTGCACTGACTATATATTAGTACACTTAAATTCCATGTAATGCGCAGAAATTGGATACGATAGCAATTTTGATAAACGATCTGTTGAATTTATGGTTGAAGTAATTATGTATATGTAACTTAAATGAATGAATGTATTATCTAGCATAAAAGTAGACGTGGGCTTGTACTGGGTGCAGTTAGGTTTTGATTGCTTTAGCATTTATTTTACTACAACGCTTTTACGGTTCCACATGAACAATCCGTCGAACCGGTCTTATTACATCAGACAAAATATTTTTAACTTGTTTTGGAAATCATAATGATTTAGGTAAGCATATAGGGTTCTTACGGAGTTCCCATTTTAGCAATTTTTCTTTCCTTCCGCACAATCTTCAGAGGACGCAACCGATAATTCAATCATTAGATTTTAATGTACATGGTTATTCAATACCCTACGGATTATGTGGATATGTTTGATATTTTTTTACAGTTTCCACCTTCCAAACCACAAGCGTGCACCAATTAAAATTTTGTTTCGATTATGAAGTATGCATGCATTAGTAAAATACGAGTTTACATGTATTAGATTATTTATCTTAAGATAATAATTAATTCTTATACGACATTGTATTTGACGAGGGAAACCAACTCACACTCTTGGACGTAGTTGGAATATCCTTGCAAGCAATTTTGAACCATTTTCAACTGGTTGGTAAGAAAAGCGCTGTTTCAATCAATACATTTTGGTAAGTTCAACCACGTTGAACCGCGTTGAATCACAAATTAATTCTCGAAATTAATTGATTTTCAACCTGTAACAAACGTGAGAGCTGAACCATTTTGACTTGTCGACATATTGCACCTCGAATCAGCAAAATTCACATTAGTTGAACGGTTTTAGACTGGTTCAAATTCAGCGGGATGAAGAACCATTGCTCAGATTGAAAATTAAATAATTTCGTGAATTTTGTTGAACGTTGAATTGAACGTGGTTCAATCGACGCTAAATCAGGTTAATTAAAGTGGTTCCAATAATATACCAAACAGTTTGGTTCAAATTATGTAGGGCGAACAGCTGGTGCCTGTACACATCTTGAGATATTTGAATCAACTTATAAGCTAACAAAGGAAACAAAGTTCTTGTTGCGAAATCGCTAAGCCAGAACATTTACATCTTTTTGGTTAGCGTCAGCAACGAACGGAAGGTCCCTCTAACAACACCTTTCACGTACTTGAACTGCGTCATCCTTTCAATAACAAACGCCTTGCCATAACAGATTAAAACCGGCCTACACGATTTTCTGAACTTGCTCATGACTTTTCGGCTATGACTATCGCCCCAATCATTCCGCTTCCAAGACCATCTAATTTTCTCTCCTCGAACAAACAAGTATTTTCCCAGTTGAAGCACAACGGTCCAGAATGACATGGCTGTAACTGCAGTCATAAAAATGGTTGATCTTGCACCATCCCCAATTCTACTCCAATGATTGATTAACATGAAATTGACGTAAATGGGTAAAATTGAGAACGAAAAGTGGGCTCCCGTTAAAAACTTGCCGGCAAAGCACATTACATTTTCGTTCAATATCTGAAAGCATCTGTACACGTGGGGTAAATTTATCGAATTTCTCAGATTGTCCCGAGATTTATAATTTCGTTTGCCTAACATAAGCTCCTGCGTCAATATAAGTGTTACGTAGAAAAGATAAATTATCAGTGCAGCTGCGGCGACGGACGAATTGACGGCGATAACTGCAAACATGTAGACACTGAATACGATTGTCGGTACGCCAACGTATGTGAACGAATAGTATTCATCAGGAATCAAGTTAGCTACGAAACATATGCCACGAGGATTATATACGCAGTATAAACTGGCTATTGACTTTAAACAAGCGAGCGATCCACTCAAGCAAAAAAGTAGCCCGTCAAGAATGAAATTGTATAGGGCCTTATCCGAATCAGTTTCGGGCATATACTTATCTGAAATGTTAAAGTGTAATTATTTGACATCATGTTCCTGACTGACGACAAAAATTTTAGAGCTCTGATAATATGTTACCTTTGAAATGCTTCAGAAATCCGAATATCAGATTTGCGGCATGGATGACATCCTTTTGACAGCATATTAGAATCGAGAAGACGCTTAGCTGAGTGATCCCTGCGAACCAAAACAAAACCGCCAAGTTGAAGCTATCGAAATTTCCTTCCAGGTAGTGCTTAAGCATGATCGCTGCTGAACACGATATCCAAAATACAAACAGGCAGTAGTTTAGTCTCGAGCGCCGAATTACGGCTGGGTCGGTGCACGTGGAAAAGAATAGCGTCTTGGGGTCAACGGTTATTGCAAAGGAGCCCAACATATTCCCAATTTTGGGAATAATCTCGGCTAACTTTCGTAGGCGCTTGCTGTACATTTGGGCGAGGGAGGTGGATCTAACGGAACGTCGTACATTTATGACGGTCTGACGTGGAATAAACTTGAAGAATTCGGAATTAGGGTAATTTTAGCTGAACATGTTTGACGGAGACTGCATTATTATAAAATTCCAAGTTCGGTTGTACCAACCACTTATTTGCGCATTTGAAAATCGGTCGCTCATTACCATTCGCAAAAGTTGTATGCAATTATAGCTAAATTGTAACCAACATCAAGACTAATTGAACGTTATTTGATATTAAAACTAAACTTGAACTGTATAATCAACTTGGATTTTAAAAACAAGTTCAATGATTATCCGCAATTTATCCCGGTGTTCTGTGGTTGCATTTTTTGTGGAAATTGAAATTGCACTAAATTGATCTGGCCATGTCGAGTTCCATCGACGAAAAGTTAATGCGGTAGTTGAACATGCAGGAAAATGACGGAAATTAGTGGCATTCTCGATTGATAATTTCAAATCACTTGACTCCATGAAGGACGCTTTATTAAAAAAATATAAAAATGTATGTTATCATTAAATACCATTGGAACCCTGACATATGTGTATGTTCTGGAAAATATCTAATGACGTACTTGTTAAATTAAAAAGTATTTTTCTAAAGGTTTGGCTAAAGATATCCCAATGAAATAAATATACACAGAGATGTACACTGGTCATGTCGTGTTTAAAAGGACACCAAAAACTGGAGTATTAAACCACTTCGAGATTACGATACCTTCCAGAATCTTCACAGGACTACTTTGGCTTGAGCTATAAGTAACATCGAAACAACAATCATGGAGCGATTTGACATGAAATATATAATGTGTGTCTTTATGCGCATGATAAATGCAAAAATATTTGAGAATTTATTTAGCGCGTGTAACCTGTTCTTCCCGTATTCTATTCGCGATTATGTTGTCCTTTGTTTCATCTAATTGGGGGGTCAATATGACGAATTGCTTAGAGTAACGCGGAACAAAAATGGTTTTTTATAAATTATAAAGAATATAGGGGTAATGGTAAACATAATTGACATTACTAGATAGAAATTTGATAATAACGACCGCTTTTATGTGTTGCAGCAGGAAAAGGCTACCCAGTTTTCCAAAAAATCGGATGCGAGCAATTTACTAATAAATAATAATACGTTCTACAAGTTACCCAAACCATTGTGCGTACATTCGCTTCCTTTCAACTACATTACGATTTTCATGATCATTACCCACCCATCTAATATGACGCACAGAAACGAACCGCATGAATAGGAACTCCATCATTTACTAAAACGAGTTACCATTTTTGGGGTCGTATCAATAGTAGTACGGATAAGAATAGTAACAGGACTTCTATTGTTGGCCGCCACAATGTTTAGCAAGCGACTTTACAAACTGATGCGAATCCTTTCCCGACTAGGCAATATCATTGGTTCAGTCTCCCTGACATTTAACGAGACGACGTATTCATCATAAATCTCTACTGATCCGGGGGTGCATTTCCGACTGAAATGGGCCTACAATTTCATGACACTTTGGGTCATATCATCTGCCGCAATTGCTGTAAAGTACAGTCATGAATGCGACATTGACAACTACAACCTAGCCGTTTTATTCTTGTTTGGTGGTATTATTATTTTAATGCTTTATTCCGTACTACAATGGCATCAAACCGATATGTGCATAGTGACCAATATGACTGTTGGATTCTTCCGACTGTTAAAAGGTACGACTTTTTCCAACTATTAGTATTACCCATAATATAGATTGCTTGTTTCAATTTTTAATTTTGGCATTTGTTTTCAGTTAAATACATGTCTGCGCTGAATCCTGAAACCGCCCCATTCAACATAATTTTGGAATCATTGCTAATTTCAATGAGCGCTATGCTTCTATTCATGTGTTTTGCGACAAACTTGTTCTGCATCTACAATCCTCACGGCACCGTGTTCATGGCAACATTGATTCCAGAGAACTATTATTCCCTCGTAACCTGGGGAATTGTGACAATAATATTTCATTCGTATACAACGGCTGCCGTTGCAATTAATCTTGATCACATATTTCTACTCGGTTACCTTGATTATGACAAATAAACTTCTCATTGGGCAACGAATATACAAAACAGCCGACGACTTACGGCGAGGCAAAAACTTGCGCCTGACTTATCGATGCTTCCAAATATTGAATGAGAATGTAATGTGCTTCTGCGGTGTCAGGTATTTAGATATTAGGTTGAATGTAAAATAGGTGTTGATGAATTCTGTCTGTCTTGAACTAACTTCTAGATTGAATTAGTCTGCGATGTTAATCATTATACTCAATTGCTTAATTTAATAACTCAACGCTTATAATTGGTTTAATTGATATAATATGCATAAATAGTCTTATTGATATAACCTTGAATGTTGATTCAGAGAATAAACTTTGTCAAGAAGCCAAGCCACCACCTCACACAAAAATGCATTATAGGTCGTGGCTCGTTGCTTCTCTGGATCAGATCTTGGTAGACGAGCGAACCGACAAGACAGATCTGTTTGGCTTGTCATTGATTAACCTTGAGACTTGAAATAGATAATAAAAGTATATACCTAATAACTTGACGCTTAAGCTGGAGAACGAAACTGCGCACATTATTACGATTGGGGCATTGTGAGATAACCAAACCGAAACTCATAATTATAGCTTTAGAGCTCATGCCATCATTAAGTTTAGCTAACTAAAGACACGGTAAATCACTAGCTATATCCCTACATCATCATAAAAACTAGATAGAGAAAAGAACCGTGACAGCGGAGAGGTTTTTGGATTTTCGCACATGGCGTTCCACATGTTTCCGATTTACGGGAGCTTCATGTTGATTGCCAATTGGAGAAAGTTGAGTCCAGAAGCAAAGTGCGCAATCTTTACAAACTCGCGCAGCTGCGTACTCTTCTGGACATTGGTGCTTCAACTGGGCAAGTATTTGTACGCCAGGGAGGCTAACTATGTAGACCAACTTTCCTTTGTCACGGGACGACGTTTGTAGTCAAGAGAATTACGCAGTTTGTATATGTAAATGGGATACTGAGGGGCACATTCCGTTCCTTGCTTACACTAACTAATGCAATACAAATGTGCCGTGTCACAAATGGTCACGTGAAAGAACTAATGTAGTTAATTAATTTACTTAAATAATTGAAATATACAGTTTTAGTATACAATCTTGTAAACGGTGTTAATTTTTTTAACATAAATGAACAATACATCTACAGAATTCCAATTTTATGAGCTACAGCAACCCAATCAATTAGAATTGAATTAAAAATATCAAAATGGTCCATCATTTTTTTTACCGGAACAAATTGCAATTTTCGCATCTGTAGACTCCCATAAATTCCTCCAAACTTAATTACACATCCACCAAATGACTTCGTGAGCAAATTTAAGATGTAATATTGGATAACAGGGGAGGATAATTGCTTTAACAAGATTGTATCGGGAATTAAATTAAAAGTTATTTTACCAATCAAAATTTTAATATACCGTTCACTTTGTACATCTGATCATCCGTATTCATATAACTTGGCATCGTTAAATTACATTTCGTGAGTAGGTACACGACCATGAGCCATGATTATATGTTCTGTATCCATCAATAATAAAGGGATGTTAAACCATTTCCTGGGTGGACGCATACGATGTTCGTTCGCAATTACATTACAGTAATGATTTTTACTTGACGATTGGACTTTCATGACATTTGAAAAGAAAACTGCCAATTACCTAAAAATTGGTTTTCGGCAATTTAAATTTAAAATTCCATTCTGTATGCGGTGAAATTGGTAAGAAGAGTAATAGCTAATTTACAATTGGAATTGCAGAGCACTCCGCATTTAACTGCTCACCGCCCATTAAAACGGACGCACATAAATGAAACCTGTAAGGACACCATGTAAATTTAAAATAGTTTTAGGTCGTCATTCTGGCCAGTGCATTCTTTGATGTCCTTCAAAATGTTTAGCAAGCGGTTTTACAAGATTGTGGCCATTTTATCCCGACTTGGCACCAAACTGGGCTCCTTCTCGGTCATCTTTGACGAGACGACTTGCGTCATGTCAGTCTCCACCCATCCAAAAGTTCACAACCGTCTGAAATGGAGCTACAACTGCATGATATTTTGGATACTTTGCTATACAGCCATCGTACTAAAATTCAGGCAGGAACGCGACATGGAAAACTACAACCTCACCGTCTTGTTCTGGTTCGGAGTGGCAATCCTATTGTCACTGTATTCCATTCTGCGCTGGCATCAAACTGACTTCTGCATCGTTGTCAACATGACGGTTGACCTACTCAATGACATTAAAGGTACGTTATTGGAATTCAACGAAAATATATTGATTCTAAAGCTATTGTACTGTTCCATGATTTCAGACAACTACATGCCAAACTTTGATCCCCAAACAGCTCGCTCTATGGTGGCTTTGGACTGGTTGGCAATTTCAATGTGTATGGTTCTAACAACGTTGGTTTTGTCTTCCACCGTGTTCTGCGCCATTAATCCGCGCAGTGTGGCCTTCATATCTTGTTTGGTTCCAGAAGAATACTACTCATATTTTCCTTGGGGAATTGCGGCCGTAATATTCTATTCATATATCAATGCCGTCCTCGGAGTAAACTTGGGCATGAGCGGGGTCAGCCTGGTTGCGTATCTGTACTCGGTCACACTGATAATGACGAACGAGCTGATCATTGGTCAACCCGGCTACAAGACACTGGATGCGCTGAGACAAGCGACTAATCTGCGGAGGGTGTACAGAAGCTTTCAGATAATCAACGCGAACGTCATGTGCTTTGTGGGGAAATTCATTGTGTTGATGCATTTTGTTTTTTCCATGTTCCCCATCTACTGCAGCTACATGATGATCAGCAAGTGGGACAAGCTGAGTCCCGAGACCAAACTCCCGACCAGCATGGATGCCGTATTTTGTGTCATGTTCTGGACTGGGTTGCTGCAGTTGGGGAAGTACATGTTCGTCAGGGGGGAGAAGTTGATATGGTCCTGGAGATTGGGGGATTGGGGGAGTCGGCGGGAGAAGAAAATTATGAGCAAATTTAGGAAGTCCTGTAGACCCATTCTGATTTGTCATGGGAAGGCGTTTGTGATTGGGCGGATGACACAGTTTGTGTATATCAAGGGGATATTGAGAGGGACGTTTCGGTCGCTCAAGACACTTACTGATAAGATATAAAGGGAGACACGTGGCCAAATATTCAAATGTGTATAGAATTGTTGTTGATGCATGTTGTACAATTGTAATGTAAAATATTAGTAGTAAGTAGGCATCAATTTGAGGTATAGATTTTTTAAATAGTTACTTTATATATAATTCCATTTAAATAGCAACGAGAATATAAAGGTTGCAAGTATCGATTTTACATGACCATGAAAATCAACGGTTTAATTTATATTACCATTAATATATCTTATAAGAAGTAACTTAAATAGTTGCGATGATATATATACATTTAAATGAATCTGCTAATGTGAATGATTGAGAACATTTAGAGTAAGAATATTTTATTGTGATATATCGTTTCCGCCAAATTTAAAAAAAAAACATTTGTGTTGTCTTAAATACTTGTGGTTGTACATTTTTAAGTACACGTATTAATCTACTATATGTTTTATAAATAAAACTTGCATTTTCAAAGTGAACTCAATTAACTATAAATACATCGTAAAATATTTTACACCGATTGATAGAAAGTATTTTGTAACATGACCATCGGGAACGTGTACTGCGTTAGAGCAGAAGAAGGGCATTTACGGTGTGCTCGATAATGGCTGAAAAATAATTGATTTCAGTATCCATGTCAAATTTAGTTAGCGCATAATAGACTGCAAACGGTTGCTGAGCATTGACAACTTTAGTCCAAAGACGCCGTTTACTCCTGTCCGTTTCACTGATTTTTAGTGTCCACGAACTTATCAAGCTAATGCTGCTATCATACAAACCAACTGCAATTGAGAGTGTTTTGAACAGTACAAAGTACGCAAACGCCGCAATAACAAACACAACGGCATAAAGCGGCTTCGGGAATATATACCAACCCTTGACTATAATCCAGTTGGCAAACGTGAATATCAACAAGAGGATGCAAAGCGATGCTCCACCCAATCTACGAATTACGGGTTCTCCAATTTGATTAATGCAATGAAATCGATTATACAAAGAAATGGTGGAATTGTGAAGCGGAAGGAAATGCAGAATATTCAGACATCTATGATAAATGTGAGCTGTAATCATGGCCGGTAGACAAACTGTCAGAAAGATTCTACTTGCTTCAAGGGTGCACCACAGAGTTAATGCTAATCGCATGCTAATAAGTACATATTTTAGAATGGTGTGCTCGATTATATGAGGATATTTGGCGATGAGCAGAGCGCCTAAGGGATCACCATTTACAAAAGGAGCAATACATCCAAACACCAAACCCGTTGAAGTCATTTCAATTGCCATCGCCCAACAACTTGTTCCAAGCATGTCACATGGTTTCCCTTGACGATGCTTCCAAATCTCTGTGAAAAGTGTAGATACATTTTAACGCTAATATATACAGTACCAAGACAACTTTGATGGAATTTGCAGATTACCTTGTATCAGTAGTCTTTTGAGAGGTCGGGACTTGCCTCGGGCCAGTTTATGAGGCAACACCTCACTGTATTTTATCAGGCTATTGTGGAACTGAAGAAAGAAAACACCCGCCTCAGGACCCATTATTATAATGAATGCAAGACACAGTGCAGCCACAGATGCAATCATAATTTGAAACATTAAATCAGGAACGGTAAGATCATGAGAACGGAATACGCACGCTTCCAATATGATATCGATGCTACAGAGCAGCTCGGCCGTCAACAAACCAATACTGGCAACTGTTAGCCATGCATCGTTGCCGTTTTTTCGGGCAACCCAAACCAATTTTGTAGTGTCCCAGTAATTTAGAATTCTGTATGGTAGCAGGCGATCGTAAAATGTGTTCGAGATCTCAAAAGACTTTCTTACAAGCGGTGTTATCATTGCGAAATATTTGTTCAAGTCTTTCTATTTCTTGGATCAGCAGAAACGATATGAACCGAAAACGGACTTTCGTCACAAAATTAGCGATGCAAATCTATTGGTGTCTAAAATTCTACAGAAACAATTATGGGCATGTTCTTGTATAACATTGGCTTGTTCTCGACGTTTGGAAAGTTCTGAGAAATGCTTACCAAAGGCGCAACGTAATATTCCGTAAATTACTACTATATTTGTAAAATCAATTTAGTTACGAAAAAGTTGTCAGCAATAACCGTCAACCTGTCGCCAACATTTCAATCTCAAAAATACTTACACTTTGGAAATGCTTTATTGTACACCGTAGGCAAATCACAGTACCTACAAAATCATTCTATTGAAACCACGGATGTTGTCCAATGATTTCAAAAAGTGGGGAATGAGAATAACATTTACAACGAGTTTATAAACTGTGGCTACAATGCTTGGATTGCGCACGGATGTAGAACGAGATTCCGTATTCCTTGAAATTTAAATGGTTTCAGTAGCAAATAACTTTTTGGACACTGCTATTTAATTGGTCATCGTATGGTTTCGTAATTCTAATGAATAAATTACACGTTGATGGAAAAACTATCTCGGAAATTAATGAGAAGTTACGGAACTAGCATATAACTTTTACTTTACTTAACTAGAAATCAGAATATTAGAAAAAAATGAGAATACACTAGCATGACAGTTGTATTTAAAATCTAATAAAATGTGAAGTATAACAATTTAATTAGATTTCAATTGCTCCCTCTTTCAACTCAACTTGCTGACTCTCCACATATCATCCAGGCTTACGACGGGAGCACCTTGAATGCAGTAGGTAACCTTCCCACAACGATCCAGTGTGACGGAAAACGGTCCTATTACGGAGTATGCGTGCTCATCTCCAATGCTAATTTGCAAAATAAAATATGTTTCTTGAATACTTCTCACAATCTGCTATACCAAATCGTTTCTTAGCTAATTTCATCAAATCTGACAGAAATTTAAACATAAAAACTGGAAGTAACAATACACGTTTCCTGCAATTCCAAAAATGCATTTAAGCAGTAATTGTGACGCTAACACAAGGTATGCACAGTTGTATCTACAAACCAAATGGAAAAAAATGGCGAAATTATTGCGATGAAACATCATCTCTCCAAATCTATGCCGCGGTTTTGTTGCCATGCGGAAAACAAACGATGGAAGTCATAATGCGGACATTGTAACAAACATATCAAAGAAATTAAGTAAAATGCACAACAATCGAGAAAATATGAAAAGCCCATTGCAACTAGTTCCTATTTCCGCAGCTTTTGCATTTAATCATGTAATGTAACAACTTTTCTTTGAACTATTATCTTGGTTGCACACATAAATATATACTGTCGTGCACAATGCGGTTGTGAAATTGTTATACAATCGCATTAAAATAGCACAGAATCTGCAAATACTCTTTGGTGAGGGAATGACAAGGAACAATATAATTCAGCAAAATAAAGTCCGATTGTCATTTGGCTTCCTCCGACACGCGAGATAGAACTAATACCTACAACAATTCAATAACATTTCAATGGCCACAATTCTTTCTTGCACAAAAGTTGTCCGCTGCATATTTGTTGGATTCATATTCGAAAGAATTTTGATATTTCGATTCAATTGTTGGGCAGATAGTAAGCATGAATTAACAATATCGATTTTGCAGAATAATAGTGCCAGCTTGCAAAATTGGGTGACAAGGGACGATGCCATTGTATGTGTTACCATTAGTTTGTACGCCAGCACGGAACATGCATACATGCAACATTATTCCAGTCTGGCGGACTCGAAGTCTGCTTATCAGAATGTGTTATTAACTCCGTCTCGTGCTGGAAATTGGAATAATCTTCTAAATGCACAGTCGGAAGTAATTGTACACGTAAGGGACATACAAATATGCAAACTATGTCGCGCATTCTGTTTCTCAACAATAATATCAATAATCGCTCAGTGCCAGTTTGGCGGTATGTTTGCAGCGGGAAATGTCGGCAGGTAACCGATATAAATAGTTTACACATTTATCGACATGGGGAAAAAGTGGTTCCGTAATATATTCTCACCATTGATTTTGCCACAAAACGCGGATCATCATCAATTTAGCGTAGCATCATGTGCCTTTTCCCAAACACCTCTGGATAGGAATAATTCTGAAATTTTTCTTCTCGCCTTACTCGACATGTCTTACATCCTGTGTTGCACACCATTCCGGCTCAGTGAGGATCTCATATCTGGAACAATAACAGTGAAAACTAATATATTTCAAAAGGTGATATGCGCCCTGGTCTACACGTCCGCTGCTATTATGATGTTTTCTGATTTGAGGTCATCAATAAGCAGCACGCAGGAAAAGAAAAACCAGACTCCGTTGAATTATTTAGAACTGGGGAATTCTGTAATTACCTTTGCATCCTTCGCGTCCGCCGCCAAAATGATTTGGAGAAAGCAAGTCCACATTGCTGCAGCGGTGCAATGCGTCCGAAGCGAACGGAGTAAGTTGCCTCGTGGAAAGTTAAAGGTAGGTTAACAATGTGTTGAACATTGTACCATCCTTTCGGGAGAAACCCGATGGATCCTATTAAATAACTGGTAATGGATTTAAATTGGTCGATTTGCAGACAGGAACCAAATTGGCATGGCGTGTCACCTGCGCGCTTTATATGATGGTTGCGATGTATCGTGGTGTGCGGAGGAGACTATTGGCACGTCCTGATGCCCCAGGAAGTTGGTGGAACCGCCAACTAGTTCCGGACGGTCGCCACGCACTGTTTTTGAACAGCGGTGTAACACCGCCCGATCTATTGACGTCATGGGACTATGCGGTGGCCTCTTTTGCAGGAGTTGGGCATATGAGTACCTTCTTGCTCATATACTATATCGACTTGTTTATGATGAGCACAGTTCTAACGCTCTGGCGCCCGTGTCAGTTGTTTGCGAGGCAGCTTCAAGATGGTCTGGGTAAACCAACCGCCGAATGTAGAAGTGAGGTTGGCAAGATTAACATAAACTGGTCCCAAATTAAGGAAACGTATGACGACATAAGAGCACTTGCCATGGCAATCAACAAGTGTACAGCGTCATTGGTAATATACTATCTAGGTGACACCTTACTTTTCATGTCAACCAACATGGACATTGCAATGACGGACTCGGATCCCTTCAACAAGGCTTTCTGGATTTTGCTACAAACCTGTCTTTACACCTTCTTTCTTCTTTGTGCCGATATACATACTAAGGTAAATAAATGTGTCGACCGCCCGCAAAATCTATCCTGAAACTTATTTATTTATTTTTTGATCGCAGATATCTCTTTTGAAAGAATGGCTGGTTGTGAAAGAAAATAGGCGGCATGTTCCTGTTGACGATTATATAGCCATTTTGAGTGATATTGATTCTGGAGCAATTGGTATTCATGGAGGCAATATATTTACAATCACACACTCGCTATTATGGGGCGTTAGCTGCATTGTAAATATTAAGTACAAGAAACATAATACATGTTGTGGTAACATATTGCTTACTTTTTAAGGTCACCGCAACAGCTATCACTTTCTTCATTATCTGCATTCAAACACGGACGTAGAATTAGGTTCTCTGCTTCAATATCCAAGGTAAATGAACTGCTAAATGTATTTCTGTCATGAATAAAGGATTACATTTCAAGTGTAGTGGCGAAGAATCTGCTTACTTCACATTTTGATGGGAAATTGCTTAAATAGTTTCATACAATTGAAATTTCTTTTTACAAGATGATCATATTTTATATTTTAGTAACCATTTTCTGCATTTTTGATGTACTGATGAAATTATGTTGCAAAGCTTATTGGGTATCCTGATATAATTTGATCTGATACGATACTAATGACATAGCTCAACATGTAAACTTGTCATGTATACGTTGATTTCAAATATAAACCTTAAATAAACAACTTTTGAAAACTTTTCAACAACACAGGAAAACAATATAATTTGTATAATGTCAATAAACAATTCATGAAAATCTATAGAAGCAATAGAGAAAATTCAATGCAAATAACACAATCTTGTTGCTATTATATTTCACACATACAAAGTCATATTTTCTTCATCATTTAAGTCATTTAAGTCAACTTTTACATATTGGTGCATCGCCACCGGACGCTGAGCGCGGATTATGCAATCCAATATGCATTTCTGGCACAATATCGAGTAGCGTGTCGTTTCCACTTTTTCAAAATGTCTTTGCTCAGTTCGTCGCATGTGATTCCCATATTACCGGCAACAAATATATCCCACATGCTTAGCGTAATCGATATTATCCAAATGGCAACAGGAAAGCCAGCCTGACTAACGGAATGCAGTTGATTGCACAACCACAACATTTTACGCTTCAAGATCAGATTCTTGGTAATATCCATGAATTTATGGCATATGTTAAATATTGTGCGTTTTTTAAATCTGAGAAACGCTGTGGCATTCTCTTCGAAATTCAAGCCTAATACTCGCGCTTCAGAATTACATATAGTGAAATACAGCAGCAATTTCAACATTATATGCGGAAAGCAAATGCAAATTTTGTTCAAACATTTACAACATAAAGATTTGACGCATTTAACATACTTTTTCGATTTAAAATGTTAGTGCTGCCTGTTCTGGATTATATGCACACAAACTGGATTACTTGACAACTTCCATAAAGCAGCATAATGGAAAGGAAGGGAAAGGCACGAATTAACTGATAATATGTAACACTGGCGACGTTTCACTCTGATGGGTTACGACTTGTTTGCCTAACGGTTCTTACGTACTCAATTTTTAGGTTGACAGCATAACACATTTATCAGCAAATGTGTAACCCATATGGAGCCCGCAACTACGTAACGTTTCAGATAGAATTCTAACATAAGCGTTACATATTATTTGATATATCCGATTTAGGTCGGGTTTCAATTTCCGTTGCGCATTGTAATCTAAAAACACATTTTGCCGACATCAGGCAATTGCTTGAAATCCAAAATTAAGCTGCTATGTTATATATGTGGTCGGCAGCGTCACAAAATTTTGTAAAAAACTTTACCGCTGCAATATTTCAGCTAGTGCTGCTTATATTATACTCAAAGTTCCTCAAACCTGCATGATCCATTTAGTTTTCCAAAGAACATATTGCAACTTTAACTTTCCGAAATGCTTGGCATTCGTGAGCTATTTTCAGAAGTCGTTCTAGCCATAGCTCTCGTTTCAATGGTACCAGTTCACGCATTTGGCATGGGAGCTAATCAACAAATAGATAAAAAATCTTACGGAACATACGCGGCTATTGAGAATCTGAATGCGCTTCTCACACCGCGTTGACATGATGTATTCCTAAACGAGTAATGTCGGAATTGATAATGTTAAATCTGAGCGCATAATTCAATATTTTTTTACAGGAATCCGCGCTCATCACGAACAATTAACAAAGAAACCATATGATATGAGGTATTGGAGAAAGTGTATATTTTTAATTCCGATACACACACACATGTTCGTACAGTGAAGTTCCCATGCCAATGTGAACTTTACAATGCTAATAATGGTTCATGTGTATGCGCTTTATATGTCACAGTGGTACGCTAACCAATATTTATCTTTGTTTATGCCAACGCAAAAACCCCATCATTCCGAAACTATATGGATGTAATTGATATGGATCAAGTCCTCAGACATTAATATGCAGTAAATCATCTGAATATGGAAATGATAATTAAAGTATTTCGATCGTTCTTGTCCGCATGATTGTTACATTTATAAGGAATGTTTCTTTTAATAAACTAATTCACGGTCCTAAGTAAGTATAATGTGTTAAATCGCTCTATTGGTCAAGTGCATTGCAGTCGGGAAGCATTTACACGATAAAACCAGTTACACCAAAAGTGAGGTCAATTAACTATAAATACATTGTAAACTACTTTTTGCCGATTGATAATAAGTACTTTGTTACTTGCCGACCACTTGGTCATAATATGCAAGCCATTGGAATAGTTATTTTAGTTGATAATGAATAATTTGTTACACCAAAAGTAGGGCGTTCGTTGTATACTCAATAATGGCTGAAAAGTAGTTTATTTCAGTATCCATGTCAAACTTGGTTAACGCATAGTATACTGCAAATGGTCGTTGAGCATTTACAATTTTAGTCCAAAGACGGCGTTTGCTCCTGTGCATTTCTCCCACTTTTAGCTTCCAAGAACTTATCAAATTAATACTGCTCTCACAAAGGCCAACTTCAATCGGCAGCGTTTTGAACATCACAAAGTATCCTTGTATCGCAATAACACACACAATGAGATAAATCGGTTTTGGGAATATATACCAACCTTTCATTATAATCCAATTGGCAATCACAAGAATAAGCAATGCGATGCCAAGATGAATTCCTTCCATCTTACGAAATACGGGCACGCCAATTTGGTTGATACAATGAAGCCGATTGTACAAAACAATTGTGAAGTTGTGAAGCGGAAGTACATGCAGAGTTTTCAGACATCTGCGGTAAATGTCAAGTTGAATCATTATCGATAGACACACTGTCAGACAGATTCTAGATGCTTCAAGGCTGCCCCAGATTGTAAATGGAAGCCGCATGCAAAAAATTGCATAATATATTAGGGTGTGGTCGATTATGTGGGGATATTTTGCAAAGAGTAGCACTCCCAAAGGATCAACATTCACAATGGGAGCTATACATCCTGCAAACAATCCAGCTGAAGTCATTGCTATAGCCATCTCGCAACAAGTTATCCCCAGCGTGTCGCATGGCTTGCCTTGACGATGATTCCCAACCTCTGCGGAAATATTCACAAATGTTAACTTCCATATTGAAAATGCGGAAACAACCTCGTTGGAATTTAACGATTACCTTGCAATAGCAGGCTTCTGAGAGATTTTAATTTTCCACGGACCAGCTTATGTGATAAAAGCTCACTGAATTTGATTAGGCTATTCCAGAACTGAAGGTAGAAAACATTTGCTTCAGGGCGTAATATTTCAACGATTGCAAGGTACAGGACAATGAGGGGTGCACACAGTAGTTGAAGCATTACATCGGGCAGAGATAGCTGAAGGGAACGGAACACCCATGCTTCAAGTATGATAACAATGCTACATAGCAGCTCAGCTATCAGCAGAGCATTGAAGGTCGCCGTGAACCGAATATCTTTCTGATTCCTGTTTACAATCCATTTCATATTTGTGGTATCCCAGTAACCAAAAATTCGGTATGGTAGTAGGCGGTCGTAGAATGCGTTGGAGATCTCAAATGACTTTCCTATAAGAGGCGTAATCATGGCGAAATATGTATGTAAGGTTTTGTGTTACTTTGCTCTTATCAGCGAAAAGGATATGTAACAAAACTGTTCAAAAGCTTTTGGAGTTCTGGTATTAGAACACCTACAAGAAAAGCACGTATAACGGAAGTATAATTTTATTGTATTACTATTATATTTAACAAATACTATTGTAATGACGAATGCTGAGCCAGCAACGATCGTCAAGCTGTCGTCGAATGTTTAGTCTAAAAATACACTTTGGGAATACTTTATTCTACACGGTCGTTCAATCACCGTGTCAACAAAATCAATTAGTTTTCAGGAGAACTAGACTCAACAAGTATTTCCAACATGTAGCGGAGCTACATGGAGATCTTAAAACGTTTTCCGTAAAACAGAACATATTCTCGATATGGTTTGGAACTGGAGAGGAAAGGAGAGGAAAACCGATGACAACTTGCATCAAACCTGAAAACACATTATTGGAATTGCGCATAAATGTAATAGAAAAACCGGAATTACCAGAAGAAAAGATAAGTTTATTAGCTAATAACGTTTTTCTTAGTGCAAAATAAGTGGTTGCCATATGTTCCGTAATTCGAAAGAATATATTATATGTCGATGGAGAAACTATCTCGGAAATTAATCAATAGTAATGGAATTTTCATGTACATTTTACACAACTTTATTCGAAATTAGAATATTATGAAACATGAAAAGACTTTTGCGTAACTTGTAAAATAAAATCAAATGAAATGTCATATATAAAGTATTAATTAGCTTCCTATTCTTTATCCCTCCATTTTGCCGGTAATTATTAAATTAAAATGACTACTTTTTCTAATTAAAATACGGATTACTATATAGCGATATTTAAGTAAATGGTGTAATCCTGAGTATTGAGGTGACGCAACGATCAATCTATGGTAAGGTTTGGTTAATTAGTGATGCAGTGGGAGTAAATGGTGCAGAGGTAATTAGAATTGGTGGTGTAGGTAGTGATACAAAGCAGCCAGCCTGTGGGATGAAAAATAGCAGTGATAATTCTGACGTTAACACTTCAAATATTCTACAGAAAATAGCATGTTGACTTCAGAATTAAGCGGTCTGAATCTTTTAATAATTTGTACTGGTGATGGAATTTAAATGTACACATATAATTGTTTGTGAATTTTTTAAATCAATTGCTGACCAATGCGAAATCCGTTGAGCATATTATATAGGTATATGTCTGCTATGTTTCAAGATGGGAAATTATCCGCCGAAGCTGATATTGATTTCCATAATGAATTTTAACAATTTTCACTGTTCACTGAATTAATGATTTAAATCTGATATATCGGTTACGAGAAAATGATTACATGGCACAATAGTAAATACTATTGACAAAGAGAAACTTGTTCTTAAAGCACATCGTGCCCAATACAGTTACCATAATCATGCTTAGGTTTATTATCTAGGCAAACACAAACGATGTTAATGCGCACTATATAAACACAAAGTGGCATTGTCCGATGCGAACCAACTTTGTGGGCTAACCAGGAACCGATACTCTTTGTATTATTTAGCACAACTTTCGGCATTCTGTACGACCATGTAGTAACCAGAACCCAGTTTTCGTTTGTCTTCAAATGAAGCCATTATACACTTCTATTACAATCAACTGAACACTTAAATGGCCACTTATAAACGTTTACCATCAATTATGTTGCGTTACTCAAATTTGAATATGTCGATTATGTATTCGAACAGTTGACAAGATACGTCGCCAGTTAGCTTACGTGGATAACAAATATAATTTTTCGCGTCACCTCTCCATTTTGTAAATTTCTCTCATTCTGCTTTTCCATTTCGTTTTATAGGCTTGTATATGTTTAGTCGCTACTATCAATAGATTGCTGAGCTATCTTCAAAAACATTCAAAAATGACAAACAAGCTGTTCCGTAATATATTGTCCCCGATTGCAGCCCCACACCACTGGGACGATGCACTGTGTATCGTAAATCCACGCTCCGTATGCACTACAGCCACAGATGAAAATAATTCCGGAAACTTTCTGATTGTATTCTTTGATTTTGCGTACTTCATCTGTTGTGCTCCCTTCCGCTTAAATAGCAACATTTCAACTGGTGAAGTCACGGTGAAAACAAATAAGATACAACAGTTGCTCTGCTGCTTAGTACATACATCTACGGTGGTCGCTATAATTTCCACTCTACGGTCCTCCATAAGTAGCGCAGAGAGAAATCAAAATCCGTTGACATATTTCGAGCTAATCAATTGCGTATTTTCGACAGTCTTGTTCGCGTCATACTCCAAAATGCTTTGGACCAAGCAGAATCACATTGCAGCAGCTGTGCAGTGCGCCAGAAAACAGGACGGAAATTTGCCTCCAGGAAAGTTTAAGGTAATTGAAGCTGATCTAGAGCTTGCAGGTCTCATATTTTTTAACGTTTTAGTGATCGGGTTTTTATGCACAGATAGCAACGAAATTAGCATGAAGTATCGTATGTCTGATGTACATCGTCGTGGCGATGTATCGCGTCACATGGATGAAACTACTCGCATCTCCCGAAACTAGAAACGTAACCATGTGGAATCGACGACTGGTTGCCGAGGGACGCTATGCATTATTATTGGACAGCACTCTACCGGATACGGCGGATGAATTTGTGATCGATAACATGACATCATTGGATTATGTGACGGCTTCCGCAGCAGGATTTGGAATTACATGTTACTTAGTGATTTGGTACTATATGGACGTGTTCATGATTCCAACAATGCTAACCCTATGGTGTCCTTGTTATATGTTTGCAAGAAACATTGAGACCAGTCTGAGGAATGCAGACAATAATTTCAGCTGGTCCGAAATCAAGGTAAGTTATGGCGAACTTAAAACCCTTTCCACACTGATCAACACATACATGGCAGCTTTGGTAATACCGTATCTAGGAGACAATATATTGTTCATGACGACCAATATGAATATAGGTATAGTTGAAACGGATCCTTTCAAGAAGACGTTCTGGATTTTCGTTCAAGTCTACATATATGTCTTCTTCCTTCTCTGTGCCGATGTACATAGTAGGGTAATTTCAATAGATAAAGTCACAGGATTTCACGAACAAGTTAGCATACTGTTCAGTTTGTGAATTTGTTGGTTCCAGATTGCCGTTCTGAAAGAATGGCTGGTAGTGGACGACAATAGGCAAGATATTCCTGTTGATCAATACATCGCAATTCTGAGTGATTTTGACTCGGTAGCAATTGGGATTCGAGGGAGCAATATATTCACAATCACATACTCTTTGTTGTGGGGCGAAAGTCGGAATATATTTTTGAACATTTTTGTATAGCAAATAAAAAAACTGAATGCATTCGTGAAATATATTTTTAACACTGATTACATGTATTTTTTAGGTAACTGCAACCGCCATCACTTTCTTTATAATTTGCATCCAAACGCGGACATAGAACATTTGGTCCAACCAATGCTGCAAATCTTCACTGGTAGTCTATATTTCGGAGTATATATTTAATGAGAAGCAAATTAAAATTTTCTCGCTACATTGGATTATCATCATTCTATTATCTTCGCTGTTCACTCTTTCCTATATTACAATTTTGGATGTACACTGTGATTAGTAAATGATATTAGTAAGTTTGCTGGTAGCATTTAAATGTAATAAAACAAATAATTAAAATGTGAATCTAGAATCCAACTGAAGAAAATGCAAACAAAATCTTCGCAGCGCTGCTCCGAAAAAGATGCTTGTTTCTAACAAAATGCATTACTGCTGTTGAATACATTGGTTGTTCTAATAATCATCATGTGAATTTAATTTCAACCGTCTCACAAGCCGGTTGTTTGGTTGTTAAAAACTCCGGTCCAAGCAACAAGTTCTAAGTAAATGCTCTGTGGCGCAGCAAAGAAACGACCGGAATTAAGAAATGAGAAAATCAAATTTTCATTTCGTGTCCGCTGACACGTGAGCTTCAACAAAAAAGTATCAAAGCGTAATGATATAAAGCAACGTTTATAACATATTTTACATTCAATGTTTGTATGCTTAGTAGTTCGCTGGCATTCGCTCTAGTATATAACATGTTGATATGAAAATATTATTTGCGCGATATCGATTGTATTACCGCTGTTGACCACAACGAAACCTTGGCAATGATCGAGGCAGCCACTTACTTTCTATTGTGAGAGTATCTAGCGAAACGTAATTGCTAGGAAATCCCTATTCGCAATTAATCGTAACAATGGTCACATTCGTCGCTTTCACATTGACACATATTTTGTCCGGAACAATGATCTATGATTCATATTGGATTGAATTTAGATATATTTTGTTGTCATTGTTCGACCGACTCGTCTTAAACCGTCTCGGCCATGTAATTGGACCAATTGTGTAAATAAACGTTATGCAATGTAAATGCACACGGAAGCGACATTCAAATATACAGAATATATATTTGACAGTATCCTATTTTGTCGTCTTTTACAACTATAATTTCATTTATCACTCAATGGTAAATGTTCGTAGTTCAGTAAGGAAGTTATCCATCAAACCGACATGGCGAACAAATGGCTTCCTAATATATTGTCAGTAATGACTTTAGAACAAAACTCGGATCATCATCTGTTTACTGCTAACTCGGTTACCCTTCGTGATCCAATTGGAGATAGGAACAATTCTGAAATTCTTCTCGTCTTCTTTGAATTGTCCTACGTCCTGTGTTGCGCTCCATTTGACTTCAGTGTAGACATGACCACTCGCAGAGTATCAGTGAAACCATACTTAACGGATTGATACGGCTTCGATCACAAGTTGTTTATTTGGCGCCGTATGTAATCCTGATACTGATTATACTAGCATTACTTACCGTCATTATCTTAACATGTATGATTACCCAATTCATTTTTTTATTTTACAAACAGTATTAGCAAAACATTAAAGTGCGTTTCGTTATACTTCAGAATAAATATCACATTTCATAAATGTTTCAAACTCAAGGAAATTTTATTAGGCCTTGTCGCTGAGCGAAGCAAAAAGCAATACATGATGGATAGGATAGCTTCATGTAGCACAAAATGTATTATGTGTACAAGGCGATTTTGTGTTTGTTCTTTATCGGATGTGAGCTTGCCCCCAAACGTTTTAACCTCGTGAAAGAAGCAAAAATGTTGCAGTGTAATTTACAATGCTTGAGAAGAACTTTATCGTAGTAGATTTCTCAAATGTTGTCATGGCGTAGTACAATGAAAGAGGTTGCTGGGCTTTAACGACTCTACTCCAATATCGCCTGCTACCTGCAGCACAATTGATTTTCCTCATCCAACCTTGAATAGTCTCGCTACTTAAAACGTCACACTTACAGGCAAGCGGCAACGAATACAAAGAGGCAAAATATCCGGCAGCTACGACACCGCCGATAAAATAGTACACGTGCGGTTCATAACTATACCAGCCAGAGAGTAGTATCCAGTTGCCCAAAGTAAGAATCACGAACCCAAACACCATCAATACTGCAGCACAATGTCGCAAAATAAACAGAGGTATCTGATTGATACAGAAGAGCTCATGATAAATTTGTAACGTTGAGTGACATAAGGATCTGCGGCCAATAATTTCCAGAGCGCGTAGATATATGCAGCAAAACAACATGACCGAAACACATACGTTGATGATTACACGACTACATTCCAAATGAATCCATTGGAGAAATGTCCATCGAATGACAAGAAAGCAAAGCTGTGCCAAATATGTGGATTTACAGTTGGGAAACAGGGATTGGATCAGACAGTATAATGGATCAATTTCAGCAGCAATTACAACGATGGGGGCCAGAAATGCTGTTCCAATTGTCGTAGCAGAGAAGTTGCTAATATTTAGCCCGTTTAGATCACATTCCCTTCCCGCACGCATTTTTGCTAATTCTGAAAAACGAGTAGAATCAGTTTTTTGTAAGAAATGGTTTTCTAGTAGATACGTAAAAAAAATTTGCGATAAAATTTACCGTCGCACAGAACGTCTTTGAAGCTGGAATGCGCAGATAGCCGCTTCGGATTCCCCGTAATACGATCCATGAATCGAAATAGTGTATTAAAGTATTGACAAAACAAAATGTTTCCAAACCGGATTGAGATTGCACTTAGGACTAACGGAAATGCTACAAGAATAACCATGATAGCGCGTAGAATCATTTTTGAGGTGGAAAAGCCTGTAGTCTGAAATGATACTGAATGTACCAAGGGAATGATGTATCCAAATAGACTCAATAATGTTGCAACGCAGAACCAGTAAAATGGAATCAAATTCCTAGGGCTTTTCTCCATTTTAAACAGCTTTGAGTGCGGGTCAAATTCGCAGACAAATGGATATCTCAAAGAACTGGCATAAAAGCCATTCGTCAACTCAAATGTTTTTGAAACCAACGGAGTAACCATGGCGATACCACTACCGTATTTCAATAAACCGCTGCAATAAATGGACCTCGATTGTAATTTTTGGATGTTTATAACGTCGCATTTTTTTTCCTTGTCGGAACTGGAAGCCGGAAGTATTATAACATGCTATAGGTGCATAAGTGGTTCAGTTTAACTTGGTGATTGCGGCTGACCTTATCAAATAAATGTTTAGCAATTTTATTCACCATACAAGGACGTTTGTAACTTGTCAGTGTGGATTCCAGAATAAAATGACCATGTAAATAAAAAGCCTTAGATTGGATTGACGTAAACGGCGTAAAATTCGCTGGCCATGATATTCGGATCAGAGTAAACGGTCTTGTCCTTCGACCTCTACTTGAATTGCACAATTACAACGCTATTATCAAGGCCATTTAAAAAGTACAATATCTGGTCATACCATTCGCACAACTGTGGAAGTTTATAGGCATATTCAAAGAGCGGATGTTTATTACCGATACTTTCTACCGGAAATACGAAACTAGTACCTTGCCATTATGAAATGCTGGATTACGGTACACCATATGCTTTCAAATCATTTATTAATTGCCTCGATGAATGCAGGTATGCGGGTACACTTTAGAAACATATCCTGTATTATTGCATGAGCTTTAATAAAATGATATCCACAATAGATTATTACGCGGCAGCTTTCGACGTAAGCATTCGACAATTTTATGAACTTCCTCAAACACGGTTCGGCCCAATGCGGATGTTTTCCTGTCATACATGATTCTACCGTGTTGCGGATTTATTTCAATGAGCAACTTCCTGTGTTGAATAAATGATTTATATATCTATTTAGGCGTGAGCATTATCTTTTTCAGGTTTGCTGTATTTCAAAGTCAGTTAACTTGATTCTAAAGCATTCATATCCCTTCACAGCGCACTGTGATCTTCACAGAACTATAAAACGTGTCATTTGAAGTACCCAACTCGTGCTTTTAAGCATCTACATTTCTGACAAGTATCAGGTACTTGCTGTTGCTCTGCATGTACCATTGCCTCAACTTGCTTGGTCGCCATACTTGGAATGGCGATTCTATTTCTAGTCCCATGCATTGCGACCATGCGCACTGTTCGTAATTCTAAAGCATGTACATTTTCATGCAAATGACTCTTCCCAGGACGTGTACAAGTTTCAGTCTATTAATTTCAATGAAACGACTTTTAGACTAAAAACGGGTTCCGCAGAAGCACAAATAAAAAAATGCCTGAGCGACTAACAATATTATTATAAAACGAGAAGGGCATTCGTAGTGTGCTCGATAATGGCTGAATGGTAATTTATTTCTGTATCCGTATCAAGCCTGGTTAGCGCATAGTATACTGCAAATGTATGCTGAGCATTGACAACTTTTGTCCACAGACGCCGTTCACTCCTTTCCGTTTCGAGCACTTTTAGCTTCCACGAACTTATCAAACTAATACTGCTATCATACAACCCAACTGCAATTGGCAGAGTTGTGAATAGCACAAAGTACGCGAACATCCCAATAAAACAACCAATGACATAAAGCTGCATTGGGAATATATACAATCCTTTCAATAAAATCCAGTTGACAGACAAAAATATAAGCAATGTGATGCCAAGAAGCGCTCCTGCTAGCCTAGAAAATACAGGCACTCCGATTTGGGTGATGCAATGAAATCGATTATACGAGACAATTGTAATGTTGTGAAGCGGAAGGGCATGCAGAATGTTCGGACATCTGCGGTAAATGTCAAGTAGAATCATTGATGGTCTGGTTTATCGATTACCCTGCAATAGCAGCCTCCTGAGAGATCTTGAGTTATATCGGACCAGTTTGTGCGTTAACAGCTCACTGAATTTTTTGAGGCTATTCCAGAACTGAAGATAGAAAACATCTGCTTCAGGACGTAATATTGCGATGAATGCAATACACAGGCCAACGACAGATGCAGCCATCAGTTGAAGTATTACAAATGGATGAGAAATGTGAATGGAACGGAATAGCCACACCTCAAATATGACATATATGCCAAAGTGTAGCTCAACTGTCATCAGAGCAATGAAGGAAACTTAGAGCCAAGCATCTTTCCGGTGTCCCGTCACAATCCAGTTCATATTTGCAGTGTCCCAGTAACCAAGAATTCTGTATGGTAGCAGATGATCGTATAATGTGTTGCAAATCTGAAATGACTTACAAGTTGCGTAATCATGATGAAATGATTATACGCAAATGTATGTTCCTTTCCTTGAATTACTGCAAATGATCGTAACAAAACCGGTCTGTAGCATCCTTCCGAAATCTATAATATGAAATTCTTTAGAAACATTTTCGCGCAAATGATCTTAGTACACCTTGTGGTAGAATTTTCTGAATGTTTGAATAGTTCTTGAAAATGCGCAAAGTAGTAATATTATTTTTAGGTCGTTAATATTATATTTGCTAAAAATAATTTAAATTGCATTACGGCGACGGCGATGCTGGTCAAACTGTCGATGGAATAACTACCTCGAAAATTAATCAATAGTTACGGAATGAGCATATACTTTTTTAATTTATCTTACCCAAAATTAGAATGTTAGGAAAAATGCGAAGATAGTCGCATAATGTTGTAATTTGAATTTAATGAAACGTCATACTTAAATATTTAATTATTTTCCTATTCGCTCTCTTTTGTTGATAATTATTAAATTAAAATCACTGTATGCTGTTAATTAATACAGAACGATATTTTAGTAATTGCGTGACATTAGTGTAAGAATATATACAAGAGTGATAATTGCTTTTTATTGTCCTTCTAAGGTTTGGAATAACCGCAGTAGTATGTCGACCGTAGCAGAATGTGGTTATTTGTCCCTCCTGGCTTACGAGGTAGGACCGAATGGCAAGTGGCAGTGCTCTACTTAGTATCAAAGATGTCGACGCAATAACGAATGATCATTCGAAATATACGTCAAGTTGAAATATATTCCAGACCCCAAGCGGCATCGAATTTCCGATTCCAAAGGCCATAAAGACGATTTCCGTCGCAACTTATCACAATCATTGGTGTTCCAACAAGTAACACACTGATGCCGCAACCCATACAGCACGAACGACCAAACCCAGTGGAGATATATTAAAACATGTAAGCTATACCAAGTTTACACTGTAATAGAACACAAACCCTGTACGCATCAGCACACCTGCCAGCCACTTTATCATTGTATCCCAAATTTGGCTTATAAGGTGCAGCCTATTTTACAACTGTATCGTATTTCGAATTAGCGACGATCGTTTAATTTTCAGTCGAAATTAGAATATACCTCAGAGTAGCACAGCAATTACCGGAAATTTTCCAGGATCTCATTCAAATCGCAACGTGCCCCCATTTCGCAATGTTTCAGGTTATATGATATATGACTATCAGACCTGTTTAGGCCGTCTTAGTTAAGTTATTTACATGACGTTGCATTTACGTACCTTGTTTCAGGAGATGAATGTACGAATCACTAGGACAAAAACCTACCTGTCCTACAACATACTGTTCGTAGACCAGCAATGCATTAATGTACACAATAATGGTTTACATTGTTGGCAACGCCACTGAAACTTCTGAAATATTTTATTTCAAATAGTGCAGAGGGAGTATAAACTACACATTTTAATTGTTAACTGAAAGAGCAACCCATGTGTCGTGCAGGATACTTATTGAAAACCCGAAATGTACACGATGTCAGGAGCAAATTATTTTCTTACTGTGCGAATTAAATTGTTGCCTCATCTTATGTAATGATCGTACTACGTTCTGATGAAAAAACTATCTCCAAAATTAATCAGCAACAAAAGAATTGCCGTATATTCCTTTCCTTGACTCGAAATTAGAGTATGACGAAAAATGTTTCCATTTTTTGATAGCGTTTGAATTTAAAAAATATAATCGAATGGAAGATAACAAAATTAAATTATAATCGTATAGATTAATGGTTTTCCCGAGTTTTGTTAATTACTGAACATGAGTCTGGAACTGTCAACAAGATCTACTTTAATAAAAGGGAGTTGATGGTGTAGTCCAATATAACAAAATAATAGTTGATCTTTGTATCCTTCTCAAATTTGGTATAACCGTAGTAATGCGCCACAGGACGTTGGGCTCTGAGCCTCCTTCTCCAATATTTCCTATCGACAAAAACAGAAACGGACAGCAACCGGTGCCAATGGAGCAAAACCGCTTGACTCACATCATTGCACCGGATGACAAGCGGCAGTGTCCCAACCAGAAACAGATACGTCGACGCACACACGCATGCACAAAGAAAGTACATGTCATGTGGAAACAGGTCCCAGCTCCGCAGCAGCATCCAATTCACGATGACAAAAAACACAAAGCTAGTACTCATCAGCACACCCGCCAGCCACTTGACCATTTCACGCCCAATCTGATTGATGCAGTGTAGCATGTTGTACAAGTGAACCGTGTTATTAATCAATGGCCGTTTCCTAATTTCCGAGAGACAAGTAATGTAGATATTAAACAGGGTCATTGCAGGAATAGTTAGTGTCGTGAACATACGACACGACTCCAGAACTGTGGATTGGCACATTGCCCAACTTATACCTAAAATCCAATATTTGTGGTAATCAACGCCCATCCAATTCGAGAAATGTATTGCGATAAATAGGCTGATGTGGTCAAATCCAGCAATTAGTGTCAAGGGTGGAAGAAATGTTCCTGAGAGTATAAGCGCCGCTACCGCAATATTCACTAGGATCCCGTTCACGTCCCAAGGTTTCCCGTTACGGAATTTCACAAGTTCTGTAAAATGTAAATTCCCATATGATTTACACTCGTTTTAAACATGCACGCAATATTATAAATAACCATTCATTTAAGTACCTTGTTTCAAGAGATGGATGTGCGACCCCTCAAAGCTCCTGGACTTGAGATATTCTTCAAATTCTAGCAATTTATTAACGTACATTACACTGCTTTGTATTACCGGAAGTGTTACGGCGATCATGGAAATGATGAAAACCATAATTGATACATATGCCATCAAAAGGATATTCATTTGTTGGGGAATCCGTATCGTGCCGCAAATCATGGCTTCTATCAGCAGTGTGCAGGATATCACTAAATGTGCTAGTAATACAGCTAGAGCGAAATAAACTTTGAAATAGTTTTTTGATTCTCAGGTCAGCTTCGAACCTTCTTGTTACAGGATTTCCCTTTACCCAAATCGGATATTTCAATACTTTATCGTAGAAACTGTTGCTTAAGCCAACAGCCTTCCACACTAATGGGCTGCCCATGATATCGAACAAGGAATGCGCAAGGAAACGTTGAATATATATATACCACGACAGAAATTGGTTAATGTATGGTTCTTGATATTCGGGATCAGCTTCCAAAGGAAAATACCAAACTGCGTTTTACTTCTTGCCGCAATAGCAGTAAAGTATTTTGCCGTGACCGCTATCGCCAATCTCATTTCCCATTTCAATGGCGGATTTAGTTTACTAAAATATAATTGGATGCCAGGGACTGGCGGATACGGAATTACGATACAGGCGGATTTTAGTTAAACTTCCATTAAATATTTTTCTCTTTTCCGGAAGCCATGAAAGTAATGATGTAGTGATGAAAAGCAGTATATCTACTTACCAAACATGGCAGAATATACATAAGTTAAATGAAAATTAAAACAGCTAATCAAAAAATGAAGTAAATTCAGTTTTTGATCTAAATTTAATGTACTATGAGATCATCAAATGTTAATTAACTTAGCAACAATGTAAGCAGTTTTATTCGATTCAATATTTACTTACATCATGGTAACAAGGAAGTATATATATATTTTTTTCGGACGTACTTAAACATGTCGCACTTTTCCTCAATTTTTTTGACTCGCCCAAATTTTAATGCATATGAGTTGTCAGCAAAAACAACTGTTCTAATAATTCAGCAGTTCTTATTACTCTCGTTCCCAGTTGTGTACCGTGTGGGTTCGTACAAGTGTTGACTACGATTGCAACAAAAGACAATAACAAGTTGATGAAATTTTCAAATAATTACTCCTTGCATTTTATGCCAGTTCAGCAAATATTCAGTACGCATTCGCAGCGTACATTTTTTGCAGCAAATTCCGATGAGGAATTCTCAGGCTTCACAATAAAGAAGTAAATTAGATAAATAGATGGTCCTAGGTATTTTGTACTCTAGTCCTGAAAACGTTGACCCGCTAATCCGTGGAACCTTCAAATTCAACGATATATTCCTGTCCAGTTTAATCCCCTTTTGACAAGCCTGCGATGTATCTACGTTTTGTTAGATTTACGTTTCTCCAAATCTTCGAATCAATCGTCGAATATAATATGAGCAGCAACAGTACATCAAGTCCATTCCTTAAATTTTACTCCGCAAATACTGAAATTAATAACAGTTTACAGGATCCCAGATGTAAAAGTCGTAAGCTGCACGAAAATAATCTTCCACTGTATGATAATTTACTTCATGAAAATATTCGATTCGGAATATTGGCACAGCTTTACTTCAATTGCAAAATAAACCAATAGACATGTGCTGTCTCAGTTCAATAAATTATTAAATACATAGTTATACGTTCCAAGCTCCCGGATTCAGCATTATTTATATAAATAACAGCGTATTACAAATGTTACGGACAGTGACACCCGTACCGGAATGAATTAATGCTGTTTTGCTAAAATCGTTTCTATCGCTTTGTATTTATGTAGCAGGATGTTATGGTTACATATGGTCGCATTGACAATTAGCAAACTATAGGTTATACATTTAAGTAAATATGGATGTATTTGTACAGGAAGCAAGAATTGTCATAACTAGAATCCGCTCTCTAAAATGAACAACATTTTACAATAATTGATAGGATATGGTCTCGACCGGATACTTGACAGGAACAAAAAGTATCAAAATCGTTGCAAATGAACACAATTCCCGGCAATATACTAATAAATCCCCGGTAATAAATACTTGGCCAAGCATTTAATCATGCCGTGCTTGACATTGTGCAACCAGCAAATTTAGTTTGAAGGGTATTTTCTGCATTTTGCAATGTTCACTTTCAATTCAGCACTCTGTTAACTTGTGTCGACAAACTTGACTTCGAAGTTCGGAATTTTATAGAATAAAACTCAAAATGTTTAGCAGACGACTTATTAAGCTTTTGGCGATTCTTACGAGAACTGGAAACTTTGTAGGCGCGAACACTCTAACATTTGACGAAACAAGTCTCGCGTTCTCAGTCTCTTCAGACCCAAAACTGCGCAGTCGAGTGAGACGCTGCTTCAATCTGTTTGCATTTTGGGTATTTTCCGGCATTGTGTTTCTTGTGAAGCATTATCGGAAAGGAGACATTGATAGCTACAACCTGACAATGGAGTTCTTTCTGGGGGGCATTGCGATTCTAAGCGTTTGTGTTATGATGGTATGGTACGATCACGAACATTGCCGGGCGGCTAATGGGACTCTCGCATTCTTCATTAAATTCAAAGGTAGATTAACATTCACCGAATCCGATATTATCTATATTATTTAGCAATCATTGCAGTCCCAAAATGTTTCCAGAAATCTATATGCCAGGATTGGATCCAGAGAAAGCCAGCTTCAATATCGTTCTAGATTTGTTGGCCGCCACCATGATCATCGCAACGATGGCTGTTTGTGTTCTCTTAAGCTTTCTCTGCGTCATCAATCCACAAGGACCCATATTTATTGCCACTTTGATTCCACCAGATTACTATCGGTTTATGCCATGGGGACTTGTAACGGTGGTGTTTCATGTGTATACAATCATTCCCGTTGCACTTAGTATTTCAACCTCGGCGGCCATAATTACAATATACATGTATTCCGTGACGCTCATAATGACCGAGGAACTTCGCATTGGTCGGCAGAAATACCAAACGCTGGACACTTTAAGAGAAGCTGGAAATATTAGGCATATTTACAGATGTTTCCAAGTGTTGCACGAAAATGTAATGTGCTTTTCAGGCAGGTTTCTCGTTTTCCAAAATGCGGCGTTTACGATTCTGCCGATATATGGCAGCTTTGTGCTGATGGGCTACTTGAATAAATTGAGTAGCGTCGCGAAAGCGTCATTATTTGTTAACGTATATGCGTGCATGTCGCACTGGATGAATGTTCTCCAGATGGGAAAGTATTTGTATGTTAGGGGAGAGAAACTACGTCGGTCTTGGAAATTTGCAAACTGGGGCAATAAGCAGGAAACGAAAATTATGAGCAAGTTTGCAAAGTCGTGTAGACCCATTTTAATATGCCATGGGAAGACAATGGCGATTGGGAGAATTACCCAGTTTAACTATGTGAAGGGCGTTCTGAGAGGCACATTCAGAGCGTTGTTGACCGTCCGAAAAAATAAGTAAGTAATATGTAATGCAACAAATATGATTAAATCAGCTCGGCTTAAATTTTTTGACATAACAATTACCAATAAATTAAACTAATATATACAGCCATGTTGTAGACCAAATTCTAATTTTCATAATCAAGTGAATTAAAATGGTAATTTCGGGCATTGGTTCGAAGCAGTGCGGTCATAAGGCAGGACATCGCTATCAACATTTATAAAACATGTGCAAATTACATTACTTTAATTGTTCATACAATTGATCATGTTCCTATCATAGACTATCATATTGAGTAACCTCCGCGTACTACAATATATAGGAATATATACAACGAAAACTTCTCTAAGTTTTCGTATATCTAACTATATCTTAAACCTAGCATTTAAGTAAATTGTTTTCATGTCGTAAAGTTGGTGTTTACCTGAAAACTGTCAATATATATGCAAGGTCAATTTAGTCCACGAGACCAATAACTTGCACAGCACAATTTAAGTCAGACGATATCTGATAAACCGCAGCCCTAATATAATTTTTCAGGGAGAGAAAATGGTGTTTATACAAATAGCGGAGAAAGCAATACCTAACCTTGAATCGTGGAGAACTGAAGCTAGTAATTTCGTAGCTTGGCAAATCTTACGTGTCATGAACTATCATTTTGCTTATCGTGAACGCTAGAACCATGGATATAACCACTCATTATGTCCAACCTTGGATACTATATTTTACGTAAGTCGAAAAATTGTCGAACCTATACAAAAGTATTTCTAGATAAACTTTAAAACATAATAATTTTCTCCGCTTTAAAATTGCACAGTTATTGTTCACAGGTTAAAATATAGCGTTTTATGCTTGAGCATAATTTAAACAAGCTCTAAAAATGTATGTCTTTGCTGTTGCTCTGAAACTATCATGCAAACAATAATTTTCGTAATCGTCGTATTAGTTCAAATTGTTTCGATAGGATTCTGGTCGGACAGATAAAATCGTATCCTCAGCACATATTATGTATGCTGCGTCATTAAAGGTAGATCGAAATCAGAGAGTTTATTTGAGAGAATGGTTTCCGCAAGTTTGAAAACTAAAATATCGAGTCATTAGCTACATCAGTCATTGAAGACATTTATCGTAGCAACAACGTAAATCTCGCAGCGCAGCACCAACAGCTAGTTCCCAAATTGAAAATGTTAAGCAGGTGCTTATTGAGATTGATGAGAATTCTCACACGAATTGGGAATGCAATTGGCTCCTTCACGATAATCTTTGATGATACTAGCGGCATATTATCAGTCTCCAGCAATGTTAAAGTTCATAAGCGATCGGCACTTTGTTACAATCTCCTCGCAATTTGGATAGTTTTAAGTTCCTTCATTCTTCTTCAACACCACCGCCATGGGGATCTGGACAGCTACAACGTCGCCGTAGTGTTCTGGTTCGGTGGAGCAGCGCTTTTCAGCGTTTGTTCCATTCTGAGATGGTACGACCAGGATACATGCTACGTGTCGAATTTATCAATGGGGTTCTTCAAAAGATTTAAAGGTAAATAAAAATGTCTGAACATATGCAGTAAAAATTTTGAATTAAGTGTGCAATTGTTAACTATATTGAACGTATTGCAATTACGTACATGCCAGAAATGGATCCAGAGACATCACGCTTCAATCTCCTATTGGATTTAGTGGTAGCCTCGCTCACCATTTCACTGATTGGCGTATGTTGTCTTGTCGGTCTTCTCTGCATCTACAATCTCTGCAAAGCTCTCCATCTTTATCAACTCGGCTACTTGTATTATACACTGGACTTGTATTATATGTCAAAGGCGTTATAAGGGGAACCTTCAAATCTCTCCTCACACTAGCAAAGAATATTTAATTGTTGACATATATTATATTACATTTCCGCTACATATGAAAAGTATACTAATCTACGTCCTAGGATATGAACAGCCATACGATTGGAGTGACTAAATCTCCGACAAGCTTTCATTGTATCATGTGTCCTATTTGATGTATTTGAATAAAAGAGCAATATATTTTGCGTTTATGTTATTGTCGCTAATTAAAACTGTTTGATGTATTTGATGTTTGAGTTGAAGTTGTTGGTGTTATGAGGCCATTTTATCTACCCTTATCCACCACACGCTCGGATTTATTCAGTCGGCGTAATCCTTACGAAGAATTGTGTCCTTGACGATATACATGTTCGATGCATATTGGAATCCCAACCTCAAAATTATGAAGCGAAATATGATTTCTTGAAGCGAATACATTAGCTCGGATTTCGAATACATAGCGGCTAGCATATCTTTAGCGTAATCCAAGAGATGAATATGAACGCAATGCATTTGTTGAATCCGCTGCGACGAACTGTAAACATTTCGGCATGATGGCTTGTACTAAAGTGCCGGATATACTTATATGCCATTATAAGTAATCTGAATTCAGCAATTCTAGCAATGGTTCAAGTATACTAATGCTTAAAATTTACCATTTTGTTTATTGAGATACAATTAAAACGATTTTCTTAAGTAACGTAAACGACGCATTACTTAATAGTTCATTCAATTCGATTTATTGCGTTCTGTTACACCTCAATTGCAGCAGCTATATAGTAAACGTACCATACATTCATTATCAAAATAGAATAAACAATTCATTCGGCGAATCAATATGACAATTATATGTCGTCCGTAAGAGTAAGCAGGGAGCGAAATGTTCCCTTCACCACTCCTTTGACATACTTAAACTGGGTTATCCTTTTTACCTCAAAAGTGTTCCCATGGCATATCAATATCAGCCTGCACGACTTTCTAAACTTGCGCATAACTTTTGTTTCATGCTTGCTAGCCCAATCACAAAGCTTCCACGACCACCTCACCTCATTTCCCCTCACATACAAATACTTTCCAAACTGAAGGACTATCGTCCACAACGTCATTGTGTGAACAGAATACATAAAAACTGCCGCCTTGGTAATTACGCTCAGCTTTGTCCAACTACTGATCAGCATGAAGGCGCCATATATGGGCAGCATTGAAAACGTTGCGTGTCCCAGCATGAACAGCCGCCCCGTGAAACACATTAAATTAGCATTCAATATTTGAAAGCATCTGAAAACATGTCGCACATTTTCCGATTTCCTCAAAGTGTCCAGCGTATTGTATGATGGCTGGCCAATTATTAGCTCCTTGGTCATTACTAGGGTTTCCGAGTATATGTAAGCGGCCAGTGTCACTACAGTGGTGAGAGCATTGAAGGAAACAGCGATAGTTGAGTAAGTATAGAAAATTGTTCCCAGCAGGCCCCAAGGATAGAAGGAGTAATATTTAGCCGGAACTATGGCATGAAGTACAAGTGTTGGGTTTTGTGGATTATGAGCGCAAAATACGGCCGTTACAACGGACAGGAACGTCATCATGACAGTCGCTGACGTTACCAACATATCTAGCACGAAATTGAATCGGTCCGTCTCCGGATCAAATTGCGTCATGTATTCCTCTAAGGAATGAATATAAGTTTTAATAAAGACTTTAATTGAGTTGAAATCTGAATAAAAATTTGCGGATATTCCGAACCTTGAAATTCTGCAAAATATTGGAACGTCATGTTAGCAAAGCAGCAAAGTTCGTACTGGTGAAATCGGACGATTGAATACACGCTTATTAATGTCAGGCCGCCGAACCAAAATGTGAGCGTTAGATTGTACGCATCGAGATCTTCTAGATAGCAATGCTTGACGAGGAGCGCCGTAGTACTGGCCACCCAGAATAACATGCTGTTGTATCCTATTGCAAAACGTCGGTGAACTTTTCGGTTGTTGGATACGGAAAAGTTATGATTTGTTTCGTCAAATTCGATAGTCGTTGATCCGACGGAATTCCCAATGCGGAAGCAGGTAGCCAATAGTTTGTAGAATCTTTTGCTGAACATTTTTGCGATTAGAATTACTTTAGACTTGGAATATAAGAATTGGAGTTGGTTTATGTGAAGATAGGAAGGAACATAGTGAAATGGATGATCCTAACTACGTGTTTCTTTATTGTGGTTCCACGTATTGATGTTAAGTAATTGTATTGTAATTTGTGTCACTTAAAAACTATAGATTGATCAATTCGTTTCTAATTTCTAATCATGGCATTTTTTGTAAATTTAAATTTTAGTTACATGGTTTAGTGGTAATTCCATTATACCATGTAATCTAAGGTAAATACTTATATAAATGTCTCAAAACGTATCGAATTTACTACCTGGGTATAGGTATATATCAAAAAGATGATTCAAGCGATTATAGTAAGTCTATGCTGATGTCCTGTATCTGGGAAAGCTGGATGATTGGGAGACATTTTTGGTGATTGAGCTTATGTAGCATCAAGTCTATAACCATTTTTCAGTATTTGTTACCGCAAGGCGAACATTTGGAAAATTACAGGAATTTGTGTGCTCATATTTTCATATCTAAGCATTCAATTACACGGCTTTTGGCGTTTATCGTGTAATGAGTTTTGTCTAAAATCATCAACTTACAGTAATAAATTATGCACACCCATCTTCTAATATATAGGTTTCTAATAATAGCTTCACATACTTTTCGTGGAGAAAACCCTCAGACATCATTCATTATCATATTCATCACCATGAATTGCATGTGATGTAGGTGATGCATTTATATATTGTTCGCATACACACTTCAATACATCCAATAGCAGTTGCTCGTGGTTGGGACAAAACAATGAAATGTGTTTCACTGATGTTCAGCTGCACAATTAGTTAAAAGATGTAGCGCGGAAAATGAAAATGAAAATCCACTCTGCCATAATATGTGCCTAATAAAGTGTCGCTGGCTGTATTAAATAAAAACATTTCGGTTGGCAGGAATTATTTCTTCAATACATATGATGAATACGTCTGTTGTCTTTCATGCATCAGTCGGAATGAACAAAACAGAATAAACGGATCTTAGGCTTAGATTATCCTGAATGGTTTAAGTTAAAACAACAATTTGATGACTGTTCAGCTACTCTGTAATTTTATATATGCAATGGTATGTACTTAATTTGAATGACATTTTCGGTAATTATAGCGTTCCTGTAATCGTAAACATACCTATAAATTCGAGACATAATGGACAAAATTTACGATGATTGTGAACATGTACGCAGTAGAAAGGAGGAAATGTTATCCTAGTGAAATTTGAATTGATGAAGGTTAAACAAGTATTTTTATTCTACGGGTATACCGAAGCAGCCATCAAATAACACACTTGTGTCATTCAGGAAGTTAAAGAATAATATTACAATACGCAGTATTTTCTTACTTGACAGGAAATGTAGAACCGTAGAGATAATGTCCATCATAACATCGTAATTTACTTAAACTTAAATTTTGTGATTACAATTCACGGCATCGCATCACATTTGAAATCAGAGTGGAGATATTAGCTCAAATTACACTCTGCTGTTAGGTGGAATAAAGGTTGTCAATTTACGTGGCGGTCATTATCGACTAACAATTGAGAAGCTATCATTTCCTACGAGAATTTACGGAACTGGGCGTAACCGGCCATGCCAATTTACAAAAATAAGTTCAAGAGCACAGCGTTTAACATCAAATTTGAGCAAACCTTTCAGTTACTTTTGGTTTGCGAAGCAGCACATAAAGCAAAAATTATCCATGCCAATATGTTCAGTAAACGCCTTATGAAATTCTTTGGAATCCTAACACGAGCCGGGATCATGACCGGCTCCTTCACACTAATGTTTGACGAATCAAGTAGAGTATTCTCAATTTCAACTAACCCAAAAGTTGTGAAACGAGCAAAACTTTGCTATAATCTTTTTGCAGGCTGGCTGATTTTTGGAATGTTCATTCTGACCCAATATCGCCGTCAAGGAAAACTTGATGATTACCGATTAGCGCTTATATTTTGGTTCGGCGGCGTTACGCTTCTCAGCGCATGTTCCATATTGAGATGGTACGAATATGAATACTGCAACGTGGCAAACTTAACAATAGGATTCTTCGAACAATTCAAAGGTAGGCGATATTGGATTGAGCAGCAATGATTTCAAATTTGATATTTTGTTTAAACTTGTTTGCATTCCTAGAAATATATATGCCGAAAATGGATCCTGAGACATCCCGATTCAATATAGTTTTGGATTTTTTTGTAATTTCTCTGACCATTTCAGCGACGGGAGCGTGTATTCTGATATTCATTCTCTGTGTGTACAATCCACACAGCGGCATATTTCTTGCTGCCTTGCTACACAGAAAATATTACTCGTTTATGCCCTGGGGATTGGCAACGATAATATTCCATGGATACGTTTTAGTTGCCGTTGCTATTAACATTGCCGTCACGGGATCGATTATGGTCATGTTTTTGTATCCGTTAACCCTGATAATGACGAACGAGCTTTTGATTGGTAGAACGGCATACAAAACACTGGATACTTTGAGGGAAGCGCAAAATATCAGACACGTTTACCGGTCATTCCAAATATTAAACGAAAGCGCCATGTCATTCGCTGGTAGATTTATAACTTATCAAAATTTTGCATTTACGGTTCTGCCGATTCACGGATGTTTCACATTGATTAGTAATTGGGGTATAATGAGTAATCTTGGTATGGTGTATTGGACAGCTGTTCTGCAAATGGGAAAGTATTTGTATGTGCGCGGAGAAAAATTGAGATGGTCCTGGAAATTGTGCAAGTGGGAGAGTGGAGATGAGGCAAAGCTAATGAACAAGTTTCGTAAATCGTGCAGGCCAATTTTAATTGGTCATGGGAAGATATTCGTTATCGGCCGAATTACGCAGTTTAAATATGTGAAGAGTGTTGTCCGGGGAACATTTCGTTCTTTGCTCACACTTACAAATAATATTTAGATATATATCATAAACATATATTTATATCGTCAAACTATGTCCAAGCTTTTGGATTTATAATAATTGTCCAACCTGTTTTCATAACTTCCACCAATTAGAACGGCAATTATCAATTCATGGGATCCTCTGGCATTCTGAGTGTATGATTATATGTTCCCAATTCCAAGAAAATAAATGTACATTCAAAAAAGTCCCGGAAATTATTCTCCCTTTACATGCCGAAATAGCATATTACATTGATTGTGGTCTGACATTTGGTTCAGTAATTAACTATAATTTGGAAATTTTAAAGTTGGACATGGTCCAATTAAGGTAATTGTCGTAAATACCAATCATAATGTTCAAATGCGTATCTGATTGAATTTGAAAGAAAAGTCATATTGATTTTGAAAAATCAATCCCCCAAATACCAATCATGGGATGGTAACCGAACATGATCATTTCAATTCAATTCCTTGCAGACGACGATTTAACAATTTCTCCATCATGAATATAATTACGTAAATGCTGGTAATGTATAGCCAGTTGTATTGTGGAAAATTGGGCTTAATCGGTTCCGAAGCTTCAGCAAAATTATTCATGTCCTGAAAGTTTATTAAACAAAGTTGACCAACGGAAACATTAGTGGCTCAGTCGCTAAACTCAAAAGCAAAGGTATCGTACAAACTCGACCAATCCAGCATGTTCAGTAAACGCCTCATGAAACTGTTTACCGTTTTGACCCGAATAGGCAATGCAATAGACTCTTTCACTCTAACATTTGACGAATCAAGTCGAATATTTTCAATTTCCTCAGATCCAAATATTCACAAACGAGCATTACTTTCCTTCATCCTGTTTGCGGGATGGCTCATTTTCGGAATATTCATTATAGCGCAGTATCACCGTCACGGTGATCTAAGTAATTACAAGCTGTCAATTACATATTGGGTGGAAGGTGTTACACTCCCATTAAAAAGTTGGAGGTGTTGCAAGATGATCCTCCGCCCATTACATGACGCAATATTCTACACATTAGTCGTTGAGTACTGCATTCGGGAGGATGATGTGTATATAGGTGGTCATGGGAAGATATTCGTTATTAGCCGAATTACCCAGTTCGACTTTGTGACCTGTGCCTTCCGGGGAACGTTCCGTTCTTTCTCACCCTCACAAATAAAATTTAATGAGCCATGATAAATGTTATATCGGATCTGCCTTCTGGAAAATTAATCTCTATTAAAATTAAAATGAATATTCTCAATACATCCGCTCTGCTCTGATATTCCAACCTTATTATTATTTTTAAGCAAGGCCGAGAAAATAAAACTACATACAAAAAGGTTCAGGAAATTATTATTTGTTTTTGTACACAAATATAACAGTACAATGATTAGGATTTGAAGTTTGGATTTCGTTGACTAATTGTCTGTAATATGCCAAAATTGTACGGTGAAGCATGGTCCAATTACGTTAATCGCAGTTAAGGATGGATATGTATAAATTGTTATTTGGCAGATAATTTGGCTCTAGCAATTTCGAAGCTTTAGCAACGCTATTCAGGATCATGCAAACTTGTGTGAAGCAGAGACTATAGTCGTTCAAACGCAATAACAGACGAAGTCGGTGTTCAATCGATCAATCCAGAAATGTTCAGCAAACGACTCATGAAACTGTTTGCCGTGTTGACCCGAATTGGCAACACAGTCGGCTCGTTCACATTAACCTTTGACCAACAAAATCGAGTCTTCTCAATTTCCCCTAATCCAAAAATTCATAAACTCGCAGCACTCTGTTACAATCTGTTTGCGGGTTGGCTCATTTGCGGAATATTCATTACAGCGCAATATTACCGTCAGAGTAATCCAAGTAGTTACAACTTGGCAATTACTTATTGGTTCGGCGGCGTAACACTCTTGTGTGTATGTGCAGTCCTCAGGTTCAATGGGGATGAATATTGCAACGTGGCCAACATGACACTTGGTTTCTTCAAACAACTTAAAGGTACGCCAATTCTCATCATACTAATAAAATTTGACTTAAATTGGATTTTTGAAACATTTTATTTATATATGGATACATTTTTTTAAAGATACATACATGCCGGAAATGAATCCGGACACGTCACGTTTTAATCTCGTTTTGGACTTTTTTGCAATTTATTTGAGCTGCTCAACGATAGGATCCTGTTGTCTGGTCTCCCTTCTTTGTTTCTACAATCCTCGCATGGGAATATTTCTTGCAGCAGCTCTACCGCCACAATATTATTCGTTTATACCTTGGGGATTGACAACATCAATGTTTCATGCATATATATTATTGGTCGTTTCAGTCAGCATCTCCATGACGGCCTCAATTATGATGACATTTTTGTATTCGCTGACCCTCATAATGACCAAGGAGCTATTGATCGGAAAGCCAAAGTATAAAACATCGCATGCTCTCAGAAAGGCGCAAAACATCACACATGTTTACCGATGCTTTCAAATATTAAACGAGGCGGTGATGCGTTGTTATGGAAAGCTTGCTATTATCCAACACGTCGCGTTTACAGTTTTGCCAACGTATGGAAACTTTGTGCTGATTCGTTATTGGGACAAACTGACTGGCATTGCTAAGGCGTCTATATTTATCGACTCGGTGATATGTATGGCATACTGGACGGCGGTGTTGCAGCTAGGAAAGTATGTGTATGTACGGGGAGAAAAGGTGAGATGGTCTTGGAAGCTGAGCAATTGGGGGAGCAGACATGAAAGGAAACTAATGAGCAGGTTTCGAAAATCCTGCAGGCCGGTGCTAATTGGTCATTGGAAGACATTTGTAATTGGTAGAATGACCCAGTTTGTATATGTGAAGGGCGTTGTCAGGGGAACATTCCGTTCCTTGCTTACCGTTACTAAAAATAAATAACGCATTGACAACCAACATATATGCCAACATCTATGATAATGGACCAATTCCGCGAATTGAGTACTTACTTGAGCATTTTGAAAGAAATCAAGTACAAGTACTGATATAATAACAAATAAATCTAAGCCCTTACGCTTATTTGGCATTTATGTCATAATTCGAATTTGACTCATTTTAAACAACCATAATGCCACAAACATCGTCCACATAATTGTCGCAGGAAGTATTTTAAGGAAATGGAATTTAATCGTTTGCCTTGAAATCTACACAAAATTTCTTATCGAAATACAGGACATGACGGGCAGAAAAATATGTTTGTACTTTAATGACAGCAAATTTGGCCTATTACGTTCATCAATTGATACCATCATGTCCGCATTTGCGATATTTCAAAATTCGACCAAACATTATTTTAATCTGGAACGGAATATCAAAATGACAGTTTAGGCGCTTCCCTTTGCTCTAATGGGATGGTATACGTCCATCCACGTCATTTAGAAGTATTCGTTTATCTGTAAAAACTATTTAAATGTAATTGGTTTCGACAATTTAACAAAATAATACCGTGTCCAGGATACCAGTAGGTAATTTTAGTTGGCAATATAGCTCAGCGTAGTACGAACGCTTTTCCACATATCAATCAAAAGTTTCCAATTTATAATGTTTAGCAAGCGCTTATCAAAACTGTTGGGAATTTTGACCCGAGTTGGAAACGCAATCGGCTCCTTCACGCTAACGTTTCATGAGTCAACCAAAACGTTCTCAATTTCCCCGAGTCCAAGTACTCATAGACGGGTTGAAATTTGCTATCATCTTTTCATGTGTTGGCTGCTGTACGGAATAGCCATTCTATACATGCATCACCGCAACAATGACTTGGATAATTACAACTTGGCGCTTGTATTTTGGTTTGGCGGCGTAACGCTTTTTAGCGTTTCCTCTATTATGAAATGGCACGAGCAGGAATATTGCTACATTTCAAATCTTGCAATGGGATTCTTCAAACAGCTTAAAGGTGAACAAATATAACTTAAAGACGTAATAACTTATTCCCTGCTTTTCCAAGTTCCCAGTTTCATAAAAATATGGACAACTTTCAGATCAATACATGCCGGAAATGAATCCAGAGACGTCGCTGTTCAACATTGTGCTGGATTTCTTGATAATCCAAATGTCCGTTTCAATGATTTCTGCATGTCTGCTGGTCTGCCTTCTCTGCATCTACAATCCCCGCGGAACAATATTTCTGGCCGCCTTGCTACCAGAAGAATATTATTCCTTCATTCCTTGGGGTTTGGTGGCAATAATATTCCATGCGTGCACTTTGATTCCTATTGCAGTTAACATTGCCACAACGGCGTCCATTTTGGTTGTATTTCTGTACACCGTGACGCTCATTATGACAAAGGAGCTTCTGATTGGTAAACCGCGTTACAAAACATTGGATACGATACGAGAAGCTAGCAATCTCAGACAGGTTTACCGATGCTTCCAAATATTAATGGAAAATGCGCTGTGCTTCTCTGGAAAATTTCTTGCTTATCAGCATATGGCGTTTACAGTTTTGCCGATATATGGCAGCTTCATGTTAATTCGTTATTGGGGAAACCTAAGTAATGTTGCGAGGATGTCGATATTTATCAACTCGGTTGTATGCATGGGCTACTGGACCATGGTGTTACAACTTGGGAAGTATTTGTATGTAAGGGGAGAAAAAATGAGGTGGTCCTGGAAGTTTGGTAAATGGGGTGACAAGCATGAGATGAAAGGTATGAGCAAGTTCCGGAAATCCTGCAGACTGGTTTTGATTTGTCATGGGAAGATGTTTGTGATTGGAAGAATGACGCAGTTTAAATATGTAAAGGGTGTGGTCAGAGGAACATTCCGTTCGCTGCTAACTCTGACAGAACATATTTAATAATACATTATACTGTATAATGGTACATTCATTAAAGCATGAAGTAAATATATATAATAGTCTTGATATAAAAGTCATGGGCAAATATTCAAACGGTTGATTTGAACGATTATTTGAAATGGAAGAGCTATTTTCGAATCTACCAGCTTCCTACAACCTGTAATCATATTTGTGAAAATGATGACATAATTTTATCCCCTTACCATGTCAATTCATGTTAATATTTACAGAAATTGTTGTTGTTATAATGAACTCCATTTTTGTCAATGATGGGAAATGATAGCTATTATTTTCTTGGCATATTTTCTGTACAATAAACGACATACTGCTATTGCAAGTAGGGTTTCGGCGTTTTCTGAGCAAATATCTAAGTTAATATTTTACTCGGGGTTCACAATGAATGCCATTAGTATTTTTCGTCAAATAATATTAGAACTAAAATATTAAGAATACGAGTGAAGTGATGATGAGTTTTTAAATGTGAGGTGAATAATAGATAAATAATTATTTTTTAAATCATGGTGAATATCATTTTATTCATTGCGCAGTGGATTACTGAGGCCAGTATGTTAACATGTTTGCACAATAAGTTCATCAAAATTCAGTTCTTTGCCACCCGTCCTCGGACGGTCATGTACTCGTTTTGCTCCTATCCCCTGAAGTCAAAAGTCAAAAGAGCGATGCTTGTCATGTTCATGAAAATTGCTGGTAAACGAGAAAGTCCAATTGGCAAGAGTCCACTTAACGTCGGCGGCTGATCCGTCACTGCTGCATGCGCACTGTCCATCACACGGTAGTATCCACCTACCTTTTTGATGACGTTATTCTCTGGATGAGCATGGTCTCGACAGAGATACAAACAGAACTAAATATCAAACAGTACTGTCGATAGGTATTTCTTTTCATTACAGTAAATTTTCAAAATTGCTAAGATAAAGTGTTCGTAATCGCTGGTACCCCTAAACACGATATACTACATGTAGCTTTTGATATGGTGAAATAATGAAATTAATATTTCATGGTGTACAAGTAAACTTTGAATATTGTTGCCAGTTTGAAGTAAAAACATTTCATGTTCTATGATTTGAACTAAATTTTGCCTTCTTTGCAACTGCTTCCCTCCCTAAGTCCCTCCCTCCCTCCTGAATTTGCAAAAATTACGAAAATCACATGACATTAAATAATGGAATTGACGTAGAAATTGCTGTTTGAAATGATATGAAATTACTGAAATCTGAAAACCAACTTATTATGCCAATATATCTAAGCTTACCATATAAATAAGCCATAACAAGATGGCGGCATACAAGTGAATGTCGTTTCAGGAAATGGGGTCAACAAATTTCCCGAGTATGGATGTAGTAATTCGAAAAAGAATGTTGTTGATAATGCATGTGAGCACAAATAAATGTACGCATGGTTCACATAAACGTCAGTTTATTCAAAGAGGACAATATTTTAATGTAATGTTGTACACAGTATATTTGGAAGGAACTAGATATTTTCTGTTAGAGTTAGCAGGGAACGGAAAGTTCCCCTGACAACGCCCTTCACATACTTAAACTGTGTGATCCTTGAAATCACCATTGTTTTCCCGTGGCAAATTAAAATAGGTCTGCAAGACTTTCTAAATTTGCTCATGATTTTCTGTTGACGCTTATCACCCCAATCTCCAAACTTCCACGACCATCTAAGTTTTTTTCCTCGCACATCCAAGTACTTGCCCAACTGAAGAACGATTGTCCAAAATCCCATAGAATTCACTGCGACAAAGAATATGGATGCCTTTGCAAGATTGCCCAATTTCGTCCAGTGGCTGATTAGCATGAAGCTTCCATAAATCGGAAGCATTGAAAAGGCCGAGTGCTGAAACACAAAAATCCTGCCTGAGAAGCACATTACATTTTCGTTCAGAATTTGAAAACTTCTGTATGCGATTCTGAGCGACTCCGCTTCCCTTAAAGTGTCCAATGTTTTATAAGATGGCTGACCAATCATCAGCTCCTTTGTCATAATTAGTGTCAGAGAGTACAGATAGACTACCAATGTGAACGCAGTTAGGGAAATGTTAATTGCTGCCGCAGCCAGTAAGTACGTATGCAACATTGCTGCTGCCATTCCCCACGGAAAGAATGAGTAATATTCTGCTGGCACGAGCGCTCCAAGAAAAATGCCAGCGCGAGGATTGTAGACACCGAACAAACTTAACATGAGACACATGCAACATATCATTATCGTCAGGGAAATTCCAAAGAAGGCCAATATTTGGTTGGAAATGGCTGTCTCAGGATCAAATTCCGGCATGTATTCATCTGCACAAAAGCGTACTAAAATATTTACAAGGTTCCGTCATTTGTAATTGCTTAAAATGAAGTGTATGGACTTACCTTTAATTCTTATGAGAAATCCAATCTTCAAATTACTGACGTAACAGAATTCCTGCTCGTGCCAACTGATTATCGAGTAAACGCTGATGAGCGTTGCAGTCCCAAATAAAAATAGTAGAGATAGATTGTAATTGTCCAGGTCGTCGTTGTGAAAATGCTTTCCGGTTATAACAATTCCACAGAGCATCCAAAAAACGATTAGATAGTAGCATCGAGCCTCTCGCTTGTGCACCACGGGATCGGAAGAGATCACTAGGACGCGCTTAGTCTCGTCGAACGTTAGGACAAAGGAACCAAGCTTGTTTCCGAGTCGGGACATAAATCCCATGAGTTTGTAAATCCGCTTGCTCAACATGTTGAATACAACAATACTTCGATCCAACACTACCAAATTCCATACGACCTGTGCAACTGGCATCGAACAACTGCTGCAACACGATGACAAGGAAACATATAATCAAAATGAATAGGTACTTTTGCAAAATGTCAAAACAATTTTTTTTAATTTCGCTCTGAAAATTTCGTCTAGTAAATTACAAACAAGTGAAGTAGTAATAATCCGGGTAATGGTTTTAGAAGGCACACAATTTATATGCATCCCGACAATACATAAGTTATTTTTGCATGATGGGCCGACTATAAGCACAAAATTAAATTCCCATATTTTAACTAAACCATGCCAGCCTAATTGCTGAAATAACAGTCATGGTATATGTATTATTTCCTATGCTATTAAGTTTAACCATGGGTCACAATGTTGAAATTTTTTCATGTAATAAATGCCGTTCGTTCCTATCCAAATATGCTAGAAACATCAGCCGGAATCAGCAAATATCAATTGACTGCCATGGTTTTATTTAGTTCAAGACGAGGTTATTCTTATGAAATAAACAGACCGTACATGTCGAATGTAATCAAATCTACATGGCTCATAAATGTAAACGCACAGAATTGGTCGGCTGTCTGACGAGTTAAGCTGATGAAAAACGATTTAATCAAATTATAGATTTATACTGTTTATACAAACTACAGAAGTAATTGATAAATAGGTTGCGACCTCATCGTGCCAGCATCATAAAATATATGCCGCATCTTTAAATTCATTTCAAATCTATTAACTGGAATACATTTTTCCCATCAGCAATTCCGGAACGAGCATTTCACTGTTACGTTTCTTCATATCTGAAATATCAAAGTATAAAGCGTCACCACAAGAAAACACATACGATATTTTTCTGGACTGAACTGATATGAGGTGGTAATAGCCAGCATGTGATCGATACTTTGGTCGCTATCGCAATTAGTAATTACTCAGTGGCTTGGAGAATCTATAATTTATTTCCTTATTTCGTGTATTCCGTCCACGTTAGAAGCAGGGACTATACCCTGCCGTGAGCTACGTTGTAGAATTGCTTGCGTGTTGAACTTAAAAAATCGAAGCAAACTGCGTCATTAACATGGTCTTTCCGTAGGCTAGCTTATCGTATCAGCACATATATCGCCACTCGACAACTTTCGGGTTAAGACAAAAGCAACTGTTTTCTCCGCTTTCCCTTTTCCTTTGCACGTAATGGAATACAAAAAGGACAGAAAAATTGGAATGATTTCCAACATCGTTTTGGTTTTTATTTCGGTTACTATTTTGGCCATATATCCCCATTTCGCTGACGCAGTCACCGATTTCGACAAATTTTTGGGTTTGTTCGAAAATTGTACCGTGAAACTGTATAATTACAGGAATATTCATATCCCAATATCCAAAACGCCCGTTACCATCGAGACCAGACTCGCCTTCCAGATTGAACAAGATTTCGATTGGAGAGAGGCGGCGAGAATTCCGTTCCACTGCTTGGCAATATTTTATGTACTGCCTGCGTTTCATAATGGAACTGATGGGAACCTTATCGGTATGGATGAGGTGAAACACGGACATAAAAAGTAAGTGGATCAGGAAATTTTGGTACTATATGCATGAGCCATATTCAGAAATATTATTGGTTAAATTTCAGGAAGCGCCGATACAAATTAGAGCAGGAAATCAACATGCTACCCCGCTTCGATATTCTGGTGGATCAAGACAAAATGGCTTCATCTAAATGGTGGATCAAATTCCGCCGGTACTTGAGCGTAGAGCAAAACTCATTCGGATTGATTCTCGACGAGGCCAAGGAACATGAATTCGGATCGGAAAGATTTCTGGTTGACGATAATCTCAAGATTGTAAATCGGCTCAAGCTAGCATTTGGAAAACCAGTAATGGCAAATCTAAAGGAAATTCTCGAGGACGGTAGCAGAGCAAATTTGGACAAAATATTGGCGGACGTAAGCGACGTCCGAAACAACCGAGACGTCCCATGGATTATGACATTCAGCGTTCGAAAATTCAAGCATCTCATCAACAACAATAAAGATTATTTAGCCGTCTACAAAATTGCCAAATCATTGACGCCAACCATGAGATTTCTGGCGAGTCAAGACGTGTCCGTTACCTTCAGGAACAGCCACCTAACATTGAAACCAGAACGCACCAGTCACGAAGGCTTGGTAAACGTGGTACTTGCAAAGATGGCATTGGCAGATAACGTCACAATCGACGACAAATTACCGTTGGGACCATCGATACGATTTGAGGATCCAGAAGGACAGATCATGAGATCGGGTCGAGAATTCGGATTCATCACTTGCGCAAATGCTGTTGGTCGATACTACTGGTATGGATTGGCGGATGTAATCTCAACATTTACTTCAATATTCGAAAACCGAGTCTACTACGGCATGCTCGTGACATATCTGCTGCCCTGCGTTGCTCTGGGATTACTGTACCACTGTGGGCTGAAGAATCGGATAATCCGAAAGTATTGGATCAAATGGGACCCATTTACTTGGGGCATTAGAGCGCTTATCAGGCAGGCTGGCGATCGACGCTGGAACAGCAAGAGATTCGGATGGATGGTTCCTCTGGACACGACGTGGCTGCTTTGTGCCATTGTGATAAGCTACGTGTTTGAACGAGGACCACACATGCACTTCATAATGCAACCGAGTCGTGTTCCGAACCGATGGGTAAGCTTGCGATGGCTGTCATATTTGAACGTGGCATCCGTAACAGATACACTTGGCCCTTGGCAAAATTGGAAGTCTGCCGTAAATTCCTCAGATAGCTACAAGGACATTGCGGAGAATATTCAGAGGAATAGGGACATGGCCTATGTCACCTTCGACAACAGGATTGATGGGGTCGTGAATTATATGCGCGCTGACTGGTGGCGAGATGGTGGCTGGTGCGACTGGAGAATGAAGGCATCGAGGGGAAGGGTCTACAGATGGGATCTGGATTACGAGGCGAAATATGGATATGATCACACTGTGGTAAGTGGATGGAAATTGAATAGATGGGGAGACAACAGGATTCTCTGGCGACTTAGGAGAATGGAGGGGGAGAGCGGGCTTGTGGCCAAGTGGAGGGAGGTGATGCGTCGAGTTGTCAAAGGGAGAGGAATGCCACGGGAATACGACAATTATCTTTCTCGTCCGACCATGCGTGGCAATATCAAGTGGTTATTCGTGGCCTTGCTGATTGGATTGGCTGTGGGATTTGTTGGATGGGGCGGCGAATGGTTTCTGTGGCTGATCTGGACAAAGCCGAAGCGGAAGAGGACGGCGAAAAGGAAGATGGAGAGGGATGAGGGAGGTGAGGTGAGAAAAAGCCCGGAAGCAAAGGATGCAGACGTCAAGGAAAAAGCTGAGGAAGATTTGGTCGCAGCGGCTCTAAGGCTAGCGGAAGAGGAACAGAAGCGAATGGGATCGGCACCGATTGGCAAGATGGCGATGGACGTGAAGGTGAAGCAACGACCGGTTGACCTGGGTTTGGGGGTGGATGATGACTCCGAGCTGGAGGGGGATAGCGTGGCTGAGGTGAAAGCGGATGTGGAACCACAAGCAGCTGACGCGAATACTAGTGACGGGAATGAGGATGAGGAAGATGACGAGAAGGCCATCAGCGAGATACTGGAAATGTCGGACGAAGAGGAGTCTGCGTTGGGAACTCTGGAGATTGTGTCCGACTTTGAGTCGAGTGTTGCCGATGATGATAGCAAATCTCGTCAAAGTATCAACGATAGGCACTCGCGTCAGTCAGCGGTGCCTTCGGCACCAGCTGCGGGAAGGAGGCAACTGGACATGGATGCAATTGAGGAAATGGGCAAGGCTGCAATCGAGGAAGCCAGGAGGATGTCCTGCACAAAATAGATATTAAATTTTAAAAATTCTCAACTCTCTAGTACATTTACTAACAAATCATAGATACACATAATTTAAACACCATAATAGCACGACTAAACATTTCGCAATACATTCACACACATCCAGATAAATGTTATTTCAAGTTCGCTGGACCAGTAAATGCAATACAGATATTTCACAAAGCTCCCATTTGGAGGCGCGTTGGAAAGCATTGGCAAAAAATACTTCTCAAAAGGCACCAGAAATCAAGAGCACTTGTCCACCGTACAATAAAACATAAAAATCCTTGTAATTTGTAAATTAATTTTAAAATTATTATTTAACATTAGTATTTATTACATTGCTAATATATTTTTAACGTCTAATTAAGTCACGGTTATTTTCTAAATGTTATTTACCTTTGTTACATTACGCTTAACAATCCGACTAAATTCCCGACGCAAAATTTGCCAATAAATACATAATTTTAGTGCACAATTCGCCGCAACATGAAACCAATACACAAATAACATAACCAGAAATATCGTGAATTCACTATCATCATCTGTCCTCTTCCACGTCAATACAATTGCTAGCGCATCTTTCCAAACCGAGTAAACCAGATTCCTGAATTCGATTAGAAACAGCACCACGGAAACTAGGTACCCTAACCCGAGCATCACAAACACTGTGACGATATTACCCTTCAACTTGAGAACAGTCTCCCTCTGACCCAAGTGCAATTGTCTCCTCAGTGGATCGGGCATTCTGGCCTCGCCTTCCAACCCACGCCTCAAAATCACTCGGCGTTCATAAAATTCCAGCCACTTTTGGAAAATGCCAGAACTCTCCAATATTGCGAAACGTTTGGGGATTTTGAAATTGTCGCTATTATGAATAATAATTCCTGTATGCATTGCTTTGTAAACTTCTTTGCTTATGCTGACGTCATCATACTCAACATCCGCCTGACTCCTCAATTCAACTGCCGTCTGATATGTGTTATCAAAGGATCGCAAATACGCTACTCGATCTCTACATATGTTCAACCGTTCCCGTTTCCAGCAATGCCTGTCGTCTCGGGCACAGGGCATGGTCAACTTCTTCTTAAGCTTTTGTTGTACCCTATCGCTGAACATGGGCGGAGACACCATCCAGATCAGTCGACTTAGGTCATAGGGATCTTCAATTAATCTGTAGTTGTTCTCAAATAAGCCCTCCATCGTGTCAACGTGTATCGGTTTGCTGGGAAGTGTCAACTGATTAATGTTCTCTCCTTTGTACGCGTTGCTGATCACAACGGCCAGCCGGACAATCGGCCCAAATAAATATTTGGTTCGGACATGGTAGGCCGATTTTCTTTCGTTCTCAGTAGTGTGAAGTGGAAAATGATAAATGATGAGTCAGTCGACCGACAGTTTAAAATTATTCGGATCAGCGCTGCTAAATAATTCAAAAGCGTAAAGGGATGTAGGCTTATAAGGTAGATATGAGCTGAATGTGTTGATATAATGAATGCTCAAGTAATGTAGTTGCATGTATGCTTTCGAGTACTCCGAATAAATGTAATTTTGATAGGCGTGCCAATAAGTACCCGATGGGCGGTAAATAAATTTATTAGAATCTGCGTTACGTTAATATTTGCTGCAATAATTAGCTGAGTACTACCTTTCAGAATGCTTGAGTATTTAACTTCACCTATGATGGACCAAGCCGAGTTACTTGTATATCCGTTTCCATATCCTGATCTGGCACCATTGAACTATAACCGGTTAATACAGTTGCAGCTAACCTCTGCCCTTTCCCATTACATTACTCATAATGATATTTGAAAGGCACCGAAAAACTAGATTCATTTGTAACGCCATTCTGGTATTTATTTCATTTGGTTACTTGATAATTTATCCGCAAATGGTAGATGCGGTTGTAGACTTCGATTTATTCCTGGATTTGTTCAAAAATTGTACCGTCAAATTGCAGAATTATAGGAATATTAATATACAAACCTCAAACGTTCCTGTGATCATATAGAGAAAGTCAAAATTCAAGTTTGAATACGATTTACACTTCAGAGTCACTGCAAAAATTTCGTTTCCCTGCCAAGCATTCTTTTATATACTGCCACAGGTTGACAGTAAGCATGGAAGGTCTAAGTACACTTTCACACGGGAAAAAAGGAACACTATGTATACAAGGTAAGTACATGTTCTTTAACGCAAAATACGCATTAATAATTCCGGAAACTTTCTTGTTGATATTAGCGAGCGCCGAGAAATCAACACGCTTCGCCGATACGACATTCTCGTGGACCGTGACAAAAATGCATCCTCAAGATGGTGGGAGGAATGCTTCTCGTATTTGTATGCAATCGGAAATTCACATGGACTTATTCTCCACGAATCAAAGGAAAACCCGTTCGGATTCGGTAGACTTCTCGTTGAGGATAACATTCAGATTGCAAACCGGCTGCTGCTATCGACCGGAAAACGAGCGGCAATAATCGCAAATCTATCAGAGATTCTTCGAATGGACACCAGAGCTAATGTGGACAAGATGGCTGACAATATATGCGATATTAGGAACAACCGCAATGTGGCATGGACTTTGCGATTTGACACCCTCTACAAGTATGCACATATTATGCGGAAAAATCATATTTATGACGAGCATGATTTGTACGAGTATATCCCACCAAGAGTTAGATTACTAATGGGCCGAGGAATATCAGTCACCTTTGCAAACAGCCACCTAATGCTCAAACCCAACAGGATTCCTGAAGAAGGCATGGAGAACGTGGTACTTGCAAAAATTGCATTGGCAGACAACGTCACGATTGCAGACACATGGGCGTCCTTCGTTGGACCATCAATACAATTTGAGTATGCTGACGGACAGGTTATGAGAGCTAGACGTGAAGTCGGATTCATTTCCTGCATTCCGGTACAAGCTGAAGATCGTTGGCGCACGCTCACGGATGTCATGTCAAAATTCGCCGGGTTCTTCGATCGTAGAATCTATTACGGCTTGGCGTTGACGTACCTGCTGCCTTGTGTTGGGCTTGGATTATTGTACCACATCCGACTGAAGAAACCGATAGCGAAAAAATATTGGCTCAAGTGGGACCCTTTTACATGGGGTATCAGGGCTCTCATCAAGCAGGCCGGTGATCGACGTTGGAATAGCAAACGAATCGGTTGGATGTCCCCGCTGGTTTCGTCTTGGCTACTGGCGGCGATTGTGATTGGCTACTCGTTTCATGGGAATAACATGAGATTCGTCATGGGACCGAGTCACTGGGTAAGGAATTGGGCTGACCTAAGGTGGCTGGAAATGAAGAATGTGACACCTGTAACGGACATTGGAATGATGCGATTCATTTGGTTATATTGGAAACCTATCGCATTTGGTTCGGATAGCTACAAGCACCTGGCGAAATTCGTGATGAGAAATATCAATACTACGTTCATAAGTTATGAAGACAGGATTGATGGAGCAGTTAAGTGGATGGGGAACAAATGGTACAATCGGAAATATGATGGCTGGTGTAGCAGACGCACGAGAGGTTTGAGGGGAAGACTGAGCAAGGGCGATCTTGATTATGAGACAAAAGACAACTATGAAGATGTCGTAGTAAATGGGTCGAAAATGCAGATGTGGGCAGATTACAGGGTTCTCTCGAGGTTGGGAATAATGGAGGGTGAGAGCGGTTTAGTGCACAAATGGAGGGAGGTGGTTAGTCGTGTTATCAAGACGGGAGGAATGCAAAGGAAGGTAGCGGACTTGTTTTCTCCTCCGAGCATGAATGGAAATATAAAGTGGGTGTTCCTGGCTTTACTGTATGGGTTGCTGCCGGGCTTGATTGGTTGGATTGTGGAGAGGTTCTTGTGGGTGGTCTGGACAAAACCAAACAGGAGGAGAGAAGCGAGGAGATAGCTGGAGGGGGATGGAAGCGGTAATGTGAGACGGGCAAAGGCCGTGAACAATGGTGGAGACGTTGATGCTGATAAAAATTCTGCGGAGAATTTTGTGGTTCAACCGGTCAGTAATAAGCATGTTGAGATGGACGATGTTGAGAAGATCATTGAAGTGGAAGTAGATCATGTTATTGCAATGTCCTGCACCGAATAACCTGTAAAATAAAAAAGAATACAAAATTCTAAAATTAAATCATTTACTGCACGGAAATATGTAATGAACTAATGTAGCTGTAAGTCAGTCATCAAGGTTAAGATTGTTACACAACATTTTGCGTACATACAACAACATTGCGTACATGTATTGGTACTAGGGCGTGTCATGAAACTGTATACGTTGGGTTGTAAGATTTAATTTGGGTGATATTGTGATGTATGTTTTTGCACACGTACTTAGGGCACATTTGGTTTATGTGTATGTTTACATTCCTTCCGCATTTAATTCACTCAACAGCACCGCGCTGAATAACGTCCATGTATTCACACTCTCTTTCTGGACCAGCACACAGAAGTAATGCAACATGGCTTGTCCATCGGCCATTAATACATTTAACTCCGTGTAATTAATAATAAATATTAATTCAAGTTTGATTCAGTTGTAAATAAAATAAAGACATATCACAATATTCTCATCTCTTAATCTCTTGGATAATTTGTAACCTAAGCATATAAAAGTATTCGTATAGTTTACTTTCTATAGAAATTATTACTCTTCTTAAATTCCTATTTATAAGTGAACGCATTGCACGTTGATCCAACTGTATGTAAAATAGTGGTGTAAAGTAGCACACAAATTACATGCCCTAAATATGCCGTTTACAATCTCTTAACTGATATCCCTTCTTCCTACATAATAATCCCTTTCGAGCCATTCCATTAGAATGTCCCATCCATCCTGAATATTAAAGTGGAAGGCGTGTACAAAGAAACTATTGGAGATATCGTACTACGTTAAAATAATGTGCCATGATGACAAGCCAGATGGAGTCCTTCCATTAGTAAATTAAGTAATTACTTTCAAGTACTCGTTAAAATCCGCTGCAACAATATGCTCATGTCAGTACTATCTTTCAGAATTCTAGTATACTTTACTCCACCCATGATAGCCCAAGCTGATTTACTTATATCACTTTCCACATCACGATCTGACGCTGTCGGATTAACACCGCGTTAAACAAGTAGCAGCAGATTTGTGCACGTTCCCATTTCTTTTGCACATATGGTGTTTGCATGGCACCGAAAAAATCGGTTGATGTTAAATCCCATTCTTATTTCACTTACCTATTTGATAGTATATTTGACTCAGGTCGATGGTCTTGTAGACTTGGATATATTCCTGAGTATATTCCAAAATTGTACCGTCAAATTGCACAATTACAGAAATATTAATATTCCAATCAACACAACTCCCGTGATCATCGCGACAACGTCAGAGTTCCACTTTGACTATGATTTCGACTGGAAAGTAGCAGCAAGGATTCCGTCTCACTGCCTGGCATTATATTACATATTGCCCAAGATGGATAGGGAGCATGGAAAATCTTACCCCTGGAACAAAATGACACATGGACGTAGAAGGTAACTTGACTTTAATTAACGCATATGATACATTTTATTCGGGGAAACTTTCTTGTTATCTCTAGCAGGCACAGTGAAAAACTAGGGCGACAAATCCAAACGCTGCCTCGATATGACATTCTCGTGGACCGCGACAAAAATGCATCGTCCCGCTGGTGGGATGAATTCTTCTTATATTTGTGGCTTGATCAAAATTCACATGGAATTATTCTCGAGGAGGTGGAGAGAACTACGATTGCATCGGAGCGCTTTCTAGTTCAGGATAGCTTTCAGATTGCTAACCGGCTTCAAATAGCATTCAAAAAACCAGCAACTGTATTTGCAAATCTAACAGATGTTCTTCGAGACGGCAGCAGGGCAAATTTGGCTAAGGTAGCTGACGACATATGCGACATCAGAGGCAACCGCAAAGTGCCATGGACTTTCAAATTTGATAAATCTAAGTTCCACCATGTTATATATGACGAATATAAAATGTACAAATACGTACCGCCTAGAGTAAGATCACTTATGCACCAACAGATATCAGTGACATTTGCAAATAGTCACATACTCTTGAAACCAACCAGAATACTTGAGGAAGGTATGGAGAACGTGGTACTTGCAAAAATGGTATTGGGAGACAATGTCACATTTACAGAAACATGGGCCTCCTATTATGGACCATCAATACGATTTGAGACAGCTGACGGACAGGTTATGAGAGCTAGACGAAAAATCGGTTTCCTATCTTGCACTCCGGTAGAAGCGGAATATCGTTGGCGTACGCTGACCTCTGTCATGTCAAGATTCGCCGGATTCTTCGATCATAGAATCTATTACGGTTTGTTGGTGACCTACTTCTTACCTTTCGTTGGTCTTAGATTACTGTACCATGTCGCAGTAAAGAAACGGATTGTCCAAAATACTTGGCTCAAGCGGTACGTTTTCACGTGGGGAATAAGAGCGCTCATCAGACAAGCAGGAGATCGGCGTTGGAATAGCAAACGCTTCGGATGTATGACCCCACTGGTAACGGCTTGGCTATTGATGGCGATTGTGATCGGCTATTCGTTTCATGGAAATAACATGAGCTTCATCATGAGACCGAGTCATTCGGTGATTAATTGGGTGAACTTACGCTGGTTTGCATCGATGAACGTGATAGCCGCAACGGACATCATGGGACCTTGGTTATATTGGAAATTTGCTTTATTTAACACGGATAGCTACCGGAAGAGGGCGCAATTCATCAAGGACTATATCAACAGTACGTTCATAAGTTATGACGACAGGATTGATGGGATAGTAAGTTGGATGGGCGAAGACCGGTCTTCGGGGCAATATGGCTGGTGTAGTAGTCGGACGAGGGGATTGAGGGGAAAGTTAAACAAGAGCGATATTGATTGGGAGGCAAAGCGTGACTATGGCGATGTCGTAGAAAGAGGATGGAAGATGGAGATGTGGGGAGATAACAGGATTTTGCATAGACTGGGAATAATAGAGTTCGAAAGTGGGTTAGCGCGCAAATGGAGAGAGGTGGTGAGGCGAGTTATTAAAAGTATAGGAATGCAAAGACAGTTACTCGATCTGCTCTCTCCACCAAGTATGAATGGGAATATTAAGTGGTTGTTCTTAGCCTGGCTGTACGGGTTGGCGCTGTGTTTGGTTGGTTGGATTGGCGAGAGGATCTTGTGGATGGTCTGGACAAATCCGAATATGAAGAGGGCAGCAAAGAGGAAGATGAAGGGAAATTCGAGCGGAAATGTGGCACGGGCAAGTGACGCAAAGAATGATGGAGATGGAAATGCTGAGCAAAAAGTCGAGAATGATGTGGTGGTTGCACAAGGCGAAAGGAGACATTTGGACTTGCCTGACGTTGATGAAATTATAGTAGTAGCAGAAGAATATTTATAACTAAGTGATAATTTAAACGAAAATTTATAATGATAAAATGTAAGTATAAAGCACAGTAATGCAGACTAAGAGCATTGTACAACATTAGAACGTAAATATATTCGCAATGACGCACTTTTGAAGCTTTCAATGAAAACTAGTCGTTAGTTGACCACTTGGAAAGAGTTAAGACAAAAATTTCTCAAAAGCTACTGGCATACAATAATGAACTTATTTGATTAACGTATGGATTACTTTAATCGAACATTTACTTATAGATGCTTACTGTTCCGTTGATTCAATAAATTATTTTATATGATAAATAGATATGTCGCTGCTACACTTTTTTAAATAGTAGTCAAAGAATACAAGTCAATAACGTTTTTTCAATTAACGGAAGTTTGGGGTATGCTACAGTCCACCATGCGGTTGCCCTGCCAACATACAAAATAAAAGTAATATCTTCCCATACGTGAATTGATTTATTAGTATTTTGTATTACTTACACATTGGCATTAAGTTGAGTATTGATTATTATAATATTTATGTAACACAAGCAGTAAAGTTTTAACATTCCTTACAGACATTATTCAATTAAATGTTAGTTATTTGCTTAATATCAATTTCTTTTCTTACACATATGTCGAATAACAAGGTGAAAACCTCGATGCAATTTTTTCCAATAAATGCATAACTTTCGTGCACAACTGGCAGCGATATGAAACCAGTACACAAATATCATAACCAGATATAGCATCAGATCATTATCATCATCTGTTCTCTTCCAGTTCAGAATTGTTCCCAGCGCATCTTTCCAAACCGAGTAAATTAAATCTCTGAATTCAATCACAAACAGAATCAAGGAAAGCAGGTAGCCTACTCCAAGCATCACAAAAACCGTTACAATATTCCCCTTCAACTTGAGAACAGTTTCCCTCTGCCCCAAGTAAAATTGCCTTCTAAGCTCTTCGGGCATTCTAGCCTCACCTTCCAGTCCACGCCTCAAAATCACTCTGCGTTCATAAAATTCCAACCATTTTTGGAAAATGCCGGAACTTTCCAATAAGGCGAACCGTTTAGGTATTTTGAAATTGTCGCTGTTTTTAATAATTATTCCCGTATGCACAGCCTTGTAAACTTCTTTGCTTATGCTGACGTCGTCATACTCAACATCGGACTCGCCACGCAATTGTACAGCTGCTTTGTAAGTGTTATCAAACGTTCGAAAATATGCGACTCGATCCCAACACAAATTCAATCGCTCCTGCTTCCAGCAATGCCTATCTTCTGGTGCACATGGTACGCGCAAATATTTCTTAAGCCTTTGTTGAACCCTGTCACTAAACATTGGTGGAGACAGAGATCTAAATTGCAAACTGAGCCGTTCGCGATTGTCTTCAATCAATGAGTAGTTGTTCTTAAATAGGCCTTCTAGCCTGTCAACATGTATCGGCTTACTAGGCAGTGTCAACTGATTAATGTTCTCTCCCTTGTAAGCATTGCTGATCACAATGGCTAGCAGGACGATTGGACCGAACAAATATTTGGTTCTGATATGGTCGCTTACAAAATTTGTCGACTGCTCCACAAGAATAGAGTATTGAGCAAAGAGTATGGATAATATGTCCCTCTGGACAACCATCTGTTTTGACCTGAAATCCGTGAAGATTTTGTTCAATGCGATGCAGTAGCACTTGTGGAATGGAACAAATAAAAGTGCATACGTTGCGGTAATGGAGATCCAACCCAAGTTGTCGAAGGCGCTGTAGAGCACCTGAAACGAAACTAGTCCGGCCGTTCGATTTGTGCAGGTTAGAAACGAATAGCTTTCGATTACGAAGCTTTGTAGTTGATTGAATTTTGGACCAGTTGCCATCTGAATTGTACGAGATAACCGAAATACGGTTGGTGCAAAGTAGCTGAATTCATTTGTGTTGTCCACTACAGCGCGTCCATTGGGTATTACGATGCCCAGTATTGCCTGCAGAAGGTACTTTTGACCAAATGTTTTGTCGTGAGCTTCCAGTTGTGATACGGGGAAGTGTAGTTTGTGTCCTTGTTGGAAAGTGAATGCCCTTTTGCCTGCAGGCCACCAAGACCTTTCATAGGATAAACGGAATCTCCAAGTGTTTGTGTAGTTCTGTAAACCGTCTTTCAGCAACTGAATGTATTTTTGAGGATCCGCCTGTAGATCTGCCAACATAACTGGTACTGTTTTGAATCGTAAATTTTGATGAAATTGAGATAGAAATAAAATCTTTTCTTGAATTCCCATTGGTCTCGTCAAAAATTTGCTCGTCACTATCGATTGATTTCTGTCATTCTTCAAGTCGTTTACAATGACTGCCAGAAAAGTTGGTTGGAATCTGTTTCCAGGATTGCGTTCGTAAGTCATATAAAATTCAAAATAACGAAACCAGTATTTGTTTACCCCATTTTTGTTAACGTCGTCTACCAGCACTACATACGTCTCATGCGGTCGCCGCCGATAATAATTGCTTTCAGTCATATATTCGCCGTAGCGGATATATTGATATGGGATAAGAAGTACCTCTTGGGTCTCTCTGTTGAAAAAATATCCCCAATCGTCTTTAGGTTGTGAAGGCGGAAACATATATAACTGAGCCGAACACTTCCAGTGTCTGTATTTTGCTGTCCAATCCTTTCCCATGATTCTCCAAACACCGAAATGCGGTTTCGGTTTTATCTCTTCCCCTACTCGTAGTTTCGGGCTTGTGACAGCTCTTGTTTTCCAGGAATCGTAGGCTGTATCACGAAGCAATGCTCCAACATATTTCGATGTGACCAGTGGAACGGATGTTGGCAAAATGTCTAGCCCGCGATAATTGACAAGCTGAACAAGACACTTGCTGAATGTGTTGATCAACGCATTGAGGTTAACAATGTTTGCGTGCATGTACTCCTGCCGTGATCTCTCTGATAATTCAATTATGGACTCTATTTTAAAGGTCGGCCGTCTAGTTCGTCTACCCCACACGGAGCTTCCGTAGCAACAGAACATCACAAGTAAGATCAGCTTCATTTTAAAACACTCTTGAACACCGAAAAGGTTTAAAACTTATGTTTCTACAGATCCGCAACTTCTAAGACGTGATTGCCAACACAAATATGTTCTATATTGTCCAGATCCGCAACAACAAATACTAATATATTTAATATAAGGCCCCTTACATCTTCTATCCAGTCGGATAAGACTGAAATTTATAATTTAGACCTACCTTTTAAAATTCATTGGACCAACGATACTAAAAAATTCAAAAGTGTAAGGATATGTAGGTATGTAAGTTAGATATTAGCTGACTGTATTAATGGAATGAATGTTCAAGCAATGGTAATGTATGCACGCTTGCGAGTGCTCGGAAATATTGGATCTTTGGATCTGGAAAATTAATTTGTTTCCAACGAAGAACCGCAATTCAGACACAATATTCAAAGTTTTCTGTAAATTGTTAATCTAGATTTCTTGAGCGTTACACTTTTCACTGAATATGTGCATGCATTCTTTGCACACAACTCAACCAGAGATATAGAACCAGCGTACTCTGTGCACGTAGTTCAGCGTACATATATCGTGATCGGTAGTGAAGCGGAGTTGCTTACGTGTTGGGCTGTTTAATCAACTAAAACGCTTTCAACTGTCATGAAGTTGCATATACAGAGCTACCCGAAAGCCACATATATCATCTTATATTGAGAAAGTACTGCATATTCAAATGCCAACATCTTATGATCGTATATTTCTCTGGCAAGAAGGTGTGGCAGTAGTTAACATAAAAATTGGTTGAATTGTACTACGTAATCGAAATTTGAAACTACCCAACTCAACTTCATCATCTTTTACATCCAGCCAAGATGATGATCCAAGTAGCCCCAGAAATAATGCGCAAATGGTACGCGATACTACCTAATTGAGACTTTAATCCGGGAATAAAGCAGATTTCTGGCTGCTCCGGGAATAAAGCAGATTTCTGGCTGCTCCGGGAATAAAGCAGATTTCTAGATGCTCCGGGAAGAAAGCAGATTTCTAGATGCTCCGGGAATAAAGCAGATTTCTAGATGCTCCGGGAATAAAGCAGATTTCTAGATGCTCCGGGAATAAAGCAGATTTCTAGATGCTCCGGTTATAAAGCGGATTTCTGGCAGCTCCGGGAATAAAGCAGATTTCTAGTTACTCTGGTTATAAAGTGGGCTTCCGCCAACCGGAAATTTTTTGTATATCCGGAGCAGTCAGAAATACCATTTATCGCCTAAGCTATCGATCGACAAATGTGGATATGGTATGGGATTTCTAAAAGTGATCCAGTGAATATTATGTAATTCTGTAGTTGATATGATGCGATTCCACTAAAGTCTTTCCTCAAAATTATTTACAAATATTACTGAATGAATGGCATGAATAGGCCATCACATTTACCAGAATAATTGAGAGCTAAAATGAACCAATATGGAGCACCGAAATGAAATATATATCGCTACATAAACGTTTGTTCCGTCCTACAACTACCAATTGACTGTACATGTTCCCGGAACTTTAGCAAACTACATTCACTAGTATTTGGTTTTAATCACACGATTTAATTTAAATGCCCGGAAATTGTTGTACATGCGATTTTATGGATTACTAAATTATATATAAACATGATTTCATGATAGTGTCTAGCAAAATGTAACATGTACCATAGTGTATGTATTTTATATATTAAAAGATGTATTAGTTAATTTGTTGTAGTTATTGTATTTTATACGATCGATACTTGATAATTCGTAAGTATAAAGTTGATACTAAGCTAAACATGTTTACAAAATATTTGTAAAATTGGTACAGTCGCCCATGTCGAAAGTCGGGTCAAAGCTCAGTGCATTTCGTGGGAACAAGACTGTTACGTTAATTGTAACTACATTCGATTTCACCAGGAAAAACATATTTAGCGTCGTAAATTGATTCGCATTAGATCATGCAAATATTTCCATACAAATCGTCAGGGTTTTTAATATCCTGTTTGATATTAAAGCTTCGTTTCACAAGGATATATAATCTACTTTAACACCAATTATGCAGATAACGATGAAAATTGAAGATGTCCTGACCAAAATTGGTTGGCTTTTCGAATTATTTTTTTCAATTTTGAGACGACTTTAGTTCTCTATTTATCATGCTATTGAGATTCCGTTGCAAAATTTTAACATTTTCCCCTGACGACGGATCGGATTTGGGTATTTTTAGCATCATCGGGCCCTAATTGCGGTACCTTACAGTAGGCAGTAATAAGTAAAGTTAGAAAATCATGGTGTACAAGACAGACCAATGGTTGACTAATATTTACCGGACTGGCTTTCGGTCATTGTATCCAAGTCGCCGCGCACCATAAATATATTTCAACAAGCTGACTAACTCAAAGATGTGCTTCATAAATGTATGCAACGTTCGTTTAAACGACAGAATCATCAGGCATGTTACTATCTGACACAATTTTGTTAACCCTATTCTAAACATAAATAGCTCGCAATTCTGACCGAATCCAGGTAAAGGTTTGTACGAGTTCTCTCTTAAAGATACGTGTCACATATTTCAACAAATCCAGCGCTTCCGCCAAACTTTTGCTCTGCGTCTCCACAATAAAAACAGCAATCCCGACAACAGTTCCAGCCAACAGGAATGAAAACATGACAAGAATGTTGCCTTTCATACTTGGGGGTTTGGGATTCAAGTCACGATTCGGGGTGTATCGCTCGTCACTTAGGAAATTAGACAGCCAATCCATTATTCCAGAATTATGCACACCACCAACACGTCGTAGGAGGAATGGAGGAGTATATCCTCTAAGGTTGACAAGATATGTTTCGTTGGAATACGCCTCTGTTCCGATGTCAATGTGCAACGATTGATAATCGTAAGAAATTTCACGAGCATATCTTGCGCATAGATGCATTGGCAAGATTAATGCCACTTTATTGCAAGTTTCCAGTGGCTTCTTGATCCAAGGCTCGTACTCACCACGCAGTAAAATGTCAGCCATATTACTCAAGTTAGTGAAATCATCATGTATGTCTGTATGACGGTATCGCATCTGCAGGTCTTGCTGAAACTCCACAAGTTTTGGTAACGCCTTGGTGTGCTCCAGAACCATTTGGAAAGTTTTGGATATGTTCATCATCCCTGTTTTTCTCATTACATCTGCCACCCGGGATGTCGACGTAACAATATCAATCGGAAATAGCATGTTACTTGCAATCCTTAAATGAAGCAAATCTAATATTGTGCGATATAACAGTATACCAGGGTCGATCTCTGCCGGAGTTGTGTAAATTTCAAAACTATCGTTTAGAAGCTGTTCGAAGTTTTGATAGGGTGTAACGATGCGAGGTAGCATCACGTTGGACATGTTTGTATGTTTATATGCATTGCTAAGTACGATGGCCGCTAGCAGATATGCCCCGATCATCAATCTTAATCGACCAAGTCGACACAAGAAATCCGAAAAGGGGTCTCCTTGTTCAACCAGTGCTTTATATAAATACAAAATAACGGAAGATATATCTGCATTTAGACTCCCACGTTTCTTGTTACCGACATACATCCCAACTCCCAATGGCAGGAGTGACATTATGGTCCAAATCCAAACGGCATTGTCAAACACGGTGACAAATTCTTTAAATGGGAACGGCGAAATACCGCGTTCTCCACAGCTTACGAAGCGTAGAGCGACGAGATTGTTCCTCAACGTGAATTGATATTTCGAAGTCAACTCGTCACCGAAATAGGTGTCCACTAACCATCCTGTCGACAGATCACCCTTCTCAGCAAACTCTTCATGTAGTTGAACGGCGTTGCTTCCAAACATACACTGAGGGCTGGCTAAACCGGCCCCATCATCATTATTAAAATCACCACTATAATTGCCCATTATCGCGCTCAGAACGTGAATATATGCCAACTGAAGTAACATGGGCTCACGAACTACTAACGGCAGTTCCGAATTTAGGAAATAATGGCTATTTGATAAAAGTGACGTATCACAAAATAACATAAATTGAGTAAATCTGTTGGGCATTGCTCTGTCCACCCTTATTATTCTCCAGAGTTGAACGGTGGCCGGGTTTGTACCAGCCGCCTCAAGTAATTCCCTTGAGCTATTCAATCCCCAGTTTTCTATATCGTACTGGACAACTCCATCGACAAGGTTACCATAGTGGGGCACTACTTCAACACTGTGTATATTGAGGACAACTTCCTCGGGAAACATGCTTCCAGATGGTGAAGTATAATCTCCAACCGCCAGAACACACATTTGATTATATGCGCGACTCGTGTCCGCGTCCAATTTAAACGCGCATGACTGCAAGACATGCCAACTCGTTTCATCATCTTCCATTAGAACAATCATTTTCAAATGAGGCATTTCAGAAACCGGCGGAGGATCCGCTAAGGGTAGTTGCAAGAAGTGGTCTGAGAATAAATCATCAAACATTGTAACTGATGCTCCTGAACAATCTGGAAAAACTTCCAATGTGATGTGGCAATTCCATGGACGAGTGTTGGACGGAAACATAATTGGATTCAATTTTGGCGCACAATCCTCAAGCATCAGAGCTATTCTGGAAGTCCAGCTCAAATATGGAAACATTTTGGTTTTATGTTTGGTGCACTCTACTGTCGACATTTCAGTTCTCAGCAGCCAGGCGACATGCGGTTCCGCCAAGTCAATTTTGCGGTAGTTATTCACTTCAAAGAGACAAGTATCCTTGAGAAAGGGCGTCAGTAGATCATTCAAATTCTGTATTCGCACCAACTCAGTTGACATGAGGTTTGTGTCGTTAAATATTGTATCGACAATATCTTGCAGTATTGACCCTCCGTGGATGGTATTGACTAATACTAGGAGGATAAAGTGATTCGGTATATGCAAGTACTTAGCCATCCCGGTTTATACAATCAGTCAGACCGTGTACCAAGGGTATTTGGAGGAAAGACGAACAATAGGCTTGTGTTTACTAAATTTTCCAGATGACGATGTGAACACGCGCATGCGCATAAAATGCGTTTCAAAGAAAGTTATTTGTGTTCCCATCAACGGGAACAAACGAATAGTATTATTAACTGATATATCTTATCATTCCAGCCCGGGTTTGCGGAAAACTGTGAAGTCGCTATTGCGCAAAATTTGAAATGTTCTCGGGAATGTTTCAACTGACAGTCAGGGAGTAAACATTTATGCCTTAGGCATCTTTTTTGATTTCCTGTATAATTAATAGGCGTTTGCAAATCCCTGGAAATGTTCTTAAATGGTAGGTCACTGTAAACGTATCACACAGCTCTTCCAATCTAGATTAGTGGGAGGAGCAGTTCTCACACGATATTTTTAGGATCTCTTAAATAAATGGATACAGGATGATAGCAGAAACGTTTTTAATACAACTTTTCAGTTTACAGGCGGTCTAAGAATACCATTGGTCTCACAAATCTTTGAGAACGTACAAAGCTTCCGATCCTAAATGCTGCGGCTCTGATATGTCCAAAACTAGTCTGTATATAACATAAAATTCAATCGATTTCGACACGAGCTACTAAATAATTTAAACGGATCAAGCCATGTGTATATCCTAGCTGCTTCACTGTGCAGCTAAAAATTTTTACCCTTTCCTCGTAACTATATGATATTGTACATGAGCTAAACCTGTTGCCAGGCGGTATAAAGTTGTTAACCCTTGGATGATGCCAATGATCCACATCGCGTGCTTACTAGGAAAATGATAACGTCGACCTACCTTTTAAAATTATTCGGATCAGCGCTACTAAATAATTCAAAAGTGTAAGAAGATGTAGACTTATAAGTTAGATATGAGCTGACTGTATTAATGTAAGGTATGTTCAAGTAATGTAATTGCATGCTTGCATTTGAGTGCTCGGAATAATTTTAATCCGGGAAGGCGTGCCAATCAGTACCCGATGCGGAGTTAATAATTTGACTAGAATATGCTTTCTGAGCGTAATTGAAGAAAATCATTAAATGTCTTTAGCTAGTGTATCATTTCTTTTGGGAAAGAAGAAATGATGAAATTGGAAAGTTGGTCGACAAATTGTATTGTGTGGCTGCTCAGGAAATAAAGCAGATTTCTCGCTGCTCCGGCAATAAAGCATGGATATTGCACAACACTACTTAAGTCGTTCCTTAAAACTATATACAAATATTATTGAACGAATGGCATGAATCAATCATCTCATTTTCCAGAATAATTGAGAGCTTAGATAAACAAATATGCAGCATCCAAATGAAGTTCACATGGTTTCACATTTCAAGCATTTAAAGCATCGGCAAAGGCAAGCAATTAATTTAATTTATTATTATATTAATTCCACTAGATTTCTTCATTTAATACCTTTTTGACTGAATTCAAGGCCACCAAAACAATAATGTCTACCGCTAAATTATGTTATCGACTAACAAACCAGCGTTACCATAAAGCCTAAATATGTTCCGTTGTATATGGTCGTCATAACTAAATAAATTACGTGTGTTAAATATAATGTAACAACATTTTGCATTCAACACGACGCACAAGCTAATTTAATGCACTAGAAATCTTATTGGTTTCAGACGGTATAGAAAAGTTATCGCATACCCACATATGTTTATACAAACGTATCAGGTTAAAAATATTGTAAAAATTCCAATACAAGCTTGTATTTGCACTGAGTCTTAGCCGACGCCATTTTCTTGCTCACGTTTATAAACAACAGCGTCTGTGCGAACTGCTGACAATGTCAATCGAATCCAGCTAACGGTTTGCCCAATCTCCCTTTTGAAAATACATTTGACGTGTTTCAGCAACTCCATCACTTCCGACAAACTTTTCCTTTGTGTCTCCATAACGAAAACCGAGATCCCGACAACCATTCCTGTCCACAGAAATGAAAATATAACGAGAATGTTTCCTTTCATAGTTGGTGCGACTGGATCCGAATTACTATTCGGGCTATATCTATCAGCGCTAAGGAATTTAGACCACCAGTCCATTATTCCGGAATTGTGTACACCACCAATACGTCTCAACAGGAATGGCGGAGTATATCCGCGCAGACTGACAAGATAAGTTTCGTTTGAATACGTCTCCGTTCCAAGGTCAATATGCAGTGATCTGTTTTTGTAGGAAACTTCACGAGCATATCTTGTGCATAGATAATTTGGCAAAACAAATGCCGTTTTATTGCAAGAATTTAGATGCTTCTTGACATGACTTTCTTTCCAGTCAAGAAGCTGAGAGTTTGCCCGTTTATACAGAGACGTTGCACTAATTGTGTCGTTTCGCAATGGCAAATACAGACTAGCTACCAGATTATCTAGAAACTCGCTAATTTTTGGTATCATTTTGGTGTGCTTCAAAACCATTTCAAATTTGGCGGATATGTTTATATTGGATTTGATCATTGCCTCTGCCATGTGTGAAGTTGAAGTAACGTTAACATCATCCGTATAAATGGAATCGATAAAAGTGTTAAGCATATTCAACAAAAAGGTTTTCCCCCTTTTGCTTCCCTTATTACCCTTATTTCCTGAAGCCCATTTCATGTGAATAAGGAATATGTCCAACTCCATGGGAGTAGTGTAAATTTTGAATGAGTTGTTTACAAGCTGTTTGAAATTTTCAAAGGGTGTAACGGTGCGAGGCAGCATCACGTTGGACATATTTGTGTGCTTGTACGCGTTACTTATCACAATTCCCGCTAACAAGTACGCCCCAATCATCAATCGCAATCGACCTAGTCGGCACAAGAATTCTGAGAATGGATCTCCTTGTTCAACCAGAGCTTTGTACAAATACAACATGACGGAGGATATATTTGCATTTCGATTGCCAGATTTCTTGGTAGCGAGAACTCCAATCCCCAGAACTGTGACGGAGCCGATAATCCAATACCAAACGAAGCTGTCAAACACGCTATAAAATTCCTTAAACGGAAAAGACGAGATGCCTCGCACTCCACAGCTGATGAAGCGAAGCGCCGGCTGTGGGTTTTTCAACGCGAATTGATATTTTAAAACTAACTCATCACCATAGACGGTATCTACTTGCCACCCTGTCGATAGTAGGGATTTCTCCAGTGCTTCAACTAATCGAAGGGAGCCTTCCCTTCTTTCTGAAAACTTATGGCATGAATTAATGTCATCAAAAGTCTCCGCAAAGCTAGTAAAGTTTCCCATCACCGCCCGGAGAACGTGGATATAGGCAAGCTGCAGCAGTATGTGGTCCGGAAGTCCCTTCCGCACTTCCGCATTTAGGAAATAATGATTATCTGTGATAAATGAGATGTCACAATAAAAAAGATGCACGGAAAACGTATTAGATATGTGTGGGTTCATCCTTGATATTCGCCAGTACTTTTCATCGAATGGCTTTGTACCTGCCATCTGAAATATATACTTTGCACTACTGGCCGCCCACACAACATTGTATTCCCCATCCTCACCATAAAAATGGGGCACAATTCCGAATTTGCGTATTCTGACAAGGAGCTTATGGCGAAGTTCTTTTATAAGAAATACAAAAGCCATAACACACATGCTGTTATATGCGCGCTTCGAGCTTCCATCAAATGTGAACGCACACTCACGCATGTCTCTCACTAGTCTTTCTTCAGGTGAAACGGAATGGTAGGACCCCACCGCTACTGGTACTCCCAGGACCCGATGTGACCTCTAGACCTTACGCACACGGTTCGCTATCTGACTGCCCATTAACTATGCTCTTGTTCCCATTCCAATACTGAATGCCCAAATGCCTTCACAATGCTTAGCCCATGCCTCAGAGCTCAAGGAATGCGTGCTACTCGTTTGGTGGCGGTTCTCGTTCTCCTCCCGACTCCTCAACTGAACCTTACTTTTATTACTCTATGCTTCACTACAGATTACATACAAGTCATTGTGTATATTATTAAGTATATTTAGGTATATTATATTATATTTGTTGGGAATACGCATGTAAGCGAGAGTACTTTAGGTACACTAACTCATCCCCGCTACATCCTCCCCCGGTCAGATAGAACTACATTATACTCCCCTCCCCCGGCCAGATAAGAGAAGAGGCCCTATAACCAGCTTGTATATCGCGTAAATTGTATTTTATCGAGACCTTCAGTCTCCCTTTGCCTATTAATCTCAATCTGTTTGATACATTGTCTTTTACGCCTTAAACGGTTAATTAACTGCTTTTTGTCAGCACCTGCATTAGCCTTTCTAATCAATTCCCAATTATTCATCAAATCATATTTCGACACATGACTAACATCAGAAATATTAACAAAACGGTTTTCTTGACCACTTGCGACGAGTTCTTGCTTAGCTTCAGACTCGTGGAACTCTACTTGAACAGAAAAATTAGGAAGTGGAGCCTCCTCCAATCCCATCTTAGCCTCTAAATCAACATTATTTTGTGTAGGTTGCATATCAACAATATCAGTTTCTTTAACACACTCATAATCGACAGTTTGCATTTCTTTCTCAGCCTGCGTAAATAATTCATCTACATCACATAAATCATTCTCAATTGTTATTTCTAAGCCTGAACTAATGGACATTGTTTCAACATTCTCAGACGTGTTATTTGCACGAATTTCGACAGATGGCTCGGCGGCCTGTGTTATTTCACCATGATAAACATCCATATCATTATCGCTCAGTTCAGAATCAGACTCGGAAAATGCGTAGATTATCTTTTTAACTTTTGGAAAATTATCGTCTACAGGCTCTTCATAAACAGTGTTCTTGCCTTTCTCTATTGCTAATAACAAACTTTCTTTACAGTCATCTTGCCATTGCGAAATGCTACTTAATATTGAATCTAGCATTTTAACAGTTTTAGGTTGAACAACGCATAAACGAACAACTTCTAACGGTTTCAAAATCTTAGTTGGTGGCAAATCTCTCAATCGAGCAGTATTTCTTCTCCATAACCAAATCCTACCAAAAATATTCATGTACTTTTCTCTAGTAAATAACTTTTTCTGATCAGGTCTCAACAATTTACAAGTATTATCAAACTGAGTAGACGGTCTAATAACGCGAGGAAAATTATAAGGACGACAAATGAAACGATCTAAATAGATATAACTGTAATCAGAAAGCAAAAAATCTTTATAATCAAGTTTCAAAATCTCCCAGCATTCTAATAGCAACTTTGAATCATTTCTACAGTATTCTAACACATCTCTAGGCAATGGTCTTAAACGGAAATGAAAATGCTGATACTTTTTACTAATTTTCATATGCAAAATTTTGAAAACAAAGTCAGAGAAACCAATTCTTACTTCTGGCGGCTTATTTTTACTTGTATAAATGTCTTGAGCGTCTACTACCGAACACATGAATAAATCGAAATCTCTCTTAAAGCAATCAAGATCATTGGGACCGAAAACAATTTTTAAAATATTCGGACTCATAAAAATAGGTTTTAGACCATTCGCAACGAATGCGTGCAGCTTAATTGCGTCTACTACAAAATCATGACTATCACACGAGATTTGGATAACTGCTATAATAGGTAAAAATGAATACTCTGAATCAAACTCGGCATCAATAGCAATAGTATTCTTTTCCATGAGAATGCCAACCATTTCTTCAAACGTATCTTGCTCGTCGATCCACCAAAAGTCACGATCCGTTCCACTCTTCAGTTCCAGCGGTGCAAAATGATGATCTTTTAATTTAAATGACTTTGCCCTTGTCAAATTCGGATGACGTGATTCCGGGAAAACGTCAAGCAAGTTGATTCCAACCCTTTTTCCAAACGAGTCCAGATCCAATTTCGCAACTTCAAGATTCAAGCTTTCGCAATGCAAGCGAGTACGATAATACTGCATCTTTCTCATTTCTTTCACGGTGACAACTTTTTGGAGATTCATTTTGACACTAAAAATGCAAACAAAAATTACTTATAGACATACGAAACAGGCTTACGCGGTCGCAGCCGCTCGTTAATTATTTCTGGAGGTTCTGCGCTTTGAATTATTTTCTTTATTGATACACTCGGCCCCGTTTTCATTGGTGGTGGAGCAACATAAGGCTTTAAATCTGATACATGGCGCTTATCAACTAAAGTTTTCGGCATTTGCAAACAATAAGTGGAACCCCTCTTCAATACAATTTTATATGGACCAATCCATCTTTTGGCTAACTTTTTTGAAAATTTTTCTGCAGCATCAGACAAAACATGATTGCGAACAAGAACAAAATCACCTACATTGAATTCAAAATGACGTACTTTTTCATCGTGATAAAGTTTATTGACTTCTTGGACATGCCTAATTTTTCCTCTAACTTCTTTTATTAAATTTTCCAACGCTCGTGGCGTGCTTTTAGCAATTTCTTGCGCATCTTTTTCATAATCCTTTGAAACTTCAGGACTTAGCTCTCTATCAATAGGCAAGTAAATTTCACGGCCAAGATTTAACAAAGCAGGCGAAACACCAGTAGTTTCACTAATTGCAGTACGCAATGCAAGCGCAAATTTTTGTAAATGCACGTCCCACAAATCGTGCTTATCTTCGACATAACTGGCTAACATTCTAACAAGATCTCTATTCGTTCTCTCACTCCTATTTGCACAAGGGTGATAAGCGGCAGTTAAAACATGTTTAATATTTCTTTCTTTGCAAAATTCTCTCATTAACTTTCCAGTGAAATTAGAAGCATTATCAGTTATTATTGCTTTAGGAAAACCAAAATGACAAAATATATTTTCCAAAAAATCAACTACACGATTCGAAGTCGCGCTGGGCATAGCACAAAATTCAACCCATCCACTAAGCTGATCTACGAGAACAAGAATAAATCTATTTCTTCTGTATTTGCTAACAACTAAAGGACCAACAAAATCCAAATACAATGATTCAAAAACTCTTTCCGCAATAGGAACAAAACCCATTAATCCTTTCTTTTTCATATTTTCACCTTTTTGTTCTTGACACACTTGACAAGATTTAACAAACAAAGCAATCTCCTTATTCATTTGATTCCAATAAAATCTTCTCTTAACGCTATGGATTGTCTTTTTTCTACCAAAATGACCAAACTCAGGCGACGAATGGAAATATACAATAATTTCCCTCTTCAAACTCTCTGGCACAACAGGTACCATAATATACGTTAAATCACCATTAAATTTCTCTGACAAATCAGACTTATCGGCTACGACATTCGGACCCCGAACAGAACTAGTACTCGCATTCTGAACAGCTACGATACTCGGCCCCCGACTTAACAAATTACAATCATTATTATCATCTTCTAAAACAATTCTACTTGCTTCACCCTCTGGTGGACCCAAGTTTACATCTGAATTACCAGACTGCGCTACATCTCTCATAGACGGACCCGCAACATCATCATTAACAGTCAATTCTTTACAATCATTTTTCGAACCATCAAAGGGTTTAACACATCTGTACAAAAGTTCATCCTTTACAACATAATGCTGAACTGCAGCATGGGTACCCTGGTCTCGAGTGCTACTGCTCAGCAACTTTAAAATTTCCTGAATCTCATTATCTTTTTTCTGCTCATCTTTAATTTTCTGCAAAACATTTACAAAGTAAGTCATCGCTAAAACTGGTACATAAGCTTTTTCTGGAATGTCGTCAAGTTGATCAGGCTCATCGACATCTTCTTCTGCACAAAGTCGAGAAAGCACGTCGGCTAAAACATTCTTAAAACCTTCGAAATATTTTATTTCTGAAACTTTCTCCTCTATGACATGCGACCACCTTGTAAGTTTACGATTATTCTCATGATAACTTTTCAAATGAGTCAGAGCTTTGTTGTCAGTATACACAACAATTTTTTCACCACCAATGAATTCAGAAAATCTCTTCAAGCCATACAAAATAGCTTTACACTCTTTCTCTACAGCGCTAAGATGATACTCGCCATCCTTAAACTTTTTACTTGCATATGCCACAACCCTTTCTTTTCCATCAATTTCCTGACAAAGTACACAACCCATTCCCGTGTCCGAAGCATCGGTTCTTAAATACAAAGGATAATCAAAATTTATTCCTTCCAACATAATATCTTCCATTAAAATTTTTCTAACAACTTTCAAGGCATGCTTTTGTTCTTTCCCCCATTCAAAAGGAGCATTTTTCTTTAACATTTTTGTGATCGGAGCAAACACGGAGCTTAAATGCGGAATAAAATCGCTTAAATAACTACACATGCCACATAAAGCGTGGACTTCTTTCTTATTAACAGGATCAGGCATCATCATAATCGCCCTAACTTTTTTCGGATTTGCTTGGATTCCATTCTCAGACACAATGTGTCCTAAATATTCTAATTTTTGTTTCATAAAAGACGACTTTTTAAAATTGATAGACAAATTAGCCTCTCGGAGCTTCTCAAAAATTAATCGAATGTGATTCATGTGATCATCTTTATTCTTCGAAAAAACAATTATATCATCCATGAAAATGGCGCAAAACTTGTAAATATACTTTTGCAAAACTCTATTCATTAATGTGACAAAAGTTGCGGGAGCTGCAACTAATCCAAAGGGCATAACACAAAATTCATACAAAATCCCATTACCGTAGAATGCGGTTTTCTCAATGCTACTTTCATCCATTCGGATTTGCCAAAATCCACTTTTTAAATCAATCTTGGAATAAACTCCACCAACCGGCAATAAACGTAAAATCAAATTTGCATTGTGCATTGGAGTAGCTATCGGTTTAGTAATCGCGTTCAACTTCTTATAATTTATAGTCATTCTATACGACCCATCTTCTTTCTCATCTAGTACAACATTGAAACCATAAGGCGACATTGAATGCCGTATTAACCCTTGCTCTAATAAAGCTTGACATTGTTTATCAATTTCTGCAGCCTCTTTACCCGTGCAAAAACGTGCTTTTTCTTTTATTGTCTCGTCTTTCGTCAGTTCGATTTTATGGACGATTAGATCTGTCTGACCGATGGTACCGTCAGTTCTACATACCGTTGGAAACTCAACAAAAAGATTTTGTAACATCATATCATGAACATCAAACTCTTGTAATCCATTAAGACTAAGTGGTGCTTGAATGGTAAAAATTACTTTTTGACAGCCATCAAGTAAAGAATAAGTTTTATGTGGAAACTCAGCAAAGTAAAACGTGTCATTGGAGTGATTCATTACTATGCCGTAACGTCGTAATATGTCAGTACCAATTATGCATGGAAAAATCAATTTTTCACAAACAGCAAACTCGTGTGTAATGTACTTTTGACCTAGTTTAATTGTCATTGAAACTTTCCCCAAAATATTCATGTTCGTCTCATTTGCACATCTCAATTGTTCGTTCTTATAATTTATGTCTAAATCCAGTTTCAACGCTTTTACTAATCTGTATGTTATCAATGAGGAACTGGCGCATGAATCCATAGCTGCTTCAAATTTTAGACAGTTCATGTGTAATTCTATATATGGTATAAATGGCTTCTGATTTAAAACTGGGAGGCATCTTGGCCAGAAGGGAACCGTTACCTCCCTTAGGGGTTTAACGAAGACGTATGTGGTTGTTGCTGGGTACTTGAGGTACCTGAAGACTGATTACCACGATTTGTATGCGTGTTAGCATGATTCCCGTAGGATGTACCTGGATTTTGACCAAACGCCGCTGCATAACCCTGATTTTTACGAGGACAAAATCTTGCCATGTGCCCAAATTCATTACAATCGTGACATTTCCCACTAAATGGTTTATTACTCAAATTGGATGGTAATGACCCAAGACGAGGTCGAAATTGTGAACTTTGAGGTTGATGGTTTTGCCTTCCATCTGAATGCGAGCTGCTACCTTGATGTTGTTCATGTGAATTATTAGAGTGGAAATTTCCACGACCACGACCGAAAGACGTGCCTTGTTGTTTGTTACCGCCCCTACGAACAAAGCCTCGAAAAGGTGGAAGGCGTGTGTGTCTTTGGTTTACTCTGTCTCTTGCTCTAATATTTTCAATAGCACTCTCAGCTTTTTCAAGAAGTTCATCGACTTTTTTACAGTCACCTATGTAAATTTTCAGATCAGGCGCTAAGCCTCTTTTTGCTCTTAAAACTGTGATGTTTTCAGGTTCATCAGGAAAAACTTGCTTGGCTAGATTGACCATTTCCATGACATACTGTTCTACAGATTCATCAATTTTTTGACGTCGGTGGTACAGTCTCTCTCTTCTTTTCTCTTGAACAACCTCACTGTCATACTTTCTTCTGAATACTTCACGGAACTGATCCCATGATTTTATTGATCTGGCTATGCTGTCATACCATAGCTTTTTGTCTCCCTTGAGAATTATGCTAATGCGTTCATGAAACTGAGAAGCATCGGTACCTTGACTTGCTAGGTACAATTCACATTGAGTAAAAAATGTCTCTGAAGTCATGTTCTCTTCATCATAAAAAGGTAAGTTATGAGACGGATTTACAGTGACTAATTTGAATGTATTTCTTGATTCTGACAATTTCTGTGCAATTAGGCTGTTAATGTGAGCTATTTTTGTTGGAGATAGACCACTCAAAACAGGGTCAGTATTTACATTCGCTGACGTGCTTGCATTGTCTTTGTCTGGTGTATTGTTACCTGACATTGTGGTTTTCTTTTTTGACCTTTTCGACGTTTTATTCAAATTACTTTTAGGTGCAACCTCTCTATTTCTTAATGCTCTACTTTCTGTATTTAAATTTTGAACTTCTTCAGAGTTGAATGAAGTAGATTTTAAAAGATTTTTAAGCTCTCTACTAGTCATGTAAATGTTCAGTTGAGGTCACTGTCCAATTGCCAGAATTAAATTCACAATGGTAAATGAGGACAGGATAAAAATCAAAAGGAGCCACCTCCCTTCTTTTGTAAACTATGTAGTTAAAATGCTGACTGTCTACCCATTCAATATGAACAAAATGGTTATCGGTACTTTCGATTGGCATGGTAACGTTAAGACAGATAAAAAAAGATAAATCGTCGTTTTTCTATTTTTAGTTTATGGTAATCGAGACGAGGTAGGTACGTAGTGAAACGAGAAAAAGCCGTTATTTGGTCTTATTATGTACTTTTTATGGTATTATGGCTTTTTAGAAATATAGATTTGAAAATTAGTTATCAGAATTATCGCATCAAAAATATTTCTGCTACTTGTGCATGTTGCTTTGCTTTCTTACTTCAAATTTACGAGAAAAAAATTAATTAAATCCAAGATCAACTGAGAAAACGAGAACTGGCTTTTAAAAAAAACGAAACTAGCGTTTGTCAACGCGTGATTTTAAATGACTACGGTTTGAACAAAAAAGAGTTTAACGCTTTGTGCATTATTTTTCACTGAGCAGAACCCACACCGAAATATTTAACGTACGTTGACGCGTAACCCTTAAATGCGAACGCAGTCGCGACCAAAATACTTAATTTTAACTTAATTAATGCGTACGATAACGCGAGGAATATTTTGATAATTTTAAACTTACGACTGAAGACGATTTAACTGGTTACTCTGCTACTCTGAACACTGATGATGATGAGCTGATTTCTTGACACAAACCCGCAAACGAAACGCTTTTTTTTACCAAATTTGTACCTGCTTATTTAAATTAATTAAACAACAAGATTAATATTATTATAGTGATCACATATTTATACTCAATTAAATATTACTAGTATTTTTTTAACCACAAATAGTATTTTGAACAGACCAAACCCGAAAAAAATGAATGCTCCAATTTTCCGATAGTTTTCCACCTTTCTGACCAGAAAATCCGGAACGAAATCGAAAGCAGGATTCGCCAGATGAAACGGAACGATAGGACCCCACCGCTACTGGTACTCCCAGGACCCGATGTGACCTCTAGACCTTACGCACACGGTTCGCTATCTGACTGCCCATTAACTATACTCTTGTTCCCATTCCAATACTGAATGCCCAAATGCCTTCACAATGCTTAGCCCATGCCTCAGAGCTCAAGGAATGCGTGCTACTCGTTTGGTGGCGGTTCTCGTTCTCCTCCCGACTTCTCAACAGAACCTTACTTTTATTACTCTATGCTTCACTACATATTAATACAAGTCAATGTGTATAGTATAATGTATATTATTAGGTATATAATATTATATTTGTTGGGAATACGCATGTAAGCGAGAGTACTTTAGGTACACTAACTCATCCCCGCTACACAGGACGAACAATTATTTTCAAATGAGGCATTTCAGAAACTGTCGGAGGATTCGTATAGTGTGAAGAAGAGGCAGCATCTGAGAAAAAATTTCCAAACGCCTCCCATCTATTTTCTTTAATCACAGGGAATAGATCCAATGTGATGTGGCAGTTCCAAGGTGGAATAGTCGCCGGGAAGAATATTGCGTCCAGTGTCACTACACATGCGCCATATTTGGCTAAAAATACCAAGTGTCGGCCTATCTTGCTGCTGATGTTTGCTTTATATCTCAAACATTCGTCTGGGTACATTTTTGTTCTCATCAGCCAGGGGTGGTTAGGTTCCAAAAAATTAATTCTACGATAATTATTTACTTCAAGGAGACAGTGCGCCTGGAGGAAGGGAGTAAGGATGTCGTTCAGATCCCGTAGTACTATAATTGAGCTAGGCCGGGGAACAGATATTCCATTTACCGATGGTGCAGTCCGATTGAGACCGAGTAATGTAACGACGGCAAATAATTTTGATATTTGTCCCAAACTGCTTGCCATGATTGGTTCTAGTTTACCCAAAGTTTCTTTCACTTGAAATTATAGTGTCAATTGTAATTAGTAAGAATCACTTGCGTTGAAATTTATTTTTGGCAGAAATAATTAATTGAAATCTTTTGTGGACATCAATATGGACTGTACAATATTTTCAGATATAATGTTATTTTCAGTTTCCACAATATATTTTGTAGGGTAACCACCACGCCGGTTGGTGACCTATTACTAAACATATACAAGTGTCCGTGTCACACAACCCATGGAAAAGTGTTAAGCTAGTTTTGATGCAATGGACTTATTCGGGCGCGCGTGCAGGCCAGACGACTGGATGTTGCTGCGTGAATGTTATAATTTAAGGCACCTTTCCAAAAATATCTGTAGTGAACAGCACCAGACAGCGCAACATGTACTAGTCTACTTTGTATGGATGATTAAGTCAACACAATTTGACTTTACTTATCAGCAAAGTTCACTAGACGAGGTTTGGATAAGAAATCGATCATTGCCGAAAAAATAATTCTACTGCCTATAGTTAACTTAACAATGATCCAGCCGAGTAAATATTCCAGCAGGAATATACAAAATTGATTGATGTCCAAGTACTTGTACTGAAATATAAAATCTTGTGACTAAGGGCTGAATAGTGCAGCGGGAGTCAGTTTCGACTCAGTATATTCGGATTGTAAATGGTCGAGAATGTTAACCCTTGCGTTTCTAATACGTCGCAAAACCCGAAAAGCTTCCTGTCCTCGGTACGAAAGCGTACTGAGCTGCAAGTAAATATATCATATAATAAAATCGATTTCGACACGAGCTACTAAATAATTTCGAGGACCCAACCCATATATCCTACCTGCATAACTGGTCGACTGAAAAAATATTACGATCTATCACGACGACACATACATAACACTGGATGGCTTCTTAGTATGGCTATGTTCTGGTTTGACGTCATTGAAGATGTTTATGCATCCGTATCACATAAGTCGAAAATAGGTATTGAGCCAGTTTCTGCGAAACACTTACTCGAGCGCACATATAGAATACCAGATTCAAGGTGTAACCAATTGGATCACTTGCAGTTGACCTTTTATAATTTGATAGCTTTTGTCAACTCCATCGCAACTGATAATTGTTTATCAGGCATAAGAGCTTTTACTTTTAAAATTCTGGATTTGAAAACCAGACGTTTCACATTCGCAATTAGCTCTTCGAAAATGAGTTGGTTTCTCTTCATGCACACACATTCTTGCAAAGCAAGTAAGTAGTAAACGGTGAGTAAAATTTTGCAATATCTTCTTCTTTTCGATATTGGCCTGCTGTTAAGATTATTGGAAAGCCGTGGTAATTTATGCAGCAGTTATTCGTCAATCTTAAATTGTTCGCTTATCCAACGTAGTTGAATGAATACTGGGGATGAAGCGACGAATCCCTTTGTACACTTGCAACTGATTTGTTTCTCAGCTTCTGTGTTCATTTACGTACAACTGCAAACTATTGAAGGCAGAAAGTGTCCATCTCCTCGGTAGAACGTATCACGTTTTTTATGAGATTCTGGTACCGTTTTAAATTTGATGGCAACAGAGAGCATCATAGCAGTGTAAATTCATTTGTTTTCAACGACGAATCGCAATTCAGACACAACAATCAAAGTTTTCTGTAAATTGTTAATCTAGATTTCTTGAATGTTACACTTTTTGCTGAATATTTGCATGTATTCTTTTGCACACAACTCATCCAGAGGTGTATAGTACTCGCTTATTCAATGCACGTAGTTCAGCGTACATATATAATGCTCGATAGTGGAGTTGAGTTGCTTGCATGTTGGGCTTTTTAATAAACGAAAACGCTTTCAACTGTCGTGAAGTTGCATATACCGAGCTACCCGAAAGCCACCATATTACATCTACTGAAAAAATAATCAATATGCACATGCCAACATCTTATGATCGTATAATTCTCTGGCAAGAAGGTGTGGCAGTAGTTAACATAAAGATTGATTGTGCTGTATTAAGTAATCGAAATTTGAAACTACCCAACACAATTTCACCATCTTATACATCCACCCACGATGTTGATCCAAGTCGCCCCAGAAATATGCGCAAATGGTACGCGATACTACTTAATCGAGACTTTAATCCGGGAAAACCGCAGATTTCTAGATGCTCCGGGAAAATCACAGATTTATAGATGCTCCGGCAATAAAGCAGGATTCTAGGTATTCCGGCTATAACGTGGGTTTCCTGCCAACCGAAAATCCTTTTAATATCCGGAGCAGCCACAAATAACATTTATCACCTAAGCTATCGATCGACAAATGAGTCAATATGGTATGGGATTGCTAAAAGTGTTCCAGTGAATATTATGTAATTCTGTAGTTGATATGACGCAATATCACTAAAGTCGTTCCTCAAAGCTATTGAACTACTCACTGAGGATTTCACATAAACTTACCCTTGACAGTTTTTGTGCACAACTTTGTTATCTACTAACCGACTATCCAGCCGCTTAGATCTTATCCAGCTATCAGTTCTAATTAGCTCCCCTTCCAAAACACGTGCCAAAAATTCCGGCAAATCCAACGCCCCGGCAAATACATATTTTGTGTCTCCAAAACGAGAACGGATTACAAATGACATTCAATTATTATTTAGTATACACTTTACGTAACCCAAGCAAGAAAAACCACTAATAGACCGCATCTCTGCGGTTGGTTGTATATATCTGGTAACGTGATAATGTTTTGCGGTTGCGGTTCTCAGGGTTCTTCCGATATCAGCGTCTCGGATCCGTTCCTTCACTCATGCCTTTCCCTGAAAAGTGCAGCTCCACGCAACTCGGTGCCGACGCGTATTCCCTTGTTGCAGGTGCTTATGCACATTATGCCTGCAAGCTGATTGGGATGTGTTGTATTTGTTATTTTAAGTTAATGCTTTGCAAGTAATTGCACTAATTTAATACTATATTATAAACCCAACTGCTACGTTGCTCTTTGCAAATGAGTCGGCTTTTATGTGTGGAGAAGTGGTTTTGGCAAAAACTATCACCACGATTGAGTACACATCGCGCTTTAATTACAACTGTCAATTAGTCGCCAGCGTTGGTTGCTATTAACCCGGCATATTGCTTAGTCTTGCCATATCCGAAAATTTAATAATGTAAAGTTAAACTCGTAAATAATAGGGGATGGCTAAAACACGGTGTCATTATGACCCAGGTTTACTTTCGGTCTAGTCAACGGGACCAATGCAGTCAATTCCAAATCTAAGTATCTAAGAATATTCATGTGGTTATTATGTTTATACTGTTGAACAACGTGAGTGTTTGGTGTTACCTGTTTGGTTCTCCATAAATGACGCAGCTCCTTTCCTGTTCCTTACCTTTCTGGTGTCAGCAGCTCGCCGTTCCGCCAACAATGGCAATATGTGACAAAATCAGAATTTAATGCTATATAAACAAATTAAAATCTCATGCAAATTAAAAATTTAAATTTTATTCCCGGCAGTTTTTGTTGTGAATGTCAATTAAGCGGAAATAATCGAATCATTTCACAACCGGAATATAAATAATGATATCTCATTTCGAGCATATTAGGCATGTTGACATTCACCGTCTTATTAGCAATTGCCAGTAGCTTATTTCGATTTGGTCCAAAGGCCTGACTGATAATATAGGTAATTGCAATTTAAAATACTGTTGTTTTAATACGATACGATACCTACAAACTAAAAAAAATATTATTATCTAAATTTCATCAAAATTAGATCTGCATTTACAAGATCATTAAATATTTGCTGCAGGATTTTTACTAAACTCATCTGTATTCCAGAATCCATGTCAGCAATGCATCATCATTCTCATGGCAAAATTCCACGAATTCGCTGCCAGGGTGCTATGGGTGCACCTTTTTTGTGTTAGAATCTCCTATGAAGACGGAACCAAGTACCCAATAGCATAAATGGATATAAAATATTTCCATTGCACTAGAGGCAAGTAATCAGGTAGATTTTCCTAGTTGGTTGCCAGTTACTCCTACTTATCACTACTGACCGAGATAGGCGTTGCTATTATATGACTATATATTCAACGCTAGCAGAGAATTGATGAATAATTGATATTATCGATCTACCCCATCGTCCGTACTTTACCAACGCGGAGCATGAATTTTAGTCAACAAAATTTGAGGCAAACAGCCAATGCTTATTCCCCTACATATATCCTACCAATATCTTGAAACTAGTTTCAAACACGCCATCCGAACAAAAAAGCCAGATCGTCAGAACGCGCTGCACTCTACAAGAACATAAGCCATAAAATATATTTTACAGAATATCACGTTCGGCGCTTTTAGATTATTTTGAACTGCTTATCCGCATTTCAGTCCACGTTTTACCGCAATTACCCTTACGTTTCTATCGAATTGAAAGCCGTTAATGGTTCCATCTACTTTGGATTTTTCGCCTATTATAATTTATTTCTAAAAGCCGTTGAAGGAACGCATCAAAATCATATGCAATCCGGTTGAAATTTGTTACCAAAAATATTCGAAGATTACTCGAATTTAATTTATAGGACGTGGCGATGTGAACTTTAGTTAACATTTTTCAGTAAATTGCATACAACTTGAACTCGATCTGCTCCGATCCCAAGCCACAAGAACCCATTGCAAAATGTTTAAGCTAAACGTTTTCAAGCTTTTGCTTGCCCTTGTATCTGGCTCAACTGCGTCCAATTCACATCAACGTTATAATAAGATGGATCCAATTTCGGATAGAATTTCTCGAGTAGGAAATTTGAACGCGGTTCTCCTGCCATTTGAGAATAGCCATTGCCTGGTCGAAGTAAACAATTATCGTAGAATCGACTTTCAGATAAGATACTTTCCGCACATACTAAGGTATCTACCAAACTGGAGCAGCTCCTTGAAGACAGAAGTATTCCACATTGGAACTGACTGCATGCATTCTAAAAACAAAAATGGAATGTCATCGTCCCAACTGGACTGTCTCGCCCACCCCCAATATTATATCTTCATCTCACGTTCGCGATGCTGGAAATGTCACGTCATTTTAGAGATATTCCCGCCCGATAAGAGATTTCAGTCAAAACCGAACACCGACTGGATTCCGAAACCGGTGGCATATTCTGATCTATTCGAAACAGCTGTAACTTCTGGAACACCGCATTTCAAAGTTGTGATACTTGACGATGCAGATTTTACTTGGACATCAATCAAAGAATGTGCATTCATAAGGCAATTCTATACGTTTAATGCATATCACCAAGCCTGCTTTGCGGCAACTGGAATAACAACTCCGGTCGCAGCGCCACCATTGATGCATGCGCTCACTTTTCAAATCATCGGCCTGAAAATAATTCCTCACTATGTGGATGAAAAAACGCATGGCGCCAGACCGATTTACATATGGGATTGGTATCGTGCTAATCCAGAGATCCTATATCGCCTTGGAAATGCATTACAGACCGGCTCCCTAGTCTGGCGTCTCGCGTCCGTGCAGACTGCTATAGATAATATATTCTTCGATCTGCTATCCTCATGCGAGTTGTCCTATTCCAGCTCAAGCCACTACTTCCTCAACTGGGAGATCCGTCGCCAGCTTGACGACGGGATCATATTGCAACTTGCATTTGTCCACGTTCTCCGTGCGCTCATGGGCAACTTTAGTCAGGTGCCGTATTCCTACAGTCGCGTTGTAAAACTCTGCAACACTTACCACGAGAACATTGGCGGGTTTTTCGACAACCAAATAAATAAGGCCAGAGATCCAAGCGGTAGGGGATGGTTTCTACAATTTCAATATGGCATCCACTCAAAGCTACATTCTCAGCTGGCCATGCCCAACCCTCTCCTCAGCACTGAATTTGTGAGCTGCGGCCAGCGCGGCATATCACCGTTTCCGTTTAAGCAGTTTTACAGCGTGTTTGATGACTACGTGTGGTCGTGGACGCTGATTTTCATGGTTCTGATGAGCACAGCAATGTCCTACATGCTAACAATAACACGTCAGGAAGCCGCCGATGCTAGCGGCATTACTCGTTACTTAAACGTCATCCTCCCACTCTTTAAAGTGCTGGTGGAGCAAGGTGATCCATTTCCCGGATACGTTTCTAAAACAAGTCGCGTCAAGTTGATGATTTTGGCGTTTCTGCTGGCGGGAATAGTTCTCAGCAACGGGTACAAAAACACAAATGTTTACGACATGGTTCTACCAAGACGCGCGACACCCTACGAAAAAGTGGATGAGCTTGTCGATGCCAAATTCAAACTGTTCACAAAATTTGCGTCCATAAATTACTACTATTTCATGCATTTTTCACTTTTTGGATTTCGCTTCCCGATGACATATAACACACACGGCCATGCCCTGGTTGCAGGACCGATAACAGTAGGGTTGTCATATGTGGGACAGGTAATCAAAACACAGGCGATACAAAATGAGTCAAATGCCATAGACAAGCTTTATGACAAGATTGGATTTTTCCCAAACACCTACGAGTTTATCAACTTGTCAATCAAAACAGTTGTGGATTTGGAGATTAAACGTGCTTTTACGACGCTCCCGTGGGATCAGTCCCCTGACGCCAAAATTGCAGAAGCTCTTGAGGTCGGCATAATGAATTGGGAGGACGGGCAACTTAAGTACCACCTTGAACAATGCAACAAAAGTGCATTCATTTTGCCAAGACATTTGGCAAGGAATGCGGCCAGGTACGTGGTATCTAAGAACAAGTCATTACACATTGATATTGGCAAGGAGACGTACTTCAATGTTACTAATCTGGTGAGCTTCAATGGCTACACGCCGCCATATCTGATGCGACGAGTTGGTGGAGTACACGCATCTGGGTTGATCAAATGGTGGACCGATTTTCTGGGCGCAAACAAGTATTTTGTAGATCCTGTTGGTCCCACTAAACCCAATATGAGTGGTAACGTGCTGGTTATCTTTTCGCTACTCTTGATGGGAATCTTGATATCCGTCATAGCATTTGTCATTGAAAACAACGCAAAAGTCTCATTGGAGGTACTACATTTATTAAAGTACTTGCTCAAGTTTGGAAAGGACTTGTTAATTGACGCTGTATTGTGGTTTCTGATTAAACTTCGGTTTACGTGGCTGCGCATGTTGAAAGCGTGGATACTTGTAAATCAAAGGATTGTACGTGGCAGAGAAAATAAAAACCGCAAGAAGGCAACAAGGGTGAGTCACCCTACAGTAGCGTGAATATATCGAAGCCGAAGTAATCTAAATCCATAATACAACTAGTTTGATCGATGCAGGAGAGAAACAGCTCTACGTGTTTTCAGCTGTGTTTTCGTTTTAAGTAAAATATTTTGCTTTATCAATACATAGTATGTTATTAATTTACGCTAAATCGTAATTTAAAGTTATGGTAATTAATCAATTGTTGCTGGATGTAGTGGTGGACGAGGATGTAAATAGGACAAGGATTAGTTTCTGGTCTCGGTGCCATATATCACTCCAACTTTCCTCAACTCATTGCTTACACTAAATAGCAATTTTAAAATATATTATTGACAAGAATATATATTATTTACATACAATTTGTGAGAACATTGAACGGTGGATAAATTATTGAATAAAGGTATCCAATTGCAAAGTTCTCAAATTTCCCGTTTGGAATTGTAATTGCAGCATCCAGCAGCAATGCGTAAAAGAGATAGTATATTTTAGAAACTATAATTTAATTTATAACTAGAAACGCAAAAGGAGTGTGTATGTACCACGTATTGCTAAATCCATTTCAATCAACGTCCCTCCCAGGGAATTAAACTCGGTCACTTCATGCATTGCGTTTGTAAAAGCCAAGAAAAACAGCTATTTCATGTTTAGAAACGTGTTTCATGTTTCATGAGCGAGGGATTTGTTATTTTCACAAGACTGTAGCTGTTCCGCAGATGGTGACGTCGACAATTACATTTAGTATACTTTTTCATAACTTAAGTTTGTTTCACAATTAGCCCGGACGTTGCATTTAATGAAAATATTTTAATTTGTTGTTTTACATTTCAAAATTATGAATGTGATTATATGATGGATACTATCATGCCCACTTTGACGGTATATATTTGGTACAGGCATTAGTATGTATGTTTTCTAGTCATGTCTGCGTTTTGAAAGAAATCCGTTGTAAAGCACTGAATAGTCAATGTCAGAAAATACAAAAGGGGTAAGACCTCAACCATGTAACAATGCAAATTATTATTTTTCATTAATTTAGGCTTAATCATTACTGTAAAAGTAAGTTCTGTTTACACTGCTTTTCAAGTCGGAATAAATTACGTTCAATAAATTAACACGGGCATGTTTTTTTGTAAAATTATTTAATAAGAACAAAATTGGTGAGTTTAGACAGATTATGTGAAATTGATCAAATCAATGAAACGATTTAAGACTACTTTAACCATGTCATGAAAAATTAATGAGTCGACGAATTTTGCAGCTGACTATACGAGTGTCATTGGTAGAAGGAGTGATAGCGGATCATGTACATGGCTTGTTCGGGAAGCGTGGCCTTGTTATGTTTCAGGAACCTGTATAGGTACTCATCGTGACCCCAGGACATTTGCATATTCTTGAGACCGCATCCAGGTGTATAGATTCCATGATCCGTGCTGTACCCAAAAAAACACGAATATTATTAACTTGTCCCAAAAACTCAATATTTTTAATTTGTGATATATTAATGGCTTACTTGTATCGACTGTCCTTCAAACCTGGATTATTCTAAAAACTGGTATCAACATAGACAATGCTCTTTTGAGGATTGCATACGACCGGAAACGTGTCTCAAACAACGGCCCACTCTGGTTCATTGTAGAATACCATGACTTTCCCGAGGTCATGGGTGAAACCAGTCATCGTCGGGATCACAAGCAGAATCGATCGTTTCCTGAAAATATGTTTGCCTGCAATCACTGCGTAAATGAGAAAATGAAGGTTACAGAGATATGAGTCATTTCTAATCCGGTATTAAAATAACTTCGATGTTGCAGCAAAATGGTATGGCAGTATGTGGTATGGTATACCGATACTCATTGTAAAATAATTAACTAAAATCAAACACTTAATTAACTGCTTATTATTAATACTAAGAACAAGATATCATACATATCAAATCCCACGTCAACGTGCACAAGAAATCAATGCGTTATTTTGAGTCATCTAATTAATAGCTGGAACACGGTGGATTCTTCATTTTTTAAATAATGATTATATATGTATACAACCTATTTGTAATGCTAAATTTGTCTTAAGATATATGCGTTAAATAACATTTCGTTGTATGGACGAACGATATAATGGTGAACAGAGCAATTTACACCAAATATGGATATATTGAAATCAAGCTATATATTTCCTTAACAATTAATTCACATTTTAGTACGTATATTTCATATTCGTTAATGATATTAGAGATTATAGGATCAATACTCTTTTCGATACGTATATATCCGCAAGCACACGGTACAAATGGGCAAAGTAAAAGCATTATCACATAGCATCCGAGTCCGCAAGCATCTTATACCCAGTATGGAATTAATTGTTAAAACACAACATTCAATTGTTTCAATAGAGCCTACGGCTGTTTAATTTAGCGACACTACTTTATTTTTTATGCCACTCAATAAATAACTCGCGACGACGAGCGAATCCATGCAACGGCTCGAATGAGTTCTCTCCTAAAAACGTGTTTCACGTACATCAGCAAATCCAGCATCTCCAACAAACTTTTCCTTTGTGTTTCCAAAACAAAAGCAGCCACCCCGACAACTATTCCAGTCACCAAGAATGAAAACATGACGAGTATGTTGCCTGTCATACTTGGTGGAATAGGATTCAAGTTAGGACTCGGAGAGTACTTGTCTGTACTAAGAAAATTCGACAACCAACCCATTATTCCCGAATTATGTACACCTCCAACACGTCTCAGTATATATGGGGGAGTGTATCCCCTCAGGCTGACAAGGTAGGATTCATTTGAATATATCTCGGTGCTAATGTCAATATGGGGGGATTCGTCTCCAGATGACACGTTACGGGCATACCATTGACATAGATTATTCGGCAAAATTAATGCCGATTTATTGCACGAATGCAAGATACCCATTAGTTGACTCTCCTGCCAATAGTACAGTTTCGAAAGCCATATCTTCAACTTGGCTTTATTATCAATTTGATTTTGTAGCGAAAGTCCTCGGTAAAAATCAATCCGATTTGGAATCATCATAGTATGCTTCAAAAGCATGTCAAAATTGTTGGATAAATTTGCATTGCTTTTGCCTTTCATCGCATTTGCAACATGACTTGTCAAAGGTACAGTGTCAACCCGGTTGAGGATAGAATTGAACCAATCGTACCCGTTCTGAATAAACAACCTGCTCGTAAACATAGAAATCAAATCCACCTCGGCTGGAGTAGTGTAGAGCTTGAAGGTGTCGTTTAGAAGTTGCTCTAAGTTTTCATAGGGTGTAACGCTGCGAGGCAGCATCACGTTGGATATGTTTGTATGTTTGTATGCATTGCTTAGCACAATGGCCGCTAATAAGTAGGCCCCGATCAGCAACCTTAATGGACCTAGTCGACACAAGGAGTCGCAAAACGGGTCTCCTTGTTCAACCAGTGCCTTGTATATGTAAAAGAACACCGAGGATATATCAGCATTTCGAGACCCCGGTTTTTTGTGGACTAGATATATTCCAGCAGTCAGAAGCAGGACTGCCAGTATCATGCACAGCCAGATGAAATTGTCAAACACGCTGACAAATTCTTTAAATGGAAATGGCTCGATGTCGCGTACTCCACAGCTAACAAATCGAAGACTGACCATAGGGTTCCTCAACATGAATTGATAATTCGAAATGACGTGGTCCCCGTAGAATGTATCCACTAACGACCCAATCGATAGATTACCTGATTCCAGAAATTCATATACTCTTTGAAATCTGCTATATCCAAGTACACAGTCATCGACCGAAAAAGAGTCGGTGTAATCAGGAATATAAAGTCTACTAGTGTTCCCCATTATCGCATCCAGAACGCGAATATATGTCAACTGTAGCAGCAGAGGCTCAATAAATACCAACGGTAGTCCAGAATTTTGGATATTATGTCTATTTGTCATACGTGCGGCACCACAAAAATATAAAAGTTCAGAAAACCTGTTAGGTACTGCTGGGTTCATCCTTATAATTCTCATATGATGAATGGTGGCTGGGTTTGCACCTGTCATCTGAAATATTTCCCTAGAAACTTTCGATACCCAGTTTCCAAGATTGTACGCCCCAACTTCGTCGATAATGTCATGGTAGTGCGGCACTTTTACCACACTATGAACGCTGAGAACAAGTTCGTGGGAAAACGTGACTCCTAATCGCCCTGAATAATCTCCCACCGCCAGAACACACATCTGATTGTAAGCGCGAATCGTGTCCGCGTCTAATTTGAACGCACAGGGACGCAGTAGCTTCAAATCCGTGTTTTGGTATTCATTTGGAACCACAATTTTGAGGTGAGGCATTTCAGAGGCTGGTGGAGGCGAGGTAAGCGGCAATGAAATAAAGTCATCTGACAACATATCATTGAATATCTCCGATCGCGATGGATCGATGGATGGGAGCAGTTCCAGTGTGATGTGGCAATTCCAGATATGATTGATTGTGGGGAAAGTAATCGGATCCTGTTTTGGTACGCAGTCTCCTTTCAAGAGAGCGAAAACGGAGAGGAAGCTGAATTTTTTCAACAGATTCATATTGGAGTGGACGCACTCTGTGTCGGACATTGCCGTTCGCAGCATCCAGGGAACGCTTGGCTCGAGCAAATTGATTTTACGGTAGTTGTTCACTTCAAAGAGACAATGCTCATTGAGGAAGGGAGTTAGAAGGTCGTTCAGATTCTCAATTAGAACCACGTTCGTTGACGTGTTTAGGACAGCTGCGTCCAATAAGCCTCCCAATAATGACGAAGCATGCGTATTGGGGAATAGCACAATAATGGTAAAAAGAGCCCGCATTTGCAAGTATTTAGCCATTTTGAAGAGAAAAGTGGATCACAGTGATCCACGTTGTTTGGTTTATCCGGGCTTAAATGACGATCGAAACTTTGAGTGGATTATGCAATTATTTGGTAAGATAAATTATACCTACACCATACAATGCAATGTGTCACGTAATATAATATAATGTCGTCAACTCAACACTAGTCTACGATTTCTCTCCGCTGGATTCTAGCAATACAAAAACACTGATTAAAGAATGTTTTGTAATCCTGTTAAAATGTAAGGAATTGCGTGTACAAACCTGAATCGCATGAATAATATTCCCGATCTACGCTTCCGATTTAATATATGTAAATAGATGTTAGGGAACACTGTAACCACCACTAGCTATAATTCGCGATATCCGTAAACACGTATCACAAAAGCACACAACGAGATAGCTATCTTAGTCGAATGGTAATATTTGCACTGAGTTAGTTGCAGTTATCAGTATTTCTAAATTGTGTTGATTGTATGGCCGACACCATTCAAATATCGGTGTTGTCTGGAAGTCGTCAATATCCCTCTATTTCCAGTTTAGAAATCCGAACTCATTTTTAAAGGTATTTGTGCGATCACTTTAAGCAACGTATGTAGTTTGACTGTAACTATACTAAATAATTTGGTCAGAAAATAGTTTGATTAATAACTTTTGTATCCGTGTAATTTTCCCATCAAAAATAATATAAAAATGCGGATCAGTCCCCGGTTTGCATTTCAGCGTCTCTAAAATACGAGTAGAATGATATGGTAAGGGTCGGTTATAATACAAATTTCCAGTCTGCCAGCAAATATCATATAATCCAATCGATATACGCACGAGCTACTAAATAATTTCGCGGGTTCCACCCACATATCTTACATGTATAACTGATCGCCTCAAAAGAAAATTCGCCTTTGCGTCCCAACTTCAGCTTGTTATACATGGGGATACTTTGGACTTGGTGTTAAAACGTTATTGACCTTTTGACAATGTCAAATGGATTTCTGCTGAAAGCAGATTTCGGGTTCTGTTTAAACAGAAAAGGTTTCTAAACCTACCATTGCAGCTTACGAATATTTGTTCTTGTGGAGCTGTATTACATTTCAACACGAGAAGCAATACATTATGCTGGCTGGCTTTGGGCGTGGCTATGTTCTGGTCAGAGAATCCAAATTTCCATGTCCACCCCCCATTTTGGTGGACAGTGGACAGTGGACGGACAGTGGACAATGGACAGTGGAAAGTGGACAGTACAAAGTGTATTATACACTATATAGGCATTTTTATAACGACTATTGACTGGCTTTTGGCGCACTTGGGAGCGGGAGGAGTACAAGTAGAGCCAAAGTCAGTGCATTGTTGCTTGATCATTTTTTTCATTCTCTCTTGCTACAAGATTATAATTTTGCTATAATATCAATTATCGTGGACCCTAAACTGCTAATTGCGTAAAAGTAAATCCATACTGGATAGTGTTCTAAAAATACAGGCAAAAACTCTGATGTCTATTTGTACATAAAATATTCCATTTAAAGTGTACATAGTATGTACATGATCATGATATTATCATATTATCCGTAATAGATAGTGATTGTAGCAGTTTAAATTCATGATCTATTACATATGGATACTTTAAAACGTTCATTAATTTACAGCACAAATGATGTGATGTAAACGAAAAATATTGGCAGCTGTTAATAATGGCTAAGATTTAAAGATAGCGGATTATTATCAATATGCCCCTTAATTATTTCATGTATTAAAATTATAATACACAGTTATGTATTTTTGCTGTCCACCTTGTCCACTGTCCACCGTCCGGAAATGATGGACAAACTGGACAGTATCCACTGTCCACTATCCACTTTCCAGTGGACATGGATTCTCTGGTTCTGGTTTGACGTCAGAGAAGGATGACGAATTACTTTTTGCCCAATAGTGTAAAGAAGAAAATGATAACGTCGAATTACATTTTAAAAGTATTCGGATCAGCGCTACTAAATAATTCAAAAGTGTAAAGTGTAGGATTCTGAGGTAGACATGAGCTGCCTGTACTAATGTAATGAATGTTCTAGCAGTGTAATTACTTGCTTGAAGTTGAGTGCTCCGAATTATTTTAATTCAGGAAGGCGTGCCAATAAGTACCCGATGAGGAGTTACTAAATTGATGAGAATATGCTTTCTGAGCGTAGTTGGCAAAAATTATTAAATTTGCGCATCTTTAGCTAGTTTATCATTTCTTGAGGAAGGTGCAATGATGAAATTGAGGATAGATGGACCCCCAATGGAAATGTGTGGGGCTGGCATGGTAATAAGAACAGGGGGCGTTAGATCTGAATTTACCGTCAAATAAACCAAAGTTTTTCGCATCGGGAATCGATCAAAAACTGTGTCTTTTACTATTTTTGTCCTGCATCGTAGGTGTAATGTGACACAAGTAACTTCATCAAGTTTGCCACTCACTTATAACTGTCATGCAAACATGAAATGCGAAAAGACGATCAAACTGAAACAATATAATTCGATGTGAAATCAAATTATTGGTCCAAAAGGAATTCAATTTTTTCCTAAAATCGTGGTATTCACTCCTGGTAACACCCGAACTCCCACATTCCCAATTATGCTGTTCATCACAAGCAAAAATAACTTGGTATATTCAAAATTCAAACCCTAGTTCGTAGAATGTCCGGAAAACAATTTACCGATAGCAGTTTTCCTTGTGCTTGGAGCAAAAAAAGGAGTAAGGAAGGCAGTACCTCCTGTTGTGAACCAGAGTATATATGACACAATGGACGGCGAACAAAGAGTTTCCTGGAGTATTAGCAATGGCAATGTGCAGCGTCCTTTTAAAATACAGCTAGCCGTTTTTTATAATTCAAGTGTGCAAGTGGATCCAAAAGTATGTAAAATAGTGGCGTAAAGTAGCATACAATATTCATGCCGTATAAATATGTCATTTGCAATTTCTTCTTCGAGCCATTAATCTTGAATGCCCCACATATCCAGAATATTAAAAATTAAGGCGTATCCATAGGAACCACAAGAGATACATTACCATGTTAAAATTGTATGCCATAAAGACAGCCAATTTAAATTCTATCCTCTATTCGGTATCGAAGTAAGTAATTACTTTTTTTCAAACCAAAATTTCAATATTTCATATTTTAATGCTTAATATGCTCTCCCCGTTAATATCTCCTGCAATAATTAGCTGAGTGCTACCTTTCAGAATTTTCGTGTATTTAACATAACCTTCGTAGGACCAAGCTGAGATACTTACATATACTCGTACAAATCCTGATCTGACGGACACCGAAAAATGTGATTGATTCGCAACGGCACTCTGGTTTATATTTCATTTACTTATTTGATAATCTATCCCAATATGGTCGATGCACTGGCAGACTTCAATAAATCTTGGATTTGTTTGAAAATTGTACAGTCAAATTGCAGAATTACAGGAACATCAGTGTTCCAATTTCCAAAATTCCTGTTATAATCGAGAAAATGTCAAAATTCAAATTTGAGTTCGATTTACACTGGAGCGTATCTACAAGGATTCCGTCTCATTGCCTGGCATTCTTTTATGTCCTGCCGCAGATTAAAAGTAAGCATGGAAGGTCTAGGCCCACTTTAACGCGGGAAAAAAGGTGCACCTATTTTACAATGTAAGTAAATTTTAGCCAACACGAACCACACATTTGTAATTTGGGAAACTGTCTTGCTAACTTTAGCAAGCGCCGAGAAATCAACACTCTACGGCGATAGAACATTCTCGTGGACCGTGACATAAATGCATCGTCAAGATGGTGGCAGGAAAGCTGCTCGTATTTGTATGCAATCGGAAACTCACATGGAATTATTCTCCACGAGTCAACGGAAAATGGGTTCGGGCCCTATAGACTTCTCGTGGAGGATATTCTACAGATTGCAAACCGGCTTCAGCTGGCGAATCGAAAACGAGCGGCTGTAACGACAAATCTATCAGAAATTATTCTTGAAGGCACCAGTACAAATGTGGACAAGATGGCTGACGATATATGTTACATCCGAAACATTCCTGATGTACCATGGACTTTGAAATTTGACACCTACTGCAAGTTCTCTCAGATTATGTGGAAAAATATTCTTGACGCTCCAACGCTAGACAAGTGGAATTAGCTTGAAAAGGTAAGGGTTGTGATCCTGCGACTTATGCCAAGCTCGCATACAATTTTATTTTTAACTAGTTTTCCATACCATGTAGTACAAACTCGGTGTGTGCATCTAAATTAAGTTTCGCAATCCACAGAGCTGGGAAATTTATGTCTCCGTTTTATGTCAGCGCGAAACAATGTCAGTCAGCCTTGCATTTTCTTGCAAAAATATCTGGATGGATATCTTTTTTAGACAGTATTTAATATACAATCTAGAAAAGATATTGTCCAATTTTACTACAAGCAAATTCGTAATGCATTACACACTTCATAAATTACAGTTGTAGTTATTTAACACCAGCGAAGCGTTTCTATTTATTAAAACAAGAATTGGTAAATTTTGACAGAAATGTGAAATTGATCTAATCAATGAATTGCATTAAGACTTTACTTTAACCAGCTCACGAAAACGTAATATCAGCAGAAGAGATTATTAAGCTAACTTTTACTCTGCATACTTGACCACATGATAGAAATAATGTTCAATATTAGAATGCGGTATGTATCATCCAGTTCACTTTTCATTTAAGTCGTAATCTTTACCGGAAAATGGGTTGAATGGCTTTGGTGACGGCCATGCAATCACTTCCTTCACGAATCCATATAATACACATTGGGTAACCGCATCATCTCTAATACAATGCAATTGTGGGTTACGTTCACCCTCACCTTTATGAAATTGTTATTGAATTGGATATGGGTGAGCATGTCGTTGTTGTAAGATCCAAAACCGCAATACATTACACAAACATTATACCCGAAGTCATTGATTTAAAGCATATTCATTTTTACTGAGTTTTCTTGTGATCTCACTTGAATTCCAGAATCCATTGGAGCATTTCATTGTTCTTCTCGTCGCAAAACTCCGTGGTGGCCACCAGAGTGCCATGGGTAAAAAGGGTGATAGCGGATCATGTACATGGCTTGTTCTGGAAGAGTTGTCTTGTTTTGTTTCACGAACCTATAAAGGTACTCGTCGTGACCCCAGGACATTTGGATATTCTTAAATCCACATCCTGGCTTGTGAACTCCAAGGTCGGTGCTATACCAAAAAAACACCAAAAATATTACTCTCCCCCAACAACATAAACAATTATATTTTTTCCTAAGTTAGGGATTTATCGTCTTACTTGTCTCGACTGTCCTTCAATTCTGGATTCTTCTAAAAAGTGCTGTCAACGTAGACAATGCTCTTTTGAGGCTTGCAGCCGACGGGAAACGTGTCTCCAACAACAGATCATTGTGGCTCATTGTAGAAGGTCATGACTTTCCCTAAACCATGAATCAAGCCAGTGAGATGAAACCAGTCATCGTCGGGATGATCCTGACGAAATCCACAGTTCGATTTGTATGCATTTCCAGGTATGTATTTCGAACGCGCTCCTTAATCGGGTCATTTGGATCAACGGTGTAATCCCGATAAGTGGCTACTGGCATGGCACCAAAGGACGGCTCGGCGCTAAGATGCTCGGACAGATACACATACTTTACGGTTTCCAGAGGTGTCTAAGCGATTTCGTTAAAAAGCAATGGGATGTTAGCTTATTTACAATGAAAGTATGTTTCTAAAAACAGCTGGCAGTTTAGTTTTGGTTTTTCAAAGTTGTACTCACCTGGGTCATTGTATCACTGACAATACTTATTTTGTACAAAAAAATAAGTTTAGACGAAATTCACAAAAATTTGGTGGATGGGGAAAAGTGAAATAAGTTAATTTCCTAGTGCTAATGTTTCCAGCTCCAAATTATATACTGTTAGAGATAAACATAAAATGATGAAAGCCAAAAGGCGCAGTGGAAAATAAATTGTATGTCATCTCTTAGAACTTTGAGAGAGAAGTGAGATTTTATTTTGGTTCATGCAAAAATGAAGAAGTCACAATCAATATCATCATCATAACACGGAATCAATAAAGTCATAATATTATGTGAAATTAGTATGAGGGACAAATGACAATAGGAAGTGTGAGGGACACACGCACAAAATAGAGTATATAGGTATGTATGTGGTTTGATCATTCTGAACGAATGTGCCGACAAAGCGGATGTAGAGCACGAGAAATGTGTGAAGTTAGAGAGCTGAGCTCTGTGTACATATTATGTACCAAATTAGATGTGTGAAATATGAAAATGACCTTATTCTATATAGGTAACTAAATAAGTCTAGAGAACACTAGTCTAAACATAATAATGTTCCTTGAGCACAAGGAAATAAAGATATTTATAGAATGACTAATCTAACGGAATATTTTTAATGCCAACATATACGCTACTGAAGTCAAAACGGACTGTGGAGTGAGCTTATATCTGAAAGTTAATTACGACTCGTACATGCTCGCACTCAGTCAGGTGGGTGCAGCAGGAGGGGGCATCGTAATATCCGTAATGTATAAGGTTGCCCCTCCTCTCTAATCTACGTAATGTTGAAACCCCAACTCCAGGGGTTACCCCCTGGAACCCCCTTAATAATATTGTAATAATTAATTTATATCCATAAGAATAAATCATAACTTGAAACCGTTTATAAATTTTGTAAACCATTTTCGTAACAATTAATATGGAATTTTACAATTTTTATACCAATTTAATTTTTAAATAGGCTTGTGCTGAAAAAGTGTGCCCGTTTATGTCCCAGTACATTATCACAATTTCATGCCAACCTTGTATTATAAAAACAAATAAATTACATGAAGACTTTGACTAGAAATCAGTCCTACATTTCAAGTAACTAAACGTTTCAAGTCACCTAACATTAAATTATCAGTGACAGTGTTATCTATTTTCAAGTTATTTACCAGTGCTTTAAAATTATCTATTTCAACTTCGGGGACACTATTAGGCAGTCTTAAAAGCATGCCGAGATTGTCGTAAATCTCCTTCCAGTACATGCATTTAGCCGTCTGTTTTAGAAACATTTCCCAAGGAGACGTGCTCGTGAGTTCTGACTTTCTATACTTATAAGACAAGCAAATCATACCCATTGCGACAAAATAATTTACAACAGCGTCGTCAACAAATGACAAGTTCTTCAGCTGGTCAGGATAACGCTCACTACTCCTTTGGAATTGGGGTCTCTCAAATGTTAGTAAACCTCTATCTAAAAATGAAAATGTGGAAGGTGTATATATGGCGATTCTCACCAAATCCTCTAAAAACTTAATTTCATGACGGGCGAAGCGACATTTGAAGGCGTTATAAACGTGAATTAAAGTAAACTGAGCATCTAATAATTTTCGAGCCGCGGCGGTAGTTAATCCACCTTCCTCTTGCCATCTTTTACATATGTCAGCGCAGTATGCATGACAAATTTTTACTCTGTAGTAACCTACTTCGTTATTGTACTTTTCTGCATCAGCAAATTGATTGTTATTAATTAGACTAGAAATTGTTTGGCATAAAGCTGGCGTCCGGTTGAAATATGGAAACTTGATGGGATCCTTAAGAGTTTCTGGAATTTCATATCCTTCGCACATTTGGTCCAGCAGGGCAGTATATTCTTCATAAGAAATGAAAGGTAGCCGTAATCCATAGCCGGTGCATCTTTCAAGGTCATCGTGACATTGCGCACGGGTTGATATTAGCACCTGGGCACTCTGCAGCTCTGTGAAGAATAAAAAATGCAAAATTTAGATAACATGTTATAGTGAAACAATATCTTCTTCGAGCTCAGTAGAAAATTACTCACTTGTCAACGCTCCGATGAATTTGAGACACGTGTCGTACCCTTTGGCCGGAGCACAAAATTCTGGATTATCGTTTTCCCGACCCAATACTCTTTCAAAATTTCGTATGATAATCATCACAGTTTTTCTGCCAGCATACGATTTCAGGCAGAACTGCAAAAGCCGCTTCCCGAAAACGTCTTCCTCTCCAAAAACATGTAAAACTATAGCTGCGGGTCCGTTTGCAACGTCGCTAATGTCCAATTCTGACAGTAAGTCATTTGCGTCTAGACTAACCACCAGTTTGTCTTGCTGACGAGCAAACTGGTGGAGAATAACATCCTTTCCACCTGATGGAGGTCCTGATAAGACCACATTTCTGTTCCCAATGGCTTTTGCGACATCCACGTTCAGACTGCATGACAAAAACAACAATTTTAATAGGTACACGTTTTATTCGTTTAAAGAGAAAATCAGATATGTACCTCATAGTTTCAGTCGATATTTGACATGCTGGGCCCATGATTTCGGGTGAGTTTCCGTCAATCAAATCCCTCAACAATTGACCACTCAGATGACTCAAGGAACCACTCACTAAATTCTCAATCCATTGCAAACTTCGTTTGATGCCTCCCACGTGGACAGATCCTGTTGACTTTAGTGTTTCCTGATACGTCTCATCCAAGTCACCCCACACTAGTTCCTGGTAGCTATAGTCTCTAGCTTTAAACGTTTCATTCAAGCTTTCTAAATTGACCCCGTGATGTCCTAGGAATACTGCATTAAATTCAAAATCATTAGCTTCACAATGGGTTTTGGCCTCACTCGCGTTATCCGTAATGATCATGAGCAAAGGGACTGCGATCCAGTCATCCCAGGACATTTCTTGCTCAGTAATCTTCTCCTGTCCGTTCTCCATCCATATGATTTTTGAGACGGCCCGATTTTCATGCACTTGCAACACAACTGTTTCCCCAGCCGCCATATTGTTCTCTCTTTTGAAAACGTGAATGGAAGAGAATGGTCCCTCTACTCTATCGTCACTATCGGCCCTATTCTTTACATACGTTGATACAAGTTTTCCTAGGATGGATCAATGTAAACACAAGTTATGCACCAATTACTTACAATTTATTTATTTATAAACAACTCACGAAATTGTATTAATTTATTTATTTTTGCTTACCTATTTTCTTATCCAAACAGAGGGCTCGTTGTGAAAGCTCACAAATTAGCCTGCGAATATCCGCGTGCCTGTCATCCAAATGGAGACCATTTGCCTCCCCGAAATATTTTTGCTTGTACAAAACCAGAATAGGCAATAAGTTGGGGTGTGTACGCAAAATATAGCGAAGCATAATAGTCGGGTCAATTTTCTGAGAGCCAACTAGATGCTTCATCTTTTCTTCATTTTCACCAGAGAGTTTGTACATATATCGGCCTGGGTGATCCACCACGATACCGGAAAACCGAACCATCTGGAATACTGTTTGTTCCTTATACTCATGTGAATTTTCCAGTGCATCAAGAAGGTAGTCTGGATATTCCTCGTGCCATGGCGTCGTCTTCCCATTATTTGCGATGGGAAAAAATTGTTGCAGCCAATCAAGCTCAAGCGGATGCTGGCCATTAAGGAAGGGACTCTGCTTTTGCCTAATGTTGACATCTTTTGTTTCCAGTTGGTTTTTCGAATCAATAAACAATTTTACTTTCGTTGCATCATGAGCTAGCCAACAGTGTGAACGTAAATTCTCGGTCGGTAAGCAGTCCTCGGCTTCAAGGTCGTATTTTCCGTCCTTTGGATTTGGCAGTGGGGTAGGTGATACGGGAGTATTTTCATACACCACCTTCTCCTGAAAATGGTTCAATTACAGTTGAATTATGAAAAGACTGTCAAACTTTACAAGTGTATTACTCCACCATTCATACATCGCTATTCACGTCATACATTGTCACACTCACCTTTCTTTTCCCTTCCATGACGCCGCCTAAACAATCAGCTTCAATACTGCTATGAATATCAAATTTGATATCAGTGGTGGTCTTAAACGGATACACAATCAGCTCACAGAGCAAAACATAGAATGCGTCCCGTTTCCGATCTGTCACTTCTTAACGACACATTTTACTTTCTCCGCGAAAATATTATTCACAAAATTAAACTTGACTTGAGAATAGACTTGAGAAACTTGAGAGTTAATTGAATTTTGCTTTTCTAGAAATATTTCGCTACTCTTGAAAAAGCTAACGGCTAAAAAAATTCTGAAAAATACTCCACATACAACCGTTTTGGAATAGAAAAGAGTTGGTAAGCAATCACGTACTTAGAATTACGAGATTGTGATTGATTGTTCTGGAAAGGAATGACCTCACTGAAATTCACTGGATGATGTAACCCGTAGTTGTCAGTTATATGGAAGATATATATATTTGAAAGGATGTACATATATGAATTGATATATATTATAAGCAACGTATCCGGCACAAGCAAGCGGATGGTCCGACTCTTTTTCTACAAATTTCACAGGGCGTACAAGGAAATCAATGCAAATAATACAATTCCAATCAGTGCATCGGACAGTTTCATATTTCATTTAAGTATAGAATAGTTTACTGTTGTACCTAAAAAAGAGACCAGCTCACGCCGTTCAAACAAAACGCGAGCAAAATGTAACGTTTTTTTCGTGGAACTTCTGCTATCTTATCGCTTACCTGGCTTTTGCAAAAAAGGAAAAAATATGATGATCTTTTGGCGAAAAATACTCTGTAAGCACGAAGCGAGTATCGTTTAATACAGTTATGGAAGTGTTTTTAAAAATTGTTGGGGTTTGTGCTCCCGTGCTGGCCATTATGGCTATGTGACATGTGGTTCAATGATTAAAATTACCAGATTTTGAATTTTTACAAGAACCTGTTTTAAGGACTTGTCTTGAATAAATGCGCCCCCATTTATAATATTATAGGTGACACAGAAGCCATAAAGGACAGCACTGCGGCAACGGGGTGGGGGGGAATGAAATTGATGTTTAAAATGTTTAATTGTAATTAAATTTAAATTCTGTTTTCCGGAGTCGATTTGTCAGTTAATTGCGAATACATTAATACCAAATTCTACAACTTTCTTCCACGTTTTTTAGGATTTCAGATGTACTGGTTGAATTCAAAAATGGTGAACAAAAGAACGTCTGAAATCGTACAAAACGTGGAAAAGTTGTAGAATTTGGTAATAATGGATTCGCAATTAACTGGACAATCGACTCCGGAAAACAGAATTTAAATTTAATTACAACTAAACATTTCAAACAGCAATTTCATTCCCCCCGTTGCGGCAGTGCTGCTGTGGCTTGGTGCTGTCCTTTATGGCTTCTGCGTCACCTATAATATTATAAATGGGGGCGCATTTATTCAAAACAAGTCCTTAAGAAATTGATCATTGTCTGTTTCTCTTTGTTATTCAAAGTGACCTATGGTGATATGACAAGAAATCGGCGATTGATTTTGTGCCTGAGAGGTCTATAACCGCGGTTGTTAAGTAAATGAAGCATGGTCACGGTTTCAAATTACTTCTGTTGGTTTTAACGGTGAGTACTCTTAAATGGGTTTAACGGCTTCAGAGGCGTTTGGTTAATATTACCGCCTTAATTTACACTTATGGTAAGATAGTGTTCAATGATTGCTTGAATTTTGACCACCGGAGTCCGGTGACCGGACGCTTAAAACCATCGAGAGCACCGTGCCAGCATCCCGGTGTAAATACGGTTAAAACCATTATGATCTGTTTTAATCTGAGCTATGACCGTTTTGCACAAAATCATGCACAGCATGACGAAACGAACAGACATAATGGTCGAAGCGATAAAGCATTGTATCGCTATCACGTTTCTAATAACACCATTGATGAATCATGGTTTACTTTCGCAACTGAAGTGATGAGTGAGGCAATATATGCTCCTGTGTTTTATTGGCATTTTGTTTATCCTTTATTAAAAAACATCCAATGGTCTCATATTTTCATCATATTGCATCAGCCAAATTTGTCATTCAATGCGCATATTATGTGGCATCCGGACTTGAGGAGAGACAGCAGTAAAATATTCTGCTACTATGGTGTATGTTCTGCGTAGTTGGTTGTTGTTCGCTCTTCCTTATCTAAAAACAGATTGACAATTAGGCTTAACGTGATTAGAAAAGGATGACACATTTGGCCGAAACCAAGTCGAGGAAACTTGTCGCTGTGATTGAGCTGTTACCCTTGTTTACCTAAGCCTCCTTGTTCAGACAACGACGACTGGCAGCTTGGCGACAATATCCTTGTGTAAAGAGTAAACTTTTTTGGTATTTGGTATCCTTTAACCTACCGCATTCACGTTTTTGTGCTGTGACCATATTGCAAAATGAATACACTCGAAGCAATATGTGAGATAGTGAAAGTAGAAAAACCTTGTGGTATTACAACGCCTGTAAAATATTGTTTGGGTGCCTGGTAGAAAATCATGTGTTGCGTCACTTGAATTCGTCAATAGATTTTTATTGGTATTTAGTATAGAGTGACTAATACGTTTGAAATGACAACTCCAACGAGGTTGATCTCGTGAAACTGACAAGTAGACTCACAGTCTTGTCCCCTCGATATCGGAATGAAAATAATCTAGTTTTGTAGAAAATTTTTCGCTGATTCCGAATATACTTATCTTAGATCTGACAAATTTGATTTATGGATTCTACGGGACAAAAACGGTCGGCAGTTTCACTATTGGAGTACGGTATTCATTGCCGTATCGTAACATAAATTCGTGCTTACAAAGGACCTTAGTTTCTATGTGGTGTTAGAATTGTATAAAAATTCGGATTTCTATGAAATCCGCGAAACTGAAAACCATGAAAATGTAAGACGCTGCTAAATGCAATAAAGTACCTTGTACCGCAGTCTTGCACAGAAGTGTTCCTGGCAGCCAAGCAGTCAAAACATTTTGACGTGTTTAATGCATTAGGCGTATATCATCGCTATGCATTCGGGCTATATCACTGCTATGTATTTGGGATATACAAACGTAGGAAAGTTGTATTGTTAAAATTATGATTTCTGATTTTCAATTCAATACACACATTTTAGATGATGAAGACCCACAACAAGATGGACACATGTACAATAATGACCCCAATACAGTAATGACCCCTATAAAATAATGACCGCTACACAATAATGACCCCTATACAATAATGACCCCTATACTATAATGACCCCTATACAATAATGACCCCTACACAATAATGACCCCTATACAATAATGACCCCTATACAATAATGACCCCTATACAATAATGACCCCTATACAATAATGACCCCTATACAATAATGACCCCTATACTATAATGACCCCTACACTATAATGACCCCTATACAATAATGACCCTTATACAATAATGACCCCTATACAATAATGACCCCTATACAATAATGACCCCTATACAATAATGACCCCTATACAATAATGACCCCTATACAATAATGACCCCTATACAATAATGACCCCTACACAATAATGACCCCTATACAATAATGACCCCTATACAATAATGACCCCTATACAATAATGACCCCTATACAATAATGACCCCTATACAATAATGACCCCTATACTATAATGACCCCTACACTATAATGACCCCTATACAATAATGACCCTTATACAATAATGACCCCTATACAATAATGACCCCTATACAATAATGACCCCTATACAATAATGACCCCTATACAATAATGACCCTTATACAATAATGACCCCTATACAATAATGACCCCAATACAATAATGACCCCTATACTTATTCAATATGGGGTCATTATACAATAGGGGTCATTATTCAATAGGGGTCATTATCCAATATGGTTACTATTCAATAGGGATCATTATCCAATATGGTTACTATTCAATAGGGATCATTATCCAATATGGTTACTATTCAATAGGGGTCATTATTCAATATGGTTATTATTCATTTCATTATTGTATAGGGTTCTTTATTGCATATAGGTCATTATTGTATAGGGGTCATTAGTGTAAAGAGGTCATTATTGTATAGGGGTCATTATTGTACATGTGTCCATCTTGTTGTGGGTCTTCATCATCTAAAATGTGTGTATTGAATTGAAAATCAGAAATCCTAATTTTAACAATACAACTTTCCTACGTTTGTATATCCCAAATACACAGCAGTGATATAGCCCGAATGCATAGCGATGATATGCGCCTAATGCATTAAACACGTCAAATTTTTTTGACTGCTTGGCTGCCAGGAACACTTCTGTGCAAGACTGCGGTACAAGGTACTTTATTGCATTTAGCAGCGTCTTTCATTTTCATGGTTTTCAGTTTCGCGGATTTCATAGAAATCCGAATTTTTATACAATTCTAACACCACATAGAAACTAAGGTCCTTTGTAAGCACGAATTTATGTTACGATACGGCAATGAATACCGTACTCCAATAGTGAAACTGCCGACCGTTTTTGTCCCGTAGAATCCATAAATCAAATTTGTCAGATCTAAGATAAGTATATTCGGAATCAGCGAAAAATTCTCTACAAAACTAGATTACTTTCATTCCGATATCGAGGGGACAAGACTGTGAGTCTACTTGTGAGTTACGTGACAAACCAATTGCCCTGTATTTTGTTTTCGAAAATTTAATTATTATTATTGTGCAAAACTTCACCTCACTAAGATCTTATTAGGTCCCACACTATTCACACATCTTGAGAACCGGCATTCAAGAAAACACACTTTCATGATGAAGGAAATGGAAAGGAAGCACATACTGGACAACATACCAGAATTACTTCATGCGACTACAAATAATTCGACACTGCTAAGTCAATTGCAATCAAAATGCATTCTGCACGATACTGATGCCGCCTGCATTGTAAAATATTATTATTTAGTTAATATATAACTAAGTCATAATTTCAGTAGCCTTCCAATACTACAGATTTTAGGTTTTAAAAAGTTTATACATTCTTTATTTATTGCAGCGAGTTGCAGGGACAGTCATGGAGCAGAGGCGGAAGCTGTACGAAATTTTGCTGAACAGCAAAGTAAGTTATATGAATTTAATTCATGCACTCCAGCAGTGTGGACAATTTGAGGTTGTCTCCATTTTGAGTAGAATCACCTCAACTAGTTACCCTCCAACTGGGAATGTGTCTGCCAGAGTGAGTGAGTCTTCAGTTGACGATATAGATCCGGTGGAAATGGGAGGTAATAAGGTAATATGGAGACTTGTGTTTTCGATACTGTGGATAATACTTAAGTGCTTATAACTATAGGTGTATCCAATTTAAACTAATTTTAAGATATGTCTTAATTATACAGGACCAGTACTCGTTACCTGCCGAGTTCAAAGGATATGCCCTTGTAATTAATATTCTCAACTTCCAGAATTCCTCAAAAGATTACCCATCTCCTTCAGTCGACATTACGAAATTATTCGAGGAACTCGGATACGAGACTTGCGGATACGAAGGATTCGTTTCCCATGAAAAATTGAACGATATAATCAACAATACTATTCGTCGCTGGAAGGCCTCAAAACCGAGCCCATTTCTTCTGTTCATTGGGAGTCGCGGTGGCTATCGCGACATTGAATGCAGCGACGGTAGATTGGTGAATGCGTATTCGGAAGTAATAAGCAAAATCAACACTGACCTATCGCCTGAATTCATGGAGAAGCCAAAAACCTTCATTTTTCAAAAGTTCCAGACATTTGGTCACGATGATGACAACGATTCATTGGTGAAGAAACAAATTAGCAGGCTGGGCTTGAATCGCCATGCAAGTGACACGTTATTATGCTTTTTTCGGTCCAAGGAAAACTGTGCTTCCTGGGGTGAGGACACATGGAGATGGTTCCTGTCCGCTTTCAAAATGCTATTTGAACGGGATGCATATCCTAGGCATCTTCCACATATAACTGATAAGGTAATGCCATTTTATAATCACCATATATATGCATATATTGACTACTTTTAAAACCCATCTAATTTGGTCATGTAGGCCAATTGACCATTTTGCTGGTTGGCGTATCTGAACACGGTTAGCGTAAAAATAAGTCCCAAAATCGATTAATCTTACAAAATTCCAATTGTTCGATGCAATTTATTTCCAGATTCGAGCGATAGCGCGGACCGAGTCCGTGACCTTCGACTGCTATCATATTGGCATGCAACAAGTACATGGTGACCTTGAGCAAATTGATTCGTACAAGTTACCCAGGAAGCACTGGGAGCAAACTATATCATGCCGTGTTCCTACCCCTGACGTTGAGATCCGTTGCTGTAAATTCACGCCCCCAATGTTAACTCCAACGGATGCGACCACGTCTACATGGCATACAAACCATACGGTAGTCTTTTTGAAACGCGAGAAATGGATTGATGAATTTGATGAATTTTTTGCGACATCCAAAAGGAAACAATTGCTTGCTAATGCATTCAAGGAGAAAGGTGATATAGCCGAGACGAAAGATGAGGAGATAAATCACAGCATAGAAGCATTAGTAAAAGATTCCCCACCAGCAGAGCTAATAAGTTATCTTGTCGACAGAGACATTTTGCGCTATTGTAGAGATATTTATGGCGTGAGGGAAAATTCGAACGGAAAATTTAACACGCACCAATCATTCCTGATAAAAAGCGTGAAAAACATCTTCTATTGGAAATTATTTCTTTTTGCTCTAAAATCACGTTATCCCGACTATACTTTGAGGGCACTGGAACTAATGATTGATCAGTGTTTTCAGGAAGCCGAGGCTGATATATTCAAACTGACACAAATAATTGACAAGGATGGCTTCAAGTTTGTTCACACTGCATTTGAGGATTTTTTCATTGCAAAATTTATATTGAGAATCGCCACCTTTGGCGACTCTGTGCTGCTGGAGCAAGGCATCCTGGACATTGCGGTACGAATATTGATTGAGGATTTGTCATATGGCGCAAATTCGTATGACACATTTGGCGGTCTCCAGCTCCTGGACGATATGCTGAATGTGGAGCAAGTTTGCGACAACTTTCTAAATAAAGTTAGGCTAGCATTGTTGGGGCTGGAAGCCTGTGCGGATGGGAGCATCGGATATGTCCGCGCTGACGAGCCACAAATAGCGCTAATTTCCTTACTGATTAGCCGGGAAAACCGGCCATCTTTTAAAATCATTTCCAGGATGATGGCCATGTGCCTTCAAAATCGACCCGATAATATGGAGCAATATTTTCAGACGTACTCGCGACATATTGATGATCATTTTGGAAATGATTTTGAATTTGAAAAGGTAGCGAAATGTTTGACTCGTTTTGTTTCCCTTTAAACAAAAAATACAGTTCTCACATTAACAAATTTATGTCAGCTTTTTAATTTAAGATTATAAAAAAATGTTTTGTTTTTCAAGTGGCTGAAATCACCAGCAGGAACACAAATGGAAGTTGACAAGAAAAAGGGAGGATGCAACTAGAGACGCCGGAATTAACATGGCATGAGGCAAAGAAATATGTTCTGTTGTCTATATCATATCTATTTACCATAATTGTTTGTTGCTATGGAATGCAAATACTTGAAATGTAATTTTTGACTATATTTGCCCCAATACGAATATTCGTAATAATAAATTCTAAGAACCGTGGTGCATCTTTAAATAAGATGATATGTGAAGAAAAAAAGTGCATTAGTTTTCTACATATTTTAATAATATCACTTTTTGTTGATTATGCACACAACTTGTAACAATATTGTTTTAAATGCCAACAATTATAATAATAATGTCCATTGTTCAGTTTCTTCACTTAAATTCTACTAATTATCACTAAACTATTGAGATAATTTAAATTAACCATTAAATTGAAGTTATGTTTAACAAAAGCAAATTAATTAATAAATCGTCTCTTTTGACTCATATTCCCCCACATTAACACAACTTGATCATTAAATTAATAACTCACAATCAGTTGGTTAAATCATCCGACCAAATAACAGAGATCACTTTTTGACATAAAATATGACAAAAATAACTATCTTTAATTAAAAAATTACTTCATTAAAGGCAGTTAAGTAAAGTAACAATAACAAGCAACAAAAATCAAATCATCATCTTCCCTCGAAAAAAAACTATTTAAATATCATTTTAAAAAATTATCTAAGCATTCATTATGGCTATTCATCCTCCTTTTGCATTACCGGCGCAGTCGCAACCTCCATAGAACTCCCCTCCTCATCCCCTCCCTCTCCTCCCCCACCTCCCATCTGCCTTCCTCCAAACCCAAAAATGTCTTGAAGGTCCTCAGAGCTGTACAATCTCTGGAGCACCTCATCCAGCGGTATCGCATAGCTCGAGTTCCAGTCCCGTTCAAAAATTTGAGCAAGGTCGTACCGGAAGTTGGCCTCAGATCCTTCTTCAAACTCCACTTCCTTCCCTCCACTCCCTCCAACTCCTCCAGTCGCATTGGAGGAGGTCACCTTTGACTTGGGCGTCACGACGAATCCGACGCCGGCCGTGTTTGTGAAGTAGTCGCCGGACCAATTTGAGGTTCCTTTCCCAAAAAATAACCAAATAATCATTAAAAACTATTTATTACAATTAAAGTTAATTGTTATTTAATTTTTTAATAACACTTACCGACATAGGCACTTTTTTCAGTCACCATATACTTGTTATGGTTCACGCGGGCGAACGGGATAAGTCTCTGAGCGGGCGTTCCCGGCACCTCGAACAATTTCTGTAATAAATAATTACCCTAATTAACTGTTCCATTAAAATAACTAACTGTTCATCTTAATTATCCATACCACTTCGATGGTGACATTGGGATAAACCTCATTCAGATCCTGCAGGGACCTCAGAAATTTATAAGTCGAGTTTTTCGTGTGCTCCCATAACGCCACCAGGAGCCTGACATGGACGCCGCGGTCCAACGCTGCAGATCTCAGTTGGTTATCGATATCCGGCCAGTACCTGCGTCCAACATAATCCATTAATCCCAATTTTTAAAAAATGCACATTAAAAAATAATTATAACTAATTTTTATATTTAATAATCTTTACTTTGGAGGCTTTGAATACAGCATGGAGGGCGAATAGTCCATAACCGCCACATGAATAAACTCATCCGCCGCCTTGATCACCTCCACAATCGCTTCCAGATCCTGTGTCCTCCCTCCCGGGCTAAATGGTGGTGGACTCGAGCTCAGATAACCTGAATACGGCACTCCATTGAAACTGATATTCATCGGGTTATCTTTTCCATACAGTGTCTCGAAGCTCGTTGGCCACTCCTCCGGAATTTTGGAGTCGTTTCCTCCAAGGTACCAATAAACGTCAAAAATCTTGCCCAAATCCTTGGCCAAACAGGAGCAATTAAGCGCGACAAATCCGAGCTCCTTAACTTGCGATAAGCTCTTCCAGTCAAAATTAGCGCTGCCCACGTACACATGCTTCCGGTCCACCACCCACATTTTGGTGTGGAGGACACCTGCACCCACCAGCTTATCGAAATGGAGGCTTCGGACCGTAGCCGCCTTGGCCCTTTCCAACGCGGCCGTATCCGTGTTCGGAAATCCTGGCGATGGCGCGTTTTGGGCGATCCGAACGCTTATCTTGCGACGGGTGCCTGCGTCTAGTAAACGGTTAAAGATCTCGTGACCTTCTTGCGGGAGGGAGGGATCGGGAGGGTAAGGGTCGTTGAGATTCCAGTAAAAGGAGCCGATTTCAATTTCTTCCTGGGCGAGATCAATGAGCTGGAGCCAGGCGGATGTTGTGGAGGGATGGGAAATGGAGGAGTTGAACGTGAGGCCGGAGGGAATGGACTCGACCAGGGAGAGGCGGCAGGTGGAGCGACAGGAGCTCCACTCGCGCTCCAGGAGTAGCTGGGAGCGCGTCAGGGACTCGAGATGGTTCTGGTCCACGAGGGAGAGGACAACGACCAGGACGATGAGCACGAAGATGATGGAGATGGGGATGCAGCTGGGACGACACCACCTGAACGGGATAGTACTAAAGTTGTAATTAATTTTGTAGGGTTAATTGGTGGCGTAATTAGTTAAAGTTAATGTTACCCGGTCCATTTTGGCTCGTCCTTGTAGCCCCGCAACATGTAGCGCGAGTCCCAGAGCTCCAGCTCGAGCTCGCCAAAGTCTAACTTTCCTGACGCCTCGACGGCCGACTGTTAATTAATTAAAAAAAATATTTATTAATTACATACAACAATTAAATAACTAGTACACATTTTAATTGACAGTTTAAGTGATCACACTGGAAAAAATGCAACTCTTTTCCTCACTGTTTTAATTTAACTTTACAATGAACTCACTTTATAAATGTAATTGTCTTCAGTGGAACACTTAAAACTTGATATACATTTAATTAGCTTGGAGAGCACAGTTGCAAGTTAATTGAGGTAAATAATTAATTAAACAAATAAGCTAATGGGTGCTTTTTATAACAAATGAGCAGTTTGTTTGAACTTTTTTGTTGATTGTTGCAACTTGACTTGACTTAAACTGTCAGCTCATTGTTTTTGTGATGACTTGGAATGGATAATTAAAGTAATTAGTTAATTGTTGTTATAACAAAGGATTAATTGGTGCAATCATTAAAATAAATAGGAAAACAAAAACAAAAAAACCGACACTTTTTTTCCTTCTTCCTCCTTCACCCAACTCGTATCAGAAAAAAGTGAACATCTGTCAAGTCGAATGTAAACAAGCAAAGGGGAGCATTAAGGGGCCGTCTACTTGATCCGTACCAATTATCCAGCATAAAGCTCCACCCACTTAACAGTCTTAATTATCTAAACTGTTCTATTTGTAACCAATGTTATCAAAGTTAACAACGATACGGTTATATTAATTTTAAATAGTTATTTGCTAACACGAAGTAACAACAATTTTAATGGACGGCCCCATTCCTGGAGAAATGAAACACAAACGGAAAGAAACAAGTTGGTTTTTCTTGGGCCTGGGATAGGATTTCTCGGGTTACCCCAAACATGCCATGTTTTAAAGTTTTCGTAGTTTTAACGGTGATTAGTTAAGTATTTAGGATTTAGCTGGTAGTTAGTTGTTACCTTGTAGTATGGTTGACCCAAAGTGCGTTTCAGACTGCCCCTTAACGCCTCGTCGTCCTCGCTAGACCTGGAAAAACTTCGGCTTCGCATGGAACTATCGCAGGACTTCCGGTAGCCAAAGTCCAAAGAGAACATGGGCATCTTTGTTGGTCGCTAAGGTGGTACTAAAACCACACCGTTACAAAAACCGTTAAAAATGCAACCGTAACTTGCACTTACCTAACATAAAAAACTAATTTATTTAAAAGCTTTTTTTCGCTTTGATGAACTGCAACGACGTCCAGAACAAAAAATAAACAATTTTTTTTCTTGTCTGCTGAACTAATTTATTATTATCGTTTTTTCACTTGCATAACTCATAACTCTGTTGGGAATATGATTGACCGATATTATTTGGGATAATGGGCTATTGTTTTTTTATAATTTAACTTGAAATCCATATTTTAATTAAATTAAGTTCACTTTCAGATATATTTGCAATTCATTATTCTTCCGAGACGAGTAATGATGACTAATGAACTTGCTCCGACCAAGTTCTTGATCTTCCTGACGGCTCATCATCATCGTCATGATTCATGATCTTTGCAAATCGTCAGCGGAAACGCCCACTATCAATTAGCGTCGTAAAAAATGGGCTGTTTTTTATACACATCATCACCAACATTCCAGGAGCAAATTAATAATAATAAACAGTGGTAAATAGTCTTCTGTTTAACATCATTGCACACTTTTTCCCGGGGTTCTATTTTTAGCGTTTTTAGAGATACTTTTAATGGTAGCTGAGCCGATCCAAGAAGATAAGTTACTTTGAGTTCCTTGGATTAAGAAGAATGTAGTTTAAATTAACAGTTTTTTATTTCCTCCTAATTTATTTTACGACTTGATCGGAGTCGTCCATTGTGTCGACTTGTTTGGATTTAGCGTGTGGAGCCAGTTGGAAAGTGAGTGACTGCTATTGATCGTGATAATGGCAAATATTTCAACAAGACACAAGTTTGCTTGCTGAGTGATTGCGATGATAATATAATGACGATCGACCTTCTAATGCGCCGTTTTTGTTTATATTTTAATCAAAATGCTGCAAGGTATTGTACTCAGGTAATAATCAATACAATGTCAGCATTATCTCGTTTTGTGTTTTTTTCTGTTCCCCAGAATACAAAGTCATGTAAAACGAACGCTTGAATATTTTCGTTTAAACAATTTTTGTGAATTAGAGTGGTTTTTACGACACGGCAATAATTGTTATCTCTTCAAATGAAGAGCTGGCAATAATTTGTTATCTTTTCGATATTATTGCAAAAAGTTTCAAGTTGAATGGTGATTAGGATGTTTATGATTTTTCTTGCAGAGTTTCAGATGAGGTTGATGCTTTGTTTGTTATTCTCTGTCAACCCACTCATATTTTTCGCACTTTCGTTGGAGCTTATACTGAGAGCAAGTGCTTGCGCGGATGTTGTTGCTGCTGCATCCGAGCCAAAACAAACACTGAGCTGTGAGAAAAGCACAGAGATTGGATTTTGTTGAAGATGCGTGTAGTAGCAGAGCGAAAGCACTCAAACTTCTTGTTCGTTTCTCGTTACATCTTGAGTACAAGTTTTATCTCTTGAATCGAGAGGATGTTGGGATTAGTTCGGATATCATTAAAAGTTACTATAACTTAAAGATAATTTTCTATAACTTATAAACATGAGTTAGATTAAGCCACATTTGGAAATGTTAATGGGTTTTTATTTCTCGAGAAACAGCGATGAGCTGTGATTAGGCCGGCTGACGTTAAAAGTATCAAATTACGTGATTATCAGCTTAATAAGTAAATCTTCCAAGCGTGGGAAAGCTGGAACATCGTAATGCTACTACAAAGTAACATATTTTGCACGCTAATATTTTAATCCTAACCACTTAGCTTATTTAGCTAGTATTCTAAAATGCCTAGCAAACTAATCCAAATAGAAATGGCAGAAGTCATTTTACATGTCCGATCGTTGAATCTGTCGCCACATATTTTGGTAGATATTATAGGCGAAAACATAACAAACTTGTTATTCATGTGTCCATCAACACATCAATTTAGCAACGGAAAATTACTTAATTCTATTTACATTACAGGCCCAAAAATTGTATCGACTTAATAACCAAAACTTCCACAAATCTGTCGTCAAAAATTCCCAGACATCAGCAGGTATGAACGTCTAGGAAACACCTCTTGAAATTCTTGAAAAAAAATATATGTTCCAACTTTGCTGATAATTTCCGTGTCGAAAAATCTTCCTTTCACTTGAAAAATCCACCTTCACCTTCCTTGAAACTTGTGTTAACCCTTACGTAATCATATTTCTTATTAAGCTCATGCAAAAACGTTTTGCAAACTTTAGTACGGCACGTGCATGAACGACCTAACTTTTTAGCAAACTTTTCCGGCGCTGGTCGCCAATTAAATACTTGCTCCCAAAAGTTGTCAATATAATCCTTTTGTTTGTTGCTATAATTACCACTGTTTCACAATGAGAACTTATCCCATTTCCCTTGCCGTACAAAACAAACAAGACTAGCTAACATGACTGCTAATACTAAACAACGCAGTTTGTTGCCTTTCTCCGCCTATTGCCACACAGCAAACAAATTATATTAATCCTCTCCTTATTCCGTTTATTTTGTTTCAGAATTCCATCAGAGAGAAAATTGTTGCAAAAATACACACAAAATTCATTGCCGTTTCTTTCTCTCATTTGACACGACATAAAAAATATGACGTGTATTTACGACTTATGATGAGGCGACCATACATATGCCTTTAGCCTTGCCATAAGTAAAAAAGACACGCATTTAGAAAGCTAAGCGAAAATGACTAAAGCAGCAAGCGCCGCTCTGTCCTCTCCTGCTGCTTTATTATGACCCTATTTCCTGCTATTTCATCGGCAAATAAACTAAATCCACACATTAGTACATGCACTCTCTCCAATAAATAAACCCATTTCCATTCCGTCTTGATACATTTCACCTGGATGGACATGACAGTTTTTCGTCGGGCAGACAGATATATAGGCTTTTACGCTATGCGAGGCTTTTTTTTGTTTTGCAACGAAAGCCCATGTAGGCTTTCTGATATACGCTATATTATTAAAACGGCTTTGTACTGGCAAAAATAAAGAAACAGTAAGCAAGTGGAAGCCAAAAGTTTTCTCTTTCTCTCGATACTTACTGCTTCATTTTTAAGTAGGCTGAGGAAATACAGGCACGCTGGCTTCGAGATGACATGAAATATTAATGTGGCTATACTGAAGTAAAGGGAACGGCCATCATGGAAGATATACTAATCAATTTGCTCAGCTAACATTAAAAGTAGAGAATTTTAACACAACTTGGCCAATGGATGACCCCGTGAAATTGGAAGCGCTTCGTCTTGCACGCTGCACGCTACTTGTCCTGTTCGTGCCACTGTGTCAATAAATTAATGAAAGCGCAAAGAAAGGAGTACTCCCATTTCCCACCACACTGTTCTTTTTGACAATTATTGCGAGCCATTCTTATGCCTGCAGTAAATTTGCTAGAAACATTTGAAGTTATTGTCTACAAGCATATGAGATAATGGGAAGGACGGTTCTGGATGATGGTAGCAGTGTTCATTAATGTACAAGAAAATGATTGCTCGTGTTTTCTGTTGTTAAGTTTTTGGCGTAATGATGACGGGCAGATTAGATAGGGGCAATTTGCGAGACGGAAAATTATGAATAATTGTGTTTGGTTAACATGGAATTGCTAATGCGACTGATGCGGGTATTGACGGTTTCACTCTTGATGTTATGTTGTGCTCATTAGCTTAGCTGTTAATTCTAGTCGTTTTGCCAAATGGATAGAAATGTGGTCGTAACTTTCTGTCAAAATATATATGCGAAATGAAAGCGACATGTAAGAAATAAATGTCAAACGTCAGGAATGACTTGATTAATGACGACGACGACCGGCGAGAAAAGACAAAAAGCGATAAACTTAAGCGACGATACAAAAACCTGTAATTAGTGTAGGCGTATATTTGCCATTGATTCGCGTCAATGCACTAAAAATCCCGGAATTGTTCCAGAATGCTTTCAGTATTGTAGAAATGGCACACCCGCGTATATATTTCGCAGTGCATGTAATAATTTCTTTTATGCAATTTGCAATTCCGAGACAGACTTGTAGTCTCCAGAAATAAAGCGATGAATGCGAACAATGCGAAAAACCTTCTCCGATGTAGATACGCAAAAACATGAAAGAAACAAGGACAATTACCAGCACGAACAAAAGATAATGGCATTTTATCACTATACGCGAATCATCATAAACAGTAATCCATCCAACAAAAAAAGACAACTTATTATTTCATTTTCTCCGTTCTTTTAGGTAGCTATGCTACATGGTCGTATCTAATTGCTTTATGCAATTCCTTTGTTACTTTTGTTCGTGCTTTCCATAGATTTTCACTTAATTCGGAACCTGTCTTAATATGATTCCATGACAAATTTAATGGCGCAAAATATGTTATAATGGCTCGGAAGGCTGTTTCAGAACGTTCCATAAGAGCAATCTAGAAAAAACGTAAATATTTCAGGATGTGCTTTTTTCCCATTAACCTTTTACGTAAATCTCGTTCCTTTTGTTCCATCAAAATATATTCGCCTTGGAACTTCCCAAAATATGCCCGGATTCTTTTCATACGGCTGGATATAAGGTCAAAGTTAGAAAGGTGGGTAGAGACGATCTACGCACTATTATGATGCCGAAATATTCAGATCAGAACACATTCCCTGGAATATGCTCTACAAGGCTAATAAACGATTATTAAGAAATTCCAGTTTTGCTATTTATTTCCCTAGTGAATATTTCGCTGAAATGGAGACAGGAAGCTAGGTACATATATATGTGTAGTTGGTATTAGATTATGTGTGGGCCACGGTTCTCTTTGTCATGATGATGCAAATGGTGATGAAATACCCGTGTTATTATTATGAAAGGTTCTTTTACGTCGTGGGAGAGAACTGGAATATTTTGTGGAAACGGCCGCAATTTCCTGTCACGGTTTTGGTCTCTCTGTGGCTATTTATAGAGCTTTCGGCGTATTTAGGGAGTACGACAAATTGTTGGAATCTCGGGGTATATTTTTAGCTTATTACGAGACAAAAGGCATTTGTAAAAAAAACAATTTATTTATACACTAAACGCATTCAAATATGTTCGAAACTTGGCATTTATTGTAATTTGCAGTGATATTTATGTCCATGGTTGACGCCGCTCCTTAGAATGCGCATACAGTGCAACCTGCATAAAAATACAAAACAAATGAAAAGTATTCCAGATTGGATTTGGAAATATACGATGCATTTTCAGGAGTTGGATATGTTATTGGAATAAAATATGTCTTGGGTCTTGCATAATGCATACGGCATTTATAATTACATGTAAAGTTTATGCTATTTTCAAACTTACTGTAGGCATAAGTCTGGTCAACATCACGACAGCAGAGCCCGTCACAGCACTCCTCAGTACCTTGCCATGGAAGACATGTCATTCCAGGTTCACGACACTGCTGCCGCATTCCATTCACTTCAATCTCGTTTCCCGTTTGCTCCAGACATGCTGTTGACTTCTAAAATTGTTTTCGAATTTAAAAAAGAATAAACAGTTTTTGAAATATATTCATGTATCTAATCATATATTCGAATATGATACCGTGTAATACACTGTGTTTATCTTACCGCTTGAATAGGGCTCATTACATGAATTACAACCAGGAGGATAACCAATAAACGATATGACCCAATCATATTGCGAAAGTTATATATATCACAAGAAAATCGGAAATCGGCAACTGTTGCACCAGATTGAAAATACTCTACTGCATTCAATATCCTGTAATAATTCGACACCGGCTACTGGTCACACAAATTTACGTACTGAACGTCGTTGAGTAATTTCTATTCTGTTAAAAAATATTCCTATGTAGGTGCTTGACAAGGTGGGCCTCAATCAAATGGGAACTGATATTTAAAAAAATGTTGTAATGTATGTTACTTAAGCAGGACACAAGTTATATGCATACATTTTACAGATGACAAAAGTAGTCACAAAAAATCACACCAAAAATAAACTTTAAAAAAATAAAGCCTTTTGTTCATTCGTTAAAGCTTCACAATTCATACAGGCTTATGTACTTGAATATTTGGGTCCTTCTGAGCTGTATGGTATTTGTTAGGTACATGGGACATCTAGACTCCTCTGAATACTCCCTAGAACGAAAAAAAGCTGCTGATACTGGTTTCGCTAAATCTGGATTACATGTTTCTTAAAACATACATTTCACTATTTCTGTGCTTCTATTGTTACAAAAATGTTTTAAATTCCGCTGTTTTAAATGACCGTGATATACACTAAAGCATTTTCAGACGCCACGAGACAAATTCAAAACATGTTTCCTATTGCCCCAATATTTATCTCCGGTGATATTCAACCATTACTTATTTCATTTGACGAATTTTAACTTGGTAAAAAATTAATTCAAATTAAATGACCAATTAGCAGACTGAGCTGGCAACCTTAGTAGGTATTAAGTTGTGAGTATCCCTAGACTACAGATAAGAGCTTATCATGGCATCCATATAAAGTACAATATGACCATGTAACTTATCCGTGTATATTTTTTGAGTTATTTTTAAATGAAACATGGTAATATACCGTGAATGACAAGCTGGTTAATTGGGCCAATTTATGTTTTATTGGTTTTCTTGCGACATACATTTTTTTTGACATTTTCATGCATAAAAAATGAGATGACTTTATTTTCTGAGAACGGTGCGGAAAAAAATGCGTCATAAGCAGAAAACGAGCTCATCATAAAAATATATTATGCTGAGGAAAGAGAGATGAGCAAAGAAAACTTTTTTTATTACAGAAAGGGCAAGAGTTTTAAGCAAAATACTCTATTCATTGCACAACTCTGCCTCTATATCCGTCTGAGTCTCCCAGCCGCCCGTACCGATATAGGTATACATTTAATATAATTTTTTCAGTGTTTTTAACTTTCATACTTTTAATGGTCTGCACGCCGTAATAATTAAATTAGTACATAACAGCGTAGTATTTGCTGAGTATTAAGTTATTGTCCCTTCCTCTGTAAGAGTTTAGGCGGGAGTGAATGAGATTTTGGTCACGTGATGTTGATTTCATTCATAAAAAAATACTACGAGTGTTTTATGAATGAAATTATCATCACGTGACCAAAATTTCATTCACTCCCTCCTAAATTCTTACGGAGGCAAGGACAGTACATTACATAATTATTAAATTAATTTTAACTCCAGTTTCTAAAAAAATATAATAGATTGAAGCATAATTGAATTATGTTTTCCCCGGCCGTCTACTTTGTTCAACAGTTTTTAAACATCATCTCAAAATTCATTCATTCTGCTTGCTGCTCCCTTCCACATAAACAATCCACTCGCTGCATTGCTTACTGGACGGGACGGGGCTCCTTCACCTAATACGCCACACATTCATCTCGCCACCCCCTCTGCCCCAAATAACCTTCCCAATTAACTAACTATCCCAACTGCTAACCATAACCAATATTAATTAATTAAGCTAATTAAATTAATTATCACCTCGTTCGCATAAATTGACGCCTGTCAAGTGAAGACGGCCCCTTAAAATGTACAGTCTGCTGCTCAGCTCATCTCCTCTTCTACCAAACCATCTGACTCGCCTTCAACCCAAAAAACAGCCTGTTTTTATTTTGTCTTTCCTCCAAAAAAGGAGATAAAAGAAATCTACTCCAAACTCCTCCAAAAAGTTTCCTCCAAATATAATACTCTGTTTTTGTATACACCTCTATCCTCTCTGGAGATTACGTAATAATTTAAAATAATTATTAAATATTTAAAACCAGGAACTCCGCAACGCAAACTCCCTCGTCACTTGCGCTACAAACCACATCCGCACCACCGTCACCACCACAGCAATTAAAATTAACTAACTATCAGTTACCGTGATTAAAGTGATTGTGGTTATTTTCATCATCATGGTGATCGTGGTGGTGATCTTATTTAACTTTTGAGAGTAGTTTATTTAAAGGTTTGGAGGAAACTCCAATAAAACTTTTAAAAAATACTCTGGAGTAGTTTTTTTTGTAAAGTTGAGTCTAGAAATTAATTAACTTATAGTAATATTAAGTGTTCCATATAGGAAGATCGTTAACTTCCAAAAATTAATATTTAGTGCAGTTAACTAATTGCCAATTAAGAATTAAATCATGGAAAAGGCCAAATTTTTACTGCTAAACGAGCAAGCGCTTGGCGAGCTGCCCGAAGGCCAACGGCCCATCTTCATCCTGGAATGGCTCCGACACGTCGAATCAGTTCTCTCTTGCATTTCCCGGGTAATTAACTAACTAATAATTAAATTAAATATAATTATTAACTAGCAAAAAAATGTTTTAATTGTGATTTAAATGATTTGATTTTTTGATTTGTTGTTAATTGCTTTCCAGATCGAACTGAAAGCGAGCCAAAACCAGCTGACATCCCAGCTCCTCTCGACCCTCCAGTCCTCACCTGGCCCTCCTGTTCGCCTCCTCCTCGCCTCCACAATCTCTTCCCTCTTCATCGTCGGCGACACGGTCCTCCTCTTCTCCACAATAAACACGCTCAACGATCTCCTCAAGACTCGGGACGACTCCCCCTCCTCCCTCGCCATCAAGCTCGCCTCCCTCACCTCCCTGGGGGCCATGTACTCCAAACTGGGCCGGATGATGGGTCGATCCTACGAAGAAACCGTGTCCATCTGCGCCAAGACGTTCAAAAACATGGAGTCCCAGATGCGCTCCGAGACGCTGGTCACGTTCGAAAAAATCTGCCTGGGTATGGACACCGCGTGCGCCTCCAGCCACAAGGAAATCTACCGCTTGTGCAAATCCTCCCTCACCGACCGCGTCATGAGCGTCAGGACCTGCGCCGCCCGGGCGCTCTCCAAAATGGCCTTATCGGCCCCATTCCTCTACACAACTGAGCTGGAAACGTTATCCAGTCTCCTCTTCAGATCACTCGACGGCTGCGATTACGACGGACGGCAAAGCATCGCAAGGCTCCTCGGGCACCTGATAAGCTATACGCAGCGACCACCAATTCCCAAAGGAACTCGCCCGGGCATCATCCACGGCGTCACCTCCAAATCCTCCTCCACCCTCCCATCCAAGCGCTTATCATTGGAGGAATGTCTCTCGATACTCATGACAGGCTTCCTCCGCGGCGCCACAAGTTTCCTCAGAGGCGGCGAAATTATTAAAGGTTCCAGCGGGGTCAACCGGGAGGTTCGGGTCGGGGTCACGCACGCATACGTCTACTTCACCGAGCAGCTCGGCGCCCAATGGCTCGAAAAAAACTTGGAGGTTTGGACCACTCACGTTTTGGAACTTGTCGCCAATCCAAAAGCAGCCACGAGTCACGTGGACGCCGTCTACAGCCGCAAGTGCGTCAACTTTATTCTCCGCAGGACCTTTGGCCGGCTCTTATCAGAAAAGGCACAGTTTAGTGTCGTCAAGGTGCTCGCTGGTCTTATATTGAAGCAAATGAACAGTATCGACTTTAATCCGGAAAACGCCAAGGACGTGAACCAGGAAACAATTTTTAATCAGCATTTGTTAGTGTGCGCGCTGCAGGAGCTAAGCGCCTTGTTCTTATCATTGGGCACCTCCATGGGTCATCTTGTCCAGGACCACAGCGTAGGACTCCTTCAAGGATTATTCGCGGTGCTTATCCATCCTTGTCAAAGCACGCGGTTATCTGCTGCATGGGCGATAAGGTGCTTGTGCGTTGCCATTCCGGGCGAGGCGCATGGATGTATAGAAAGGTGCTTATCGGCGCTTGATACGATGAGGACGAGTCCGGAGGCTGTGGCGGGTTACAGCGCGGCGTTAGCGGGAATTTTGGGGGGAGTTCGGAGGATGCCGTTGGGAGTTCCCCACAGCACCGGAAAGATTTGTTTTAATACGGCCGAGGAATTGTTAAGATCCGCGAGTCAGTCAGGAAGGTTATCAATGCAGAGGAGTGCGGCGGGATGGCTGCTTATCGGTGCGATAATGACGATGGGTGAGAGTGTGGTGAAGGCGCTTATCCCGAGGATGCTGTTGCTGTGGAGGAATTCCTTTCCAAAGAGTGCCAAGGAGCTGGAGGGGGAGAAGCAGAGAGGGGACGGGTTCACTTGGCAGGTGACGCTGGAGCAGAGGGCGGGGGCGCTGAGCTCCATTTACAGTTTTTTGGTGAACTGTGGGGGACTCGTGACGGAGGAGATTGTGGGACGGTTGATGGTGCCGGTGGAGGGGGCCCTGGCGATGATGACGAACCTGCAAGGGGTCCTGAAGCAGTATGGACAGATGTTGAAGGCGCCTGCGGCGGGACTTAGGTGGAGATTGTATCAGGTGCTTGGGCAGATCAAGCCTATCCATTTTGAACGTGAGTGGAAAATTAAATAATTTTTTTTTTGACGAATGGTTATCTCTTGAAGTTGGAGCTAGACTTTTCATTTAATTGGAGGGATGGTGGTTATCGATAATTGCAGGTTCGTATACGCACATGTTGAGATTTGTGATTTGGGAGTTGACGCTGAACGACAACGTTGCCAACACGACCACCTCCCTTTTTAATAGAGTTTGCCAGAGTAACGCGATATTTAACTCGCTGGTGAGCGATCACGTGAGCATTGAGGATCAGGTAATTAAAATTAACTAGATAATTAAATTAATTAATGATTATCATAATTATAATAATTATTTTAATTTTGTTCTGTCTCTGTCGACTCCACCACCTCGCTACAATTTTTTAACGACTCAACTTGACGCCACCACCTCCATCACTTATCTTGTCTTATCTTTTATTGTTAACCCTTTTTCTGTCTTTAATCGACAATTATTTTACGTGACTACATTATACCTACTTTAATTATTGCGACAATTAACTGTTTTTAATGAATTATGACATCTACTACTTGTCACCACGCTCACCAAAAAAAATCTACACGTCTTCTTCTTCTACCTCTGATTCTGCAGACTAATCAGGTTTCTGAAAGTTAATTAAAAATTCCTTAATTAACTAACTGTTCTTCTTTGTTATCTTTTTGTCCATGTGGATTGTAGCAGTAGTTTATTATGTAACTAGTTAAAATATTAATTTTACGTAAATAGTTTTTAAGTGTATTTATAATTGCACGAATGACTTGGTAGTACAATTTATTGTTTTAAGCATGTTTTATAATTGTAGTTGATACATCATGTTAATTGTGGTTTTAATTAGCAATTAAATGATGGATGCGTTTTATATTAATTATCTTTTTATTTTTTATTTATTTTGTAGCTTCAACCGACTGGCGCCGCAGGTTCCGGAGCGATTGAACACGATCCCTGCAGCCTGTACCAAGAGCTTCCAGAGGTAATACAAATTAAAAATTAAATTAGTTAAAAATATTTAATCTCGCTAATTTACGGTTAAATATGATATTTAATTAATTATATTTTTAAAATGTTTTGTTTCCAGGGCTCGTCAGTACCTCTTCCTTATCCCCTCGGCGTCGCGGTTATCGACTCGGCCATCGAACTCTTCGGCCTCCTCTACCCGCACATCTCCTCCAAGCACCGGACCCAGCTTATCGACCACTTTGTCGAGTGCCTCAAGGTGACAAAGTACGCGCGCAAGGAGGCGGTCCTCGTCAACATTTTCTGCGGCGTCCTCATGGCCATGCGGACGATCCGGAAGAGCAAGGTCTCCTCCACCACCTCCATTCTTGGATCCTCCTCCCTCCCACACCCTCCACAACAACAGGTCATCCTGAGTCCCACCAGCCCCTCAGGACTGGATCCCTCCCCAACCTCTCCTCCACCCTCCACCTCCCCCTCGCCAAAACCTTCCCAAGGCGGCCTGGAGGAACTAAAGCTTATCATGACCAGCTTGATAACCCCAAATCTTCCCCACGCCTCGCCAATCATCCGGTGCGCCTGCGCCGAAGTCCTCGGCCGCATTTGCCAAAGTCTTCAGGACCCCCGGTTCACCACGGAGACGGCCCAGTACTGCACCGATAAGCTCAAATCAGGACCCCGCGACCTTCCCACTCGCACCGGTCACAGCCTCGCGCTCGGCTGCCTCCACAAGTACCTTGGAGGGATGGACTCCTCCCGCCACCAGCACGGCTCCGTCTCCATCCTCCTCAACCTCGCCCAAGACATCTCGTCACCGGAAACGCAAGTCTGGGCTCTCCACTCCCTCGCGTTGGTCGCGGACACGGGTGGACCTCTTTTCCGGCAGTACGTCGAGCCGAGCTTATCGCTCGTCATGAAGCTTATCACGACGGTCCCCCTCAACACAAATGCAGTAGATCTTCGTCAAGCAGCTGGCAAGATGTTATCAGCGCTGATAACCGCAGTGGGACCCGAGCTCCAGCTTCAGATCCGCGAGGTGGACCAGATCCGGAAAAGCTTTGAGATTGGCTGCGCGATTCTGAGCCGAGGTGAGGAGCATCCGTTGGTTCAAAATGAAGCCATCACCTGCTTCCAGCGCCTCCATTTATTTGGAGGGACGATTAACTACGACATGGTTATCCCGGTCCTGTACCGGTCCATGGAAAGCGACAATCTTCTCCTCCGGCGCACGACCATCGACTGCTTCAGGCAACTTAGTCAACGCGAAGCGGCTCTCGTCTCCAAATATTTCCTGAAGCAAGTTCAATCCCAGTGTTCTGAAGATGATCACTCCAGCATCACCTCTAACGGAGGGGGTGGAGGGAGGTATCATCACTGGAGTTTGGAGTCAGGGATATCCGGCGCCCTTTTCGCCATGCTGGACTTGGAAAGCGACGAAGTCCTCCGGAAGGGCATCCGGGATACCGTCACCTCCATCTTCCTCACAGGCGCTTGTCAGGACCGACAAGCCCTCCAAAACTGCATCCTCCTCTGCAAAAACATCTTGACCTGCGACAACTCCTCCAATGCCGGAGGTTCCAGTTCCCCGCAGGGCCCGGAGGATGGAGGCGACTTTGGTGACGACGACGCCGACACACTCAACGTCACCTCCGCCGAGGACCTGAGTCCCTCCAACCCCGCCTCCAATTCCCGCTGGACCAGCCGCGTGTTTGCCGCCGAGCTCGTGCGCAAAATTTTGATAAAAAGTCCCTTCCTCTCCCCCTCCACAAACAAACCGGGTCCTGATTTACTCCGGCACCTGAGCGACCTTATCAGGATGGCGTTTATGGGGGCCACCTCCAACTCGGATCAGTTGCGACTGGAGGGTCTCCTCAATCTGGAAACGATTATTGAGTGCTTCGCGCCGGTCCGGGATCCGGATTTTCCGACCGCGTCCATCCTGGAACAGTTTCAGGCGCAGGTTGGCGCCGCGCTCAGGCCCGCATTCAACTCCCCCTCCACTGGAGGAACTGGAGTGAACAACGACTCCAGCTCGGGTGATCCCATGGTTACCGCAACGGCTTGCCGGGTTTGCAGTGCCTGGATTTGCGGAAACAGTCAAGAGTCCGGCGAGGACCTGCGACGGGTCCACGTTTTGATGGTGACGGCACTCGAGAACCTGCGGACCAAGCCGACGTTGCCCGACTTTAACGAAAGCGCAAATACACTCGAGAAGCTAGCGATACTGAAGGCGTGGGCGGAAGTTTTTATAACGGCTGTGGAGGAAAATTTTGGATGTGGAGGGAGTATGGATGGGGAGGTGGATTTACTCAGGGAGGGAAGTGGAAATCAGCTGTTGAAGCTGGTCAAGCCGGAACTGGAGCTGTTGAGCATGTTGTGGATAAGTGTGTTGAGGGACCGGGCGTTGTTGGAGCTACCGCCCGAATTTGCTCCCCAGCTGCCGCGGGAGGGAGGCGCATTTTTCTCGAATGACACGAAAGGAATGGTGCGAGGTTACTATGGCGACGCCTGGCCGCCGATCCTGTTGGCGAGTGGGATTTGTATGGCTTCAAGCTTTGGAGGGGGCGGAGGAACGCCGACTCCATCTGGAGGGAAGGATGGGGAGGATAGATTTTTCCTGGTCTTTGGAATGGCGATGGAGGGACTGTGCAAAGGTGGAGGGGATTTGGAGGTTGACACGGCCAAAATGTTTCTGAGGGCTTTGTGGGCCCTCCTGAGCAGTCACTGGGGCCGGGACGTGATAAGCCGAGACAAGCAGTTATCAATCGAGCTGTGCTGCGTGTTGCATCGGCAACTTGTGACGAGGTCGGATATCAGCGTGCAGGTGCTTGTGATCCAGGTCCTGCGGAAAATTGTGGAAGGGGTTCGGGAGAATTTTAACAAGATAAGTGGAGTGGAGGGTGAGGAGGGTGGAGGGGGAGGAGAGGGAGTTGTGATGAGCGTGCTGGAAGTTGTCTTTTGTCTACTGATGCAAAAAATTCCCAATTTGCGGAGTCACGTGTCCGGCTTCCAGGTGAGATGCACCGGAAGCCCGGAGGAGAACGATGGGCTGCTAGGGGAGGCGGTGGGGGTTTTGGAGGTGTTGCCGGACATTTGTGGGGAAGGGGTCGCGGTTGATATCATGCCGACGGTGATGTATCTGAGTAGCTGTGTGCTCGGGGAGGAGGAGGGAGGGGGAGAGCGGGCCTGGGGGAGCGTGTTGAAATTGTTTAGAAGATTTGTGGGGATGAGGTTAGTGGGAGGGGGCGAGGAGGAGGAAAAATGGGAGAGGTATTTGATGAGTACCTTGGTCAAGGTGCTGGACATGGCCAAAACGGAGGGAAGTGGTGGTGGGGGGAATGGAGGGAGGAGGGTGTTGAGACAGAGCAGTTTATTGAGTGCGATTAGTATATTTATTTGTAGGGGAGGAGGGAGTGGAGGGAATATGCCGGCGCAGGTGCTCTATCCGGCCATTAATCTGTTTCAACAAGCTTATCAGCAGGGGGAGGAGCTGGGGCTGAGGGTAAAGTGCGTGCAGTTGATTGGACAGATTTTTGGAGGGGGAGGGGTAGGGAGTGGAGGAAATGGAGGGGCTGTTGGAGTGAGGACCCACTTTATTCACGCGCTCGCGCCCAGAATACTCCAGTTTTTGTATGGGGACGAGGCGAGACTCGTGCGAGGGGGGCGGGGGGAGTTGGAGTTGGTGCTGGAGAGCGTCAAGTGTATCCAGGTGCTCGTGGGGCTCGTCGACAACAGCTCGAAACGTAAGTTAATTACAATTAGCGACGTAATTAAAATTAACTAATTGTTTGGTGGTGGTTTTTAAAAAAATGGTAAAAAAATGTATTTATTTTTAATGCTGCTTATGAAGGCACCTTGGAGACAGGTCCTAACTTATTGAGAAAATAAAACGAAAATAGCGATAGTTTTAATATTTAAATTGGCAGTTAATTAAGTTTTAATTATTTTTTTTCACGCAGGTGTTCAAATGCTGACGCTGATTGTACCTGTGCTTATCAATTTCCTGGTGGAGCCTGGCAGTGGCGGAGGTGCGCTTATCAGTGGCGGGATCGGACCACACAGGAAACTCCTTCATGACGTGAGCCTCCAGAAACTGATGAAAATTGGACTGCAGTATCGCGAGGTACTTAAATAATTACTTTTAATTATTAATACTGTTTAAAATTATAATTAATTAGTTTAGCTAAGTGTCAACTAATTAATTATATTTTATTTTATTTTTTACAGGAATTTCGAGCTTTGATGAGCCAGTGTCCCGAAATGCGCATTAAGCTGGAAACAGTCATAAAAAATTCAAAACTAGCTCCTGGAGGAGGTATTGGAGGGGATAATTGCGATCCCTCCAAAAACTCCTCCAACAACACGGGCGCCTCCACAACTCCCGGAGGAACTAGCGGTACAATCAAACTGAAAACGGATTTTAGCAATTTCCATAATAATAGCAGCAGCAACAACTCATCCTCATCTTCCTAATATTCATAGTTAATTAAAAACTATAGTAAAACTTTACCAAATAATAAATTATTGATTATTACAAAATAATTATTATTGTTTATATAATATATAAATAGTTAAGTTTTAACTACGATTTAGCTAATTAATTAAAAAACAAACGATTCAAACGCAGTACTATTACCTATTGTATTTATTTTATCGCGGGAAGCTGTTCACTGTTTACTTTTTTCCAATTGTGTCGCTATAGCCCGCCGCGACGCCCACAGCCAAAAGCGCCGCACTCTTACCAAAGCTGTATATGGGTGGGGTCGTCCATAGCGACCAATGTCCCAAAATGCCCCCTTCCACCCATATCGCATGAATGCATAAACAAACGTAAAAACAGACATGTTTTCACTAAATGTATGAGGTGGCGGCATACATTTTTAAAATATTTTTTCTTTCCCGCGCTCACGTTCTCAATGAACAGCCCCTTGTGTGTGTGTGCTGTGCTCTCTCACCCAAGTCATCTGTCACAGAGAGAGAACTGGACTGGATGCTCAACACGCAGAGCACACACCCGCCGCCGCATCCACACTCATTCAAGCAGGCCATAGTGCTCCAGCGCAGCTCTCGTCTTTTGGGAAAAAAGTGCGGCAGAACTCCGCCAGACAAAAAAAGCATATCAAGCCATAAAGCTGAGAAGGATTCTGTGTTGTTGCTTGTTGTTGTGCTCGATTGCTCTCAGACGGGAGCCCCGGCACACTTTTTTTTTCATTCCGGCACACATCTCACCACACACGCATCACAGTCAAGTCAGTCTTGTAGCAAGCAGCACTGCTCTCTCCTCTTGTTTCTTTTTTATCTTCAACACTTTAAAAAAAATAATTATAATTAATTATTTAAACCAGTTAATAGTATTCAGTTTTCTGTTATAATTGCAGTTAAAGCAAGTTATCTGGTGGATTATCTTTGTCAAGATAAGCAGCGAGTTTAAAAAGTAGTTTTTTGGCGTTGTTGGTGGTGGTGGTGTATTTTTCGTAATTTTTACAACAAAAGATTAGTTAAAAAGGTAAGTGGATAAAAAGGAGGATTAAAGATAATTAGTTAATAGTTATTTTAGTAAAGGTTGGAACAGGAGGAGGTGATTATTTTAAATTATTTGTGTAATTAATTGTGGTTGTTTGTTTTTTTGTTCTTTTTGTGTTTAGAAAGATGAGCAGCTCGGGCCCGAGTCCAAGGAAGATCAAGCGATTGGAGGAGGATCCCGCCGCGGCCTCTGGAGGGAATGGAGGTGCAGGGAGTGATGATGATGACGGAGGTGACGGGATGGACGAGGCCACCCGGCAGGCCCTGAGCGACATCGACGAGTGTCAAAAGGAGCTGGACGAGCTGAACGAGAAGGCGAGCAAGGAGATCCTCCAGGTGGAGACCAAGTACAACAAACTGCGGAAGCCGTACTACGATAAGCGCGCCGCGGTTATCGACAAGATCCCCAACTTTTGGGTGAACGCCATCGTGAATCATCCTCAAATCTCGATGCTCGTCGACGAGGAGGAGGAGGACTGCCTCCACTTTTTGAAGAGGCTGGAGGTGGAGGAGTTTGAGAACGTCGAGAATGGCTTCCGGGTCAAGTTTGTGTTTGACGAGAATCCCTTTTTCGATAACCCCGAGCTCGTCAAGGAGTTCCAGCTGGGGCCCAACACGGAGCCCAAGAGCACCAGTACTGGAATCAAGTGGAAGGAGCAGATGGACCTGTCCAAGAAGCAGCCGCAGATTATCGACGCGAGGCGGAAGCGGGGACTGGAGCAAAAGACCTTTTTCAGTTGGTTCAGCGATAACAAGGATCCCGCTGCGGATGACATTGCCGAGGTTATCAAGGACGATCTGTGGCCCAATCCGTTGCAGTATTATCTGACGCCGGATATGGAGGATGGGGACGAGGAGGCCTTGTAAGTTGAACTTCAAAATGATAACCATTTATTTATCTTTATCTTGACCCAATTTTAATTGGTAACTTAATTGTGGTTTTTTAAATTAATTATTTGTAGGGAGGAGGGTGAGGAAGGGGAAGAAGGCGTTGTGGTAGAGGAGGAGGAGGACATGATGGACGAGGAGGACGACGAGGGGAATCCGGAGGATGATGACGGCGTCGGCAATGGCGAGGGGGAGGAGGAAGAGGAGGATGATTAATTAAGGATATGATTTGATAATTAATTATTATTATTATATTAGTTAGCGAGTAATAATAATAATTTTAATCATTCTACCATCAAGATCGTCAGTTAATTATTATATTAATTAATGAGAGTAATTTGTAATTGTGTGTCCTCCTTTTTTTATAAGATCCCCTCCACAAAAGAACGGAGGAGTTTAAAAAGTTCTGGAACATTTTTAAATGATGTAATTAATTAATTGTTTGTGAGCGTGTGAACGCGTGTGTGGTAAAGAAAGGATAGTTTTTTTAATTGCTTCATTTAAAGTTAATGGCAGGTTGGGTTATGAATTACACATGTAATAAAAATTATAATTGTTTCTCCTCTGTTTAAATACACTTGCTCCTTTTCTCTCAACTTTAAACTTAACTGTTCATTACTTTTTATTTAAATATTAAGCAAACTTTAGCGTTTTATTTGCGAGCTAAAGTTTAAATTGTAGAATCCTTAGTTTTGTAAGTGTAATTGCTCTCCAGATTCAAACTTCAACTACACAAAAAATTAATATTACTTGTAATGTTTAAAACGCGTATGAGTTAAATGGGGAGGATAATTAAAAATTAATTAGGTGATCAATTAAAATATCTATACTAAACTAAATTGTGCAAGAATCATCAGATTTTTTTGGATGATGATGATGAGTGCTCTGAAGACTTAAATCTAAAAAAAATACCTACTAATTATTATTGTAATTGCCAGTTATTAAAAACGTTATTTACTTACAACTTCTAGTTACAAAATCATCGTCATTATCATTTGTCGTAGTAGTAGTATGTACTTACTTTTAATTACAATTAAAGTACAGTTAATTATTAAATAAAATATGAAATACGGTGAAAACAAATAGTGTGTGCGCTACTGTCTCTGTTGTCGCGTCGCGAGTTGTCTCAAAAAACTTTCTTGTTTCGAAGACGGAAGGTTTTTTTTCTTAAGAAAAAGTTAATAAAAAATGCGAAAAAACACAGGTGGAATTATTTATTGTTTAATTGTCTTCAAGATTTTTAATTGATCATTTAAAAAACATCATCATTTAAGATTACATAGGTAATTAAACAGAAGCAGTGAGGTCGTAGTCGCGTCATTAAAAAAATCGTTACTGTGATCCATGTCGCTGGCATTTAAAAAAGGCATCAATTCTTGCTGCTTTAAATTTGGCGCTTTTTTTGCTTTTAACTTGGACAGACTGGCGCTGCTTTTAAATTGTAATTAAGTGAGCAATTAAAGTGGAGATGCTGATGGTGGCATTTTTTTTGAGGGTGATGATGAATGGCACCGGTGACAAGAAAAAGCGTGTGTGTCGAGTGCAGAGCATCGAGCATCTTTTTTGCTGAACGCATTTACTTTTCACAGTGCACGCGTGACGCACTGAAAACAAAATCTCTCTCTCGAAAGTGCCGTCCAAAAAATGAAAGGGGCCGTTCGCCCAAAAGGGTATCTTAATTGATATACAATTCCCACCCATTCCTTCATTTTTCCCAGCTCACTGACAATTATGAACACAATTAGCGGGAAAATTATACTTTATAGAAACTGAACCGTCCATTGAAATTTAAAGGGGTCGTGAAATATGAACGGCCCCATTGTACACAAGAGAAGAAAGGCAAGCAGGGTGAATGGGAGAAGAAGAAAGGATGGAAGAGAGAGAGAGCCGTTCAGAAAAGGCAAAGTTTTTTTGTTGCCTGTTTTGTTTAGCATGGCTTTCGAGAGAGTTTGTTTGTTGTTGCGTCGTTGTCGGTTTCGTTGATTGTAAAAAAAAGGTAAAAGCACTCGGTGCGAGTAAATTGGGCTGTCAAAATCTTCCCTAGCACTACCGGGATTTTGTTTTTCGACGACAAAAAGTTTGTAAATGCACTATAAACTATGCATACGGGAATTGTTGACTGCTTCCGAGATTTAAAACAAAAATCCGGGAAAAGGGGGAAAATGATTTTGGAGGCATGGGATGGTGTGAGCACGCAGCATCGAGGCAGGGAAGAAGGGAGGCGAGGACGGAGAGTGCTTTTAGAGCAGAGCTCGTTGTGAGACGGCTCACCACTCACTACTCTGCTCTCTGGCTCTACAAAGTGCTTTTGCTTTTTTGGATGGATGGAACAAGGCAAAAAAACGAACAGAAAAAGAGATGAATGGGATGAGAGAGGAAAGCAAAAGCAAAGCGGAAGAACACGACGGACGGTGTGATGCGAGAGAGATGCACAAAACGACAGCTAAAAAAGTAAATGCACTTTTTCCTGTGCTCTCCGTGTGCAGGTGTTCTTATGACGCGAATGCATGAAGCGTGCAGCTGTCATAGAGTTTAGGGGCCACATGGGAATGGACGGCGGGAAGGAGAATTTTCAAAAAACTTGTGTTTTTTGTTGTTGGGTTTGTTTGGAGCTGAATGAAGACGAGAGGAAGATGAAGACGGGCTGTTGTTTTGAGCAAGACGCATTTAATTGCAATTAAGGTAAATATTAAAAGCGTGATTAGTTAACTGAGTAGGATAATTGTGCTAATTATATAGTAATTTTTCTCTGCTGATTAAAATCCAAATGGCGCTAGAGTCTCTCTTTCCGTTTTCGAATGGATGGGGATGATGATGAGAGTCCCAAAAGCTAATCTTCTCGATGAAGAGAAATAATTAAATATTTAACTACTTTAACTAAGTTTAAGAAGTGTCAAGGTAATTATATATTGAGGGCTCTTAGCCAGTTAACTAATTTACTCGTGTCTATTTTTTTTAATTGTTGCAGATTCAATTTTAAATGGGATGGATCCTCAGGACGTGTTGGAGCACCACGGCGTAGAGAAGGCGTCCGATCCGGTCAACCCGACCTTTGACCCTTGAGTGACCTTCGGCTCCGTTTTTGGAGGGGTTTTGGAATTTGGAGGGTGATGGAGGCGTCGCTTATCTCGTGAGGATTTCTGCTCCTGCTGCTGTTGTGCAGATTTGGAGGATGCGGAGGAAAAATGGAATTCCGGATTCTCAGTAGTCAGGTAATTAATTAACTTCGAATTGGTGATTAGCTAACGTTTTTAACTAGTGGTTAAGGTAGTTAGTTTAATTATTTATTTTTCTCTGATGATTTAAAACACACTTTGGCACTTGATTAAACCACACTTTTGTGTGATTTTATTAATGAGAGTTCAAAAAGCTAATCTTCTCGATGAAGAGAAAAAAAATTCAATATACTTTAACTATAATTAGTTAATTGCATAATATGATTAATTAAACTACTTGCTAATGTTTTTATCTAATTAAAGGGACTTGTTTCTAATTATTATTTTTTAAAGGTTTTTGTTAACTGCCAGGACTCCAAAGAACAAGGAAGGAAACTGGATTTGCTGAGCGGTCGAGAAGACGGGTAATTATTTAATCAGTTGACTTAACTGTAAAGTATACTATCAAGTTTAATTACCGTGTCTAATGATCCTATCAATTTTAATGATGTACAAATTAGCAAGTACTAATAATTATGATTATTTATATTTGTGGTTTTGTCAGGTTATCGAGCCGTCGTCGAGCCGGTTCTACAGGATGGGTGGAAAATGCTGCGCTGCCATTAGTTAATTAATTAATTAAGGGATTTATTTTATTGTATTTTTGTGTAGCTTTACTTTATTTTTTTTAATTATTTACTTAATTAACATTTTTGGTAGTAAAAAATACGTGATTTTCTCCAAAAATACTCTCGTTTTAACGACTCTCTAAAAAGTATTTAATTTAATAATTTAGCACTTTAATCTTAATAACTGGCTAATTAATTATCCTGATAATTAATAACTCTTGAAAAGAATACTAAATAATTGTCATTTAATTTAATCAAAAAATGGAAACTCACAGAAAAAAGAACTCTATGAACATGCGTCCTCCAAATTCCCTCCAAACTCCACATACAACTCATCCACACATGCCATGTTGTCAAAACAATTTGTAAAATTATAATTAAAGCTACAATTAACAGTTAACTGACTTAAATCGTCGCACTCCTCCAAACTGAATCAGTTCCCTCCAACAAAGTACTGCTGGCTTTGGCTGCCGTAGCCGGAGGAAGCTTGGGATAGGATGATGACTCCTCCAGCAGGGTCCTTCCCTCCAACTCCTCCAGAAGGTCCCGGACAAAAGACGACGCCATTCACCAGTGGATTCCGCGCGACAGACACCGCCTGACCACCTCCCTGATCCCCTCCCTCCTGAACTAGAGGAACTGCAGAATATGGAGGCTTTCCCATCCCAACTCCCCCTCCACCCCACGCCTTGCGGTGCATCCGTTCAAAGTTTCGGAGGAACATTTTCCGGTTTTGTTTTCTGTTTAAAACCAACCACAATAAATAATAATTAAGTAGCCAGTTCTGTAAATAGACAGGTGGTTTGTAATTAATAATTAACTGGGTAGGTAGTTAATTTATTTTTAATTGCTCTTACATTTCTTCCACAAACTCGGCAAAAGTCGGCTTGGGATCCCGGCGACCACCGAGCAGGTCCATGTTCTGATAAGCCCTCCGGGCCATCTCGTAGTCGACTTGATCCCAATTTGAGACCTTCCGGCGACGCGTCCTGTCCGCAGTCCGATAATAGTTCTTGAAAGACATTTTTTTTACAAATTACTTGCTCAATTAACTAATTGTTGATCACTTCCTTCCTCCTGATTCACTAAAAATCTCTCAGCTGTTATATTTTTTAAAGCTTAAAGCAGTTTATTAATCAATTAGCAGTCAGGAATATTAACTTCAAACTACTTGTGTCTGTCACAGTGAGCACTTTAATTGTCGACGTACAGTTTAGCTAAAGGTCACACCTCCATTAAAGTTTCCTTCACTCCAAAAAAAACACCTCCAAAAGAAAGTCAGTAAAAAACTAAAATATTATTTATTTTAAGCCATCAGAGAAAAAATAAAATACAAGCTCAGCTTTTGATGGAGATGGGAAGGCACAGGAAATGAAGCCACAAGCTTATCTCGATGAGAATAACTCATTTGCTTATCTTCAGATAAGCCATTTGAATAAAAATATTGTCTTCAAGAAATTCCATTCTCGTTTACTTACAATTGCTTGGCTTTGTTATTTTTCTGCCCGGCTCTCAGATCCTCCATAAGAAATACATGGTCCATTAAAAATATAAACATTCACTTTCCAACGGGGCATATCGAGAATACCCCGCGAGATTCAAACCGACTCTATTTACCTTGTAAAATGCACATGTGAATTGCGGATGGGGTCGTTCACTAAATAAGTTCACTAAAAACTATCTCCAAGTAACAAATTATAATTAAGGTGATGCATTTTTGATTAGTTCGTTAATATGAGTGAATTTAACTATTTACTGGAGTTGGGAGGGGATTTGTCGATATCGTGACTTTTGGAATGGCGGACCCCTTAAGAGCTCGGGTTGTTGAGAAGGTTGGGAGAGAAAAGTCGAAGCCGAGTTTTGAAGGAAAGCTGTCTCTGTGGATTTTTATATATTTTTTATTTAAGTATTTAATTTTAATTGTTCTGCTAATTAGTTTAATTGGGGAAGATGAGGAAGCTCAAGTATCACGAGCAGAAGCTGCTCAAGAAGGTGGACTTTGTGAACTGGGAGGCGGACAACAACCTGCACGAGGTCAAGGTGCTCAGGAAGTACCACATCCAGAAACGGGAGGACTACACGGCGTAAGTTTAATGAGCAATTAAAACTTAATTAATTGTTTCAAATAATGATTTAGTTTAGTATTTAATTGTTGTTGGTATTTAATTGCAGGTACAACAAGCTGTCCAGGAACATCCGTGAGGTGGCCCGGAAAATCAAGGACCTCGACCCCAAGAATCCGTTCCGGCTGGAGAGTGGCGCTCAGCTTTTGGAAAAGTTGTAAGTTTAATTAACTAGTTTAAATAATGATTCATTTAATTGTGGCAACTGGTTTAATTGTTAATTAATTTTAAAGGCACACGATGGGCCTGATTCCCGCTCGAGACACGCTGGAGCACTGCGACCGCGTCACCGCCTCCACATTCTGCCGACGTCGCCTCCCGCTCGTCATGGTTCGGAACCACATGGCCCAAACGATCAAGGACGCCGTCAAGTTCATCGAGCAAGGTCATGTGAGGGTCGGCGTCGAGCGCGTTACCGATCCCGCTTTCCTGGTGACCAGGTAAAATGATAATCGCTTATCATCAACACTAAATTCAGTTTATTTTTATTTTTTAAATGATCGGAACTTTAATCATGTTTTATTTTGATTATTTATTTATTTATTTCAGGACCATGGAGGATTTCGTGACCTGGGTCAACGCCTCCGCGATCCGTCAACACGTTATGGAGTACAATGCAGCGGTAATTAACCTAAATAATTAAAATTAATTAGCAAACGAGCCAGTAAATTGAATTAGAAGGTTATTATGTAAGTGTTGATTTAATTGTGGTTTTAATTGTTTGGGTGTAGCGGGACGACTACGAGCTGCTGACAATTTAAATTGGTCCGTCTTCCTTCCTTCTGGCGTCTTCTTTGGTGGGTTCGCTTCCTCCACCCTCCACACAGAACTGAAGACTTGTCGACAGGCTTCTCATCATCATCGTCACCAGGAGCAGACTTTAAATTGACTGAAGACAATTAAAAATATATTTAAATGCTTACCGCTCCTGTACAAAAAATTACTGTTACAATTTTAACTACGTTGTTGTTGTCGTGATCAAGTGCTAAAGTGAGTAGAATAAATGGGAATTGTATTCGGAATATTTAACTGGTTAGGTAGTTAATTTTTTTAAACTGTGTGTTAAGTTTAGAACAATTATTTAGTTTACATTTCCTACAAAAAAAATCGAAACAATTTTTCTTCCCATTTGTATTTGTAATTGGAAAGCTATTTAGGCCTATTTTGTTTCCTCCTTAAATGGGAGTAGTTTTTTTCATCCACTCCATTGCCTCCAGAATATATCCGGTAGGAATAAAAAATAGATTTGCCCTCCTTGTAAATGTAAAATCAAAGTTGTTATGACGTCACTTGCGATCCGTTCTAATGTATTTTTTTAAAGTAGCTGGAATATGCATTTAGAGATAATGGAATTTCTTCCGCTGTTTGTCTGTCTGTCTGACTTTATTTTTTAGTGTCTTAATCGATTAGACATAAATACTGTCCAGATAATTAATTAGTTTGTACTTTTTTCTTGCGATTGGGGCAACGTGAGAATTTGTTAACTGGACTGGGAACAATTAAACTTTGTATAATTACAGTTATGGTGGATATAAAAGCAACCGTGGCGCCACTGTATTCAATTCCGTCGATGTAACATTATTTTTGAAAAAAAAAATGTTCAACTTTTAATGAATAAATAGATAGAAACAATAACTTTTTAAATGTTTTTTTTTGACGTTTCTTGAAAATGTGCAAGTTTTTGCATAAAACTTGTCTCAACAAAGTTTAATTTACTTCAAGTTAAGTCACTGATCCGTAAAATGAAAAAGTATTGGATTTTTGAGTTATCGAATACACGGTACTTTTTACAATAAAATGTATTTCAAATACAAAAGTAATGGAATGGAAATATGTATTTAATTACAACTGCATCTGTAATTGAGGTGCCCTGCACTAATCAAGTTTTTTAGTGTGCAGGTTCGGAATGTTTTTTTTGGTATGGGGCAATGTGTGACTTTTGTCATTTTTGACAGATTAGTGCTGATTTTCAAGATTTTAAAATCATTTTTTAACCGGATTGATTAACAAATTTCCTGTCGTTACTAAGTTTCCAATAATTATTTTAGTTTCGATTTATGTCTTTTTTCAGTAGTATTGTAAACCATCCAGAAATGTTCCAACATTGATGTATTTGTAACGGCAGATCTATATTTAGGCCCATTTCCCTCCAAATACTGTATACCGCAACAGAAGAAAATGGGGAGTAGTATTTTTTCCTCCACTCCATTGCCTCCATAAAATATCCGGTGGGAATTAAAAAGGCATTTTCCTTGTTCCGTGTCTCTCTCTTTCTCGCTTTGCGTTCACTTTTCCATTTACTCCATCCACCTAATATTCTATCAGACTGGCTGATTTGGAGGAGTCTTGGAGTGGAGGGGATGTGGAGGGACGAAATAGAATAGTAGATTTATTTTATTTTTATTTTGTGGAGCACGACTCATGATCCGCATTCTGTTGAGCAGGTTAAAAGATTGTATATGCGGATTAAACGCTAATGTTTTTTTTCTGCCGTTGCTGTTGCATTGCGGTTATTTTTATTACCGTTACGAATATTTTGGAGGGGCATGGAGTGGAGGAGTCATGGAGTGATTTTATGTAACCCTTTTTTTGTCCAAATCAATGAATGTAAAACAAAGCTGTTATAATGTCACTGGCGATCCGGTCTAATGTATTTTTAAAAGTAGCGGAAACATACGCATTTCAAATTAATGGGATATCTTTTCTGTCTGTGCGTCTGCCAGATTGATCATTTTTATTGTCGCGGGCGAATAGTCCCAATATTTTCAAGATAATCAGTGATTTGGTAATTTTGTCTATCGGGGCATTGTGATAATTTGTGAACGGAACTGTTGCCAATTTATAAACTGAAGCAATAATTTACAATGGTGGTGGCCAGTGACGGTTCTGGCGCTACTCTACTAAACCGTTTCGGCCTAACTGATTTAAATTGCGTTTCAATAATATATAATGCTGTGTATTTTTATGAGCCGTTGTATTCAGAGCAGAGCAGATTGGATTTTAATGTCGCTAGCTTAAATCGGTTTAATGGTCCATTAAATTTGTCACGGGCAAAGCATTAAAGCATTCGAATCGATTGGGGCAATGTGCAAAAACGGTGTTGGTTTGTTTGTTGGATAAATGCTGACGCAGAAAAAATAAAGTTTTAATCATAAGTATAAAATGAGAATATACCTGAGAATTCTGTGCCACCTCAGCTGACTTTTGCTCTTTGCTTCCCTTCTCTCTCCTTCTCGCGTCATCATAGCAATGAAGGGTATGGCAAAGAGAGCGTAGCATCTCCAAAAAATTAATGCAGGACAGCATACCCCTCTGTTGCTATGTCTTTTAGATAGCAAGCAACGCGAAAGGGAGAATAGACTCACGCGATCTCTCTCACTCTCTCTCTCCTACACAACACACACACATACACAACAGCCAGCAGCAATGCTCCACTTCTCCGTCTCTCTCCTTCTCGCTTTACAACGTGGAAGGGTATGGCAATGAGAGCGAAGCATCTCTAAAAAATTAATGCAGGACAGTATACCCCGCTGTTGCTATGTCTTTTAGATAGCAAGCAACGGGGAAGGGAGAATAGACTCACGCGGTCTCTCTCACTCTCTCTCCTACACAACACACACACATACACAACAGCCAGCAGCAATACTCCACTTCTCCGTCTCTCTCCTTCTTGCTTTACAGCATGCTTGCTCTCCTTGCTGGATGGATGTAAAGAGATGGAGTGGCGTGGCGCGTTTACAGCATTTGAATTTTGAAACAAGTAAAGGGTTATTACAAACGTCACGTTCATATTACTACTACTGTTGTGGCATGTTGTTGTTTGTGTGGTGTTTTTTTGTTGTTGTGAGTATGTAAAGAGATGGTGTTGGTGTCGTGGAGCATTTCCATTGCATTTTGAAACAAGTGATGGGTTACTGCAAATATAATGGGATGTTGCAGATGCAATGGGATTTTGCAAATGCAATGAGATTTTGCAGATGCAATGGGATTTTGCAAATGCAATGGGATTTTGCAGATTCAATGGGATTTTACAAATGCAATATGTTGTTGCAAATGTAAATGGCCGTTGCATATGTAATGGGGCATTGCAAAAATAATGGGGTTATCCTCTGGGTTCCTACGCCATATTTATACTGAATATTGCTCTTGGTTGTATTAAAAACAACGGTAAACAAACGAGCAGCTGCAGCTGTGTGTACTACTGGGTGTCTTTTGAACGAACCGCCAAACTTGGTCTCCTTATGGGGATAAATGGGGATCAGTGAGACAACTGACAGCTGGAAGGGGGATCGATCAAAGTTCGGCTATCCTAACTGATTTTTCAAACCTTATACATAGATTGAAATTGGAACTGCGATCTCTTTAATTATTGGCGACTTAGTCGCCAATGGGCCCCCTTCTAGTGAATTAATAAATAAATACGAAAAATAACTTTTAATATTTTGACGTTTCTTGAAAATGTACAAGTTTTGGCATCAAAATGACTAAACATTTTAAAGTTAAGTTAAGTGTCAGTTTTTATAACAATTTATATTTTCCTGTACTTGCTTTTCGCATAAAAAACAAAACTTTATATTTATTTTGCATTTTTTGTGGATTAAGCAGATTTATTAAGAAGAGTCCTGTGAGGAGAGCACACTAATTTTTTGCCAAGTAGATAGCTAATTAAGCTGTCATGAATACTTTTTTTAAACATTTGAGTTGCGTAAAGTTGTGCAAAAGTTGACTTGATCTTGAGACGACGAGGCAACGAAAAGTCAAAAGGAGAAACGGGACGAGTATCATGATTTCATGATAATCTGCTATATAGAAAGCACGTATTATTTATGTATTTTTTGTAAGCGATGTATCAAAGTAGCGCTGCCGTTTAAAGCTAACCTCTCAGTCCGTCCAAACAATTTTTTATTCGTTAAAAATAATCACTACGGATTTTAACGTTTGAAAAAATTGGGGCATTTTGAGATTCATTGAAAACTAAACTGTATTTAAGTTTCAAGAAAGCGCTAGCGCGAAATTAAATTTCTTCAAAAATGTCCATCTAGAAAAATTAACACATATTCTGTCCTGTTTCCTATTTTTTACTCGAAAATATCTGGTCTAAATTTACCGCTCTGGTTTTTCTCCAACTAGTTGTCCGGGCGGTCCGGACGGACAGACAAGCAGAAAGTGACCTAAGAAGTAATGTGATACTTTGTGCACCACTTGGAAAGGTGACGGCCAAAAGGGCAACTGACGACAGGACCAGAAAAAGACACGGAATTTCAGTTTCAACAAAAAAAATCCGAAATATCATCTTTTAAATTTCAAAAGGACGAATAAATTTCCACTCTCAACTTTTTTCTGCTCTCGACAAGATTTTGCTTCTTCTTGAAACAAAAATTTATTTACATACTTTTGAAGGTGATCTTTTTTTCTTGAAGAAGATTTTTAAGATTCATCTTTTTCTTGAGAGTCACGATATTATAATTCTCTCAACGAGACAGAGACAGTGAAAGAAGTGAAGGCTGCTTAAATGAGATTCCCACTTTCTCTTTCTCTCTCTTATTTTCTTCAAGAGATCCTCATCATCTCATCTGAAATTCATCTTTCTTTTCGTTCCTTTTCATCTTTCCTGAGAATTATTCTCTCTACTTGTTCAAGAATATCATCTTTAAGAAAATCTGAACATGTTCATGGAAATATAAAAGGATGAATATGAGCTAATATTATTATTACTGCCATTTTTACGCGGGATATATCAAAAAATGTGAGCAACGTGGAGGTGGTGGTTACGTTTGAGTAATAAATTTTCATTAGTCAAAATAGAAAGAAAGAAGGAAAGGGAAGGGAAAAAAATCCGGGATCCCACTTACTTTCTTCCTAATTTTTGTAGTGAATCCCAAAAGTGTCACGGCGGTGAGCAAAAAAATGCCAAGTTTTATATGAAACGAATATATCCATCTTCTGAGCACCTTTCCATTACGACTTTAAACTGGGTTTTTCGGGATATCAAGCCATATCGTCAATTTCTTGCCGAAAATATGGCTTCAGTAACGTTTGTCCGTCAAACGTTACGCCATTATAATAGGAGTTCATAATATGTATGGCCGCTATAGACAGAACATAATATTTTTGTAAAGTCAATAACGATTTATGTCGTGGAACATATCCGAAATATCCGTAAAAGTTGCCACGTTACCGACACAAAGGATATTGGCGTAAATTTGTAATAGCAGACAGACAGACAAAAGGTTTTTTTGCAATTTCTGTAAATCCGTTTTTAAAAACAACTGCCTAAAATATATGTCCCGTTTTAGAAGAAAGCTTGCAAGAGCAAAAGTGACACGGGAAACATAAACGAAAGAGGTGCGAGATCCGCTAGGCCATATAATGTATTTACACGCCTACATATACATTTTTTACCGTATTTGCCGATGGGTAGACCAGAAATCCGTTTCATTCCGTTTGGAGCACTCACTCGGACCGGATGCAGGAGCGAACAAGTTTGTAACACTTTGTTTACCCGTATCATCCTTTTCCCCTTGTTGCCATATACGTAAAGCATGTAATGTGAAGAAAAGTGAGCAAAAATAGTGTTGTTGGTAGTTTTACCCCAGCCATTAGCCAGAAAAAAACAGGGGAAGAGATAGCGAGTGAATACAAACAAAAAATTGTACTAATCCGTTGCTCTCATCGTAGTTTCCTACCTGGTCGGTTTACTTGGGAAAGCAGCCCCGTCCTAAATCGCCCCATAATATGGTTTGAACAGACAAAAAATTACCGTTTCGTCTAGTGACATGGTTCAATATAACCACATATATTTCGTATATTTTTCGTCAAATATGTTGTAAAATTTTTGTGCGTATCCATATACCAATTCAAAGTGTTTCGCAATGCCCCAACGAAATTTGGACAAATCTGTCGGTAATTTATAAACTGTTTTCACAAATGGGGTATGCTACCATAGTTTCGCGAGTATTCGGGAATTATTTCTCTGTTGTGTAGCGAAGGGGATGAAGAATTAGCAGGGAAATATTACAAGTGTATATCCAGAATTTGGATCATCATGCGGCTACTTCCCGTGCTCCTTTTCTTAATCGCCTCAGGTAAGAGAGATATATAGAAAGTTTCCATTGTGAATTATTTTTTTTTTGCTGAACTGTTTCTCCAAGACGATAGCCTACTCTATTTATTATTTAGCACGTTATTTTCTCACGCCCCATTGTTCCTCTGGCAATGGTCCAGTATGTATCACTACATCGTTGACAGTGTCTTGATCAAGTGGCAAATTAGCGGCTAATGACAGAAAATGTGTGCGTGGGTGGGTATATGGGACTAGGAATTGTCAATTTTCAATGAGGAATTCTTGGACTCCCAAAATCTTTTGCTTCTTCTTTTCTATTTCCATTTCCGTTCGCAATACAAGCATATTGTGCCAATTTTTCTTGAAGAAGAATAAAAGAGGTACCAGAATGAAGACCAAGACAGCTCACTTGACTTTCTTCCTTTTGATCGGCGTTTCCCTCCAGACTCGGGACGACTCCTCCAGAGCACTACTTGTAATTCAGGTCGGGTTGGAGGGGACCACTGAGCGACAATCAGTTGTGCCCGGAATCACAATGAATTCTTCCTCTTTCTTCTTACTTTTGTGGAGTCGTCCTCGTACTCTGAATTAGATCCGCTTCTCTGATCACTCGTGACGACTTTTTGACATGATCACTTTTTTTCTCTCACCGTCTCTCAAGTCTTTTCCTTCTGTCGTCACCTTATTACGTCGCCTTCGTCGATGTCGTCGTCTTCATCTGCCACTTGTTTTTTGGGACGATTTTTTTGTTTCCCGTGGCCCCTAGATATTTTTGTATTTTATTCCCGGCTAGCTCAGTCGGCAGAGCAACTCTCTTGTCCTCATCATCTAATTCCCATTTTCCTTTCCTTCACAAGTTTTTTTTGGACCTCGAAATAGTTTTACTTTTACTTTCCCTAAATGCACACACACACACACGATTTATTATTCCAATCAGATATCCGTTTTTTGTCGGCCTTTTTTACTTTACTACTGCCCATTATCTGTTTTTGATCGACGACCTAATCGGCACTTGGAACGGTGTCCGCTTTGCTCATGGTCCCTTGATAGTTTTTTATTTATTGAGTCCACTTACGACATATTTTTGTCACGAGAGTTTCCGTAAATGATCAAACGGAGTTTAGGGTGGAAAAAATAGTGCAAACAGAAGGATTAGTATTACGTGCAGAAATGAGTATATAAAAAGATGTATTTATTGTGTGCTTACGTGCGTTGTAGATCTTGTATATGCTTAGGTTAGAGAGCAAAAATTGTCAGAATTCCCAAAAGTATTTCCTTTTGGAACATTGCTTATATTCTGGTTCAATATTGGTCGTTTAGTTTCTATTAACGTTGTGCCATTTACTTCTGTTTTTCGTATACGGCGCATTATGGTCGAAATATTGGCGTTCTTGTTTCAAAAATTCGAAAATATTCCCATTCCAGAAATATGGGTAACTATTCGAATTTTCGGCGCTAATTTCTACCATGTAGCGTAATTTCGTAGAATTATTGTAATCACCGTGTGTCCTATGAGTTTTGGGAAAATTTGGAACCAAATGAGCAATATCGTTAGAAATGTAAGACGTATATATTTCCGTTCATTCCTGTCTAATATTTTCGGCGTCGAAATAAAAGTAATGCAGCGGAATGCAATAAACTGAACTTGCTTGTCATCATCATCAGATTAATGTTACGTAAGTATTTACGCACATCATAATCTTCAGAAATAAAGTTTTTGGGCTCATTTTATGATGAGCCTGCTTGCTCTCGTATGATTTCTGATGATGATGAAAATGACGACGATGAGAAGGGAAGTGACTTTTTTGGTTAGTTTGGCTTATTGGCTCAATACTATGCAATAATGATATATTCCACGCGTATCTTCAGCAGCTACCTATATAACGGCTTGTTATGGTTTTATCGGCTGATGCTGGTCTTGAATGAAACTGATGACGGGGAAGAATGGGACGATGTTGGCGGCGTTGGCGATGATGGCGATGATGATGATGACTTGCTGCTTATTAGTTCCACGCCATTAGGTACATTGAAAAAGGTCCCGAAATCGGAAAGTGCGTGCGAGCAAACAAGCTCATCATTACAGAGTCATCATATCTGGGAATATTGTAAGAGAATGTGTGAGATGAGGCGGCAGAAATAACAGCCAGCAAATATATATAAAAGCTCATTGCATTCATTCATTTATTCCGTAATATCAATTCACTTTTCTCGCACCGAAATGTTCCCACTCCGTAAAAAAATTGTTAGGTAAATGCAGCGGAAATGTACAAGAAAAAAAAATGAGATCAAAATGAGCCAGCCATTTAGAGACACGGGAAAATAATAGCAACCCTTTCATACCGACACATACAAAACGGCATGTAATAGCTTGTTAGATAAATGGACGGACATGTAAAATATTCCCGGTCGAACTATTTCCGTCAAAACGTTCGGATTCTTAACAAGCACATATATATTTGTGTAAATCCCGGATATTTCTGCAGGGAATATGGAAGATTTAGCTTCCCTGGTATTCCAAAATTGGGAAGGGAAAGCAGGGAAACAAGCGAATGAACGTGATGGCTATTTTAGCTAATGAAGTGGTTTACATTCGAACAAAATGGGATTCGGAATGCAAATCTGGATGCCAACTGAGAAAGGATAGATATTTATATGCAAAGTCAGTTGAATATACGTGCTACAGCTTTCACTGGAAAACAATCCGGCAAATAAATTTATGCGTCTGTTTTTTCAAAAGGTGTTGGAGTTGTACCCGGTGTCTTGCTTCATTATTTATTACGGCCCGCTTTAAAATTTCTGCACAATTTATTCGTTCAAACTAGAAACGCACATAGAACATAAAAACCAAACCAAAAATATGTTCCGTCTAAAACAATTTAGTCGGGAATATCCGCGATTCTATAGAAAACCAAGTCAATATATTCCACCTGTCTTTGAGGTATGATTTATTCCATCAAAATATACCATAATGATATGATGGTCAGCCAAGTATGCCAATTTTCCAATTTGCGTCGCCATTTCAACGCCGCACGCCACACAAATGATTGGCATCTGGACATCGAAAATCAATACAAATATATATTTCTGGTTTCCATGTATTTTTTTCAGTGGCGGAATGCCTGATGCTGAGCCGAGTGCTCGTGCCCCAATACAAGCTGTACGGGGAAGACGCCGTGCTTCGTTGCGACTACGACCTGGGCCGGGATCGTCTCTACGCAGTGAAATGGTACAAGGACAATGAGGAGTTCTTCCGGTACGTTCCCCGGTTCAATCCGCCAATATACACGCATCCCGTGGAAGGCGTCCGGGTGGACACCCCGCGCTCCAATGATAAGCGCGTGATACTAAGAAGCCTGACTGTCCGGTCTTCGGGTGGATATCGGTGCGAGGTTAGCGCGGAAGCGCCGTCGTTTGCGAGTATCATGGGCGAAGGCAGAATGACTGTCGTTTGTAAGCGTATTTTTTAAAAATATTCCATTGGCTTCCACCACGTAGTCCACAAAATTATTGCCCCAAAACCGGTTGCCCTAAACCCTGAATAAACATTGCCCTAAATATTTCTTGTGTAGAAATGGAAGAAATGCATTAATTTTATTCTAGATCTTCCCAAGGATCCCCCACAAATCACGGGCCACGTCCGACAAGAGTACGAGGTGGGCAACGTGCTGGATTTAAACTGCACCTCGGCAAAATCCTTCCCTCCCGCAAAGCTCTCTTGGTACATCAATGACAGCCCGGTAATAACAAGTTTCTCCCTTTTCTGCTTTCCCCACTTTCTCTACAAAAATATACCCGGGATCATCATAATTTTCCGTGTAGTCGCAACATTTTTATATATAGGCCATCCCACACATCCTCAACTTAGCTTAGGGCAAAGTCTAGCTCCTTTGATTTATTTATAACTGTGTTCTAAGTCGTTTCGCAAAAAAATCCGGTCTCAATTTTTTCTCCACTTTCTCCACCACCTAGATAGCTTGTTAATTTAATTAGCCTTTCTTTTTACACTTCACTTGACTTGAATCGGATAAGCCATAAGTATCCAAAAAGAAGATCAGATTCCCATTTTCGGCTTCCCAGCTTCTTAGAATATATCTCGGGCCATTATCTCAGGTGAAAATGGGCCGTGTATTTTTTTAAACGGCTTTGTTCACACTCGGCACAAAAAAATATAACGCCACATCTTGTTAATTTTCAATGAAGCTCCAAAGCCACACAAAATAAAAAAAACGAAGCGAAAAAAAGGCATCGTCGTCGTTACCCTCGTCGTTGTTTTGTTGTTGCGGTTTTTACATTTACATTTCCATCTATTTCAGACTCCATTTCTTTCTTTCTTTCTATTTTGCTCGCTATGTTGCTTTCTCTCGAAACCAGAGAGTCTCTGGTGTATATCCCATTTCCGTTTTACATTTTTTTCTCGGCTCTCAAAAAACACATACACATTCCATTAGAATTGCAGATGAAATGGAGTTGTGGGGGGCAAAGGGGGAATATATACGAAATAATGTTGCGTTGCGGATCAAACAGAAAAACACTGAAACAGAAACCCATTCTGTTATGCTTACGCTCACGTTTCCATTTATGGTCACATACACGACGACGCCATATAACCAAATATATTACTATTTTTGGGACGATAATGTCACCCATGTTTGTAGACAGTATATTTTTCCGGAATTTTTTTTTCACGTTTTTGGTTTCGCTATGAATTTTTAATAAGGTGCACGTCCCACCCGGATCCATCTCCATTTACCCCGCAAGTCTGGCACCGGTCGCCGTCGAAACGCAACAACAAAATGCCTTGGCAGCCACCCCGATGCCATCGCCACCCCAAAATCTGGGGCATTCCATGACGCAGAGTTCCAATTTGCTAAGCTCGCTTATGATAAGCTCCCTGAGACTACAGCTGCAGCTGGAAAGCCATCACTTTGGACCGCAGGGCACGGCGAGGGTGAGATGCGTCGCCCGGATTTCGCCACTGTTTTGGCAGGACGGGGATGAAAAGATTCTAAGCGGTGGTTATCGGAGAAATGGCGGTAATCATCATGGTGGTTATCATGGAAGTCATCATGGGACGAGGCACGGGAGGAAAAAGATGGGAGAGGTTTATGGGGGTGGGAGTAGCGAGGAGGGAGGGGTAGAGGTGGAGGGTGCGGATGTGGAGGGAGACAGGCCGGAAATTGAGGAGAGTCATGTGAATCAAGCTCATCAGAATAATTATAGAGGTCACCATAGTCAGCAGAGTAATAATAATAATCACGTGGTTTATAGGGGTGGTGGGGGTGGAAGAGGGAACTTTAGGCATGGGGGACTTCGGAGGGAGGGGGAAAGCGAGGAGATGGAGGAGGAAGGGGAGGAAGACGACGAGGAGGAAGAGGACGAGTATTATGGATTGGGACTGCCCGCGTTTCAGAGGGAGGCTCTTGTTTTAGGTAAGTGGAATATTTTGTAAACGTTTTGCTGCATTCCTAAGATTTTGCATGTTCCAAGTAAGCATATATATATGTGATTTTGCCAACAGTGCGCGGAAGTTGCTCAAGCTTAAAGCCTACAATTACCTTGCTGCTTCTAGCCGGATATTTCGTCAATCACCTACTCACTTCAAATATTCCACAAAGTGCACTCCATTGAATAGCCAAAACGGTACAACTGATTGAATTGTAATTTCCTAGGATACGGTTGACCTCCTGTTGCTAACTGCATAATATTGTACATAGGTTTCTAAATATCTATACATGTAAGATAATTTTTAGCAATATAAGTATTAAGTGAGATAACGCACATCATCAAAATCAACGTAATTCAAGCTACTGACAAGACAACAATCTTTCTTGAGAACATATCAAATCATCATATACATAAATATACTAAGGAATATATATAACATTGTTTGAATCAATCACACTGCCCATTTTTGTAAAAAACGATTTCAATAGAATCGTGAATATCAGATGAAACTGCAAACTGATTTTCTGTACATATTGTTCATTTTCCGCAGATTTTATGTATTTGGATCATCTTGAGGCAATTGAGTTTTTGTTCGAATATTTGACTCAACGCTCCCCTTAAGTTTATCATTAACGTTGTAGCCTTTCTTGCACATAATAAATATAGCCTAATTCCTTGCTGTACAAATGTCATTAATGTAAAGTAGCGTAATTTAATCTAAGATAATGCAATGATACGATAAAACAAAACCAAAATTGAACCGGAAATAAACTTCAAAATTACTCAAATTAGATTCCATGTATGAAATTGGTCAATTATTTTTTCCACAAAATCTATACCGGCATCTATAGCGTTTTTCATCAGCATTAGAGCAGATTGTACCGAACGCAAATTTTGGTTGGTTTATACGCGTGTTACGTAACATACAACCGACGTGAACGGAACAAAGTCAAGTGCCACAAATCAGCCCGACAAGGACACAAAAAAAGAAGAAAAATGGCTTGGCACTTTCACCCGAAACTACATACATCCATCCACCACCACCCACCTTTTACACTTTCTGCTTGTGTTTGGTGGAAATAAACTAAACGAGGAAACTGTTTTTTTTCTCTGCTCCCCTCGTTCTCTCTCTGGATGTCCCATATGAGCATGTAAATGTATCCATGCAATTTTTCGTTGCCACGAGAGTAGAAGCAGCAGAGGAGTAGCAGCAGTGAATATTGTGATTATGCTGGAAATTTCTCCAGGGAGAATGGTACAGGATCGTGTCTGAGCACTCACACCAGAGTACATTTTCTGCTGGGACAATTCTAATATCTTTAGACAAGCCTGAAAATATTCCGTTTTGTTTTTTAGGTTGAGGTGGTAGAAAGGGTAGCTGTTACATAATATATTTATTTATATTATGTGGGTGAAATAACCGGCAAATATATTATTACATCTGCAATCCGTCTGTCTGTCCATCCCATCAAAATATATTGTTTAAATTATAATCATAATCGATAGCCAAATTTATTTCATTGAATTATTTGTTAAGAATGTTAGCAACTTGATTCATTTGAGAAAATATTTTTGGAAATATGTTTGAAATTGTCCCACCTTTTAAATATATCACTGGCGCTACTTTTCTACAGCGTTTTAGAATAATGGATTGTGTACCTATTTTTTACCTTGTTTTGTTAAAATGTTTTGTTGCGTCGTACAACATATTCTCTTGCTGTTGTAATTTTTTCTGTTTGTTGTTACCGATATATATCCCGTGTGATATTTCGGCTTGTTTTTGTTCTGTTTTTTAGTGTGCGTACTTTTGCCCTCTACATTTGTCAATTGCGACGTGAGAGTAACAGACACCACGACTTACTACCTACTACACAGCTCAAGTAAAAAGTCGACATTTATAATAAGTAAGCGTGTTGTTGTTTTTTTCGTGTCGGCGTTGTACGCACTCGTGTTCATCATTTCCAGTTCCAGAAAAAAAATATGAAACACTTTCATTCCATTTGTTTGTATTTTTTTAGTTAAACTCGTGACGTCGACAATATCCAGTAGGTATTGTAGTATGTCCCACCAGAGCTAAAATTGTAAATGGGCTCCATTCATCCACGACACAAAAAAAGTAAAAAGAATTGCACTTTCAACTTTACATTTTCATTTCTCTTTTTTTACATATTTTTTTTGGGTTTAACGGACTCTGGCTATAACGGCGAATTGTTCTTTTTTACCGCAATTCCTGAATTTTTAATTTACGCTTATTTTTGTGAGGAATGCAAAAAAAAAAACGCCAGAAAATTTCAAACTGAATTATTCAAATGACAACAGGTTACAGAGCTAACTCAAGTGAGACATTGTTAAGAAGGAAAATGAGTTTTATTGTATCCGCAAATAGGTACATGGGTATGTATTTTTATGGAAAATGGTGGCCCATTTTTATGGGCAGTTTAGTTATCTCTTGTGAATTTCGTTGAGGAAAGCCGGTTTTGTTGGATGGTTTTGTAGAAAAAATGCAGTGTAGTGCTTTCTGTATGCAAATCTTATTTTTATTCTAGAAAATAGAATACGACTAAAGCTAGAGACAAGCCGAAACACTTTCATTCCTTGTAAGAGTTTTTTTATGCTTTTGCTCGCATTGTTTGGCATTCCGTAGTAGTACGGTATATTTAAGTAACATATCTTAAACACTCCACCAAAGACAGACAAAGATGTTATGTAGCGTATGGAGTTCTTAGTCGACATGGAATTGACTCAGGTCAGAAATGGCTTGTTGTTTGAAATAGCAGCTCAAATATACCACACACATTAGCTTTGCTACAATTATGCCATCGTCGCGATTATACCAATTAACCGTTGACTTTGATTTTACCTGAAATATTGCCGACGACCGTTAAACATCTCCAAGAAAGCCCCAGAACCAACCCCATTTCAATGCAATCTCCATTCCACATTTGCAGGTGCAAAAACAGCAAAAAAAATTCTTCCAATCCGTGCGATACGTGTCGGACCATCTCCTGCATGAATGTATATAAGCCACTGCACGCCTCTACCTCTATTTCCCAAAACAACCTGCCATAGTATTTTTCCTACTGATTTCTTGACCCGAATCTGTTCCTACCTTTTTCTCTCCTGTCGTCTTGATCTGACTGAGAGTAGCACTTACTGCAAAATCCTCAACATCTCAACTCCACAACAGCAACCTAAACAACAACAGAAAAAACCAGTGTGAAATTTATTTATTTCCTCTCCTTTTTCCCCTCCCATTGCCCATCTACTACGTCGAGCACTCTGATCACAAGAGGAAAACATTTTACAGCCGCATTATTGCAATCGCTACACGACTTGATTCTTTCTGTTTGGGTGTGTATTTCCTTTACCCACTTTTTGTTACCTGGACTGGCTCAAAGCTATCAAGAGATACATTCATCTTTTTCATCATTTCCATTCCCGATTTCCGTGCAAAAGAGCTCTCAACTCTAAAACCTTCAGGAATATATGTGTGAAAAAGTACAAAGTAGTCCAGGCAGAAAGCAAAGTGCAGACAAGAAAAAAAGTAAAACATTTCCCACCTACATTTCAACGCCATTTCTCTCTAAATCTCCTACAAAATCCAGTGCCGTCTACTGACCTTTGAACTGTTTGACCCGAAAAGTTTACCAAATATTTCCAGAGTCCATCTAAGACACATATATTCCGAGAAATGAAAAGGATAAAAGAAAGTGCTAAAGCTACTCCGCATATTTTTATGTACTGAGGCCAGCAGAAAAAATATATAAAAAAGATGATCATTACCGTTTCCGGGCACGTTTCCCTTTTCAACACCTTATTTTCCTTCTTCTTCAGCTTTTTCTCTCTCGACTTGCCGTTTTCTTTAGATCATCACATCACTTGAGAGATGCTAGAGGAGTCGTGAAGGTGATGATGTAGATGTATCTTTTTTATGTGAAAGGAAGGGAGTTTTCTTTACTTCGTTTCTACCTGTTTTGTACCTTTTTGGTGTGTGAGGGGAGAGACGACGGGCCAAGAAAAAATGAATTGCTGCGAGAAGGAAAGTAAAAAGGAACAGAGAAAGGCAGCATATAGCTACCTACTTAAGTATATACGGGATGTTCTGCTGAGCTAGGCTTGAGAACGACTTGCTTATGCAGGCAGACAGAGAGGGTGAAACAAAAAAGTTAGTGTGTCGTTGTAGCAATTTAGCAAAGCATCCGGATATTTTATTGGATAGCGCGTGGGAAAACAATGTTAGATTATGTGGATTGACATGTTAGTCTGTATGGTCGTCCGGAACATATTTGAAGTCAATTTATTGCTCACTATAAACTTACATTTTAATACATAAAAATAATGTTAATTTTGACTATATACACGGATTTCAAATGATGAACCAAGAATACGGTAATTGATGATTGAAACAATTTAATTTAATTAATTGTCGGTTAACACAAATTATTTGGAAATTTTTAAATATCAAATTTTATTTTATCAACTTGTTATTTTTATTTAAATTTTTTGAAATAATTTATATTTATTTTCTGTTTATGAATATGACAATTCAAAAAAAATATCGGCGCTACTTTCTTACCGTCATTACCATTTATTACGAATGTTACGATATTCCACCTACACATTTGACTTTTGTCTTTACTTACATCTCGCCATCTTTCTCTGTTCTTTAGTTTTTTTTCCTGAAGTGTCGCGTTTTGCCCTTTTTTATTATTGAAATTTGGTATTCATTGAAAAACCTCGCAAAAGCATATATTTTTTTACGTTCTTGACTCTTTCTCTCTCTATCTCGTCATCAGAGTTCATCTCGACAATGTCGCTTACATCATCATTCAGCTACCCACATCTATGTAGATAGGTATAAAGTATGCAAAAAATATTCTTATATTATTTTTACCCACCTTGTCATACCGTCACACTATTATTGTTACCAGAGGTCATAACTTTTATTTTTTTTCTTATGCTCACGAGCGAAGGAGTAACGAAAACTGTAAAATATATTGCGTATGGCGTGCATATGATGATGTCACACATTGACTCGCTAGAGATGTGAAAAGTCATTCCGTTTTTTATTGGCCGGGATCAAGATGATCATCATGTGAAATTATATTCAGAGAAGCTCGAGTAGAGATATAAAAAGGCCAAAAGAGTTTATTGTTTCCGGAAGGTATAAATTTCGTTGGACTTTGTCACCTCGTAGTCGTGTCATACGATGGCGACGTAAGTGATATGGAAATGCCCATGATATTGTTCTTTTCGCACTTTCAATTGTAAACGGCATCATATGGGCTCGGTAAGCAAATTGAAATGAAGAGGCGAATGAACTCCACCAAATATTGGACGTAAGTATATCGGTCCATTATAAGGTTGTCACGTTTTTGCTATGTAGTAAAATGAAAAATTGGTCAGATGATCAGTTATTGTTTCGACAGCGAGGACCAACGGACGAGTATTTTACAGCCACGCGGACGAGCTACATTGCATATTGACTGTTCCAAATTATGGTAAATATTTACGTTTATTTTTATGACAGCGATTCCGGGTTTTCGCAACAAAGTGTTGAAAATGTTCGACGACGATGCGTATATTATTTGGGCGAGACACCAACAATTCATTCATTTATACGTAGTGGGCACGTTATAAAAAATATGCGATAACTGACTGTCATACGAAACAAAATACGATAAATAAACATTCTGTGTTCTCTCACTGAGATTGCAAATCAGCACGGATTTTGTAATCAATCAATAAACTGTCAATGAATATCTGCCCATGATTACATGACGTTGTAGCGCATGCATGATTAATCGGCAATTGATTTGTGTCTTGTGTAAATAACCTAAAATCTGAACATTGGAATATTAGAGCATAGACTCCAGCACACACTTAAACTAGGTACATTGAAATAGTGTACACATTTGGGATGCGAAATATTTTGAGAAAATAGCACAATGAGCTTGAAATTAAATTGATTCAAAGAGATGAAATATCCAAAATATCAGCTCCGAATGTCAAGTGAAGTTCATGTGGAGGACAGTTTCGGGTGTCAAGTTGGCAGCGGAAAATAATTAAGAATGATGATAGCTTTGCAGAAGGTGATTAGTAAGAGACGACTGTGGAATGATGGAGCATCATATCATGTGATTGGAAGGAATGAAATTTGGCAATAATTGTTTGTGTTTATCAGAATGACTTTCAACTTGACCGCAGTCAATAACCCAAAACATCAAATCGCGTTATTGTTTGATACCGCCTGCTCGAGTAAATTATTTATCCCGTTCGCACGTAATTTTGTTTGTACAGTGTTATAATATTTGACAGGCTAATTGGCAATTCACGTTAATCATCGCGTCACAAAGAATCAAAAAGTGCTGAGTGATTGATTTGGGTTTGAATGATGAAAGTTATCAATTAATTTACTCTGGTCAGTAAGCTGGTATTTTCCCCTTTTCTGCATACTCGTTAAATCCAGAATGAACCCATTTATGGAAGTCTCTGTAAAATATTCCAAGAAACTGCAAATTTTTCCTAACTAAAAAAAGAAGTTTTAGCGAGTTTTGAAAATCTGACTAACTTTTCGTTTTCTGTTAATATGTGCTGTAATTGTGTTATCAAACGTTTAATGTCGCCAAAAAGTTGAAGAAACCAGAAATGATAAAAATACATGACATGATTTGATGTAATGTGCTAATTTGTTATCTTGCTATGACATGATGTAACATATTTTTAAGAAATGGTTTATCAATTTTTATTAAAAGCTTACCGGCACTGCTATTAAATACATGCGGTGGCTTCTGTGCTACATACTTAATGATGTGATAATTACCTTGTATTTTCCTTTAGCGACACGGAATAAACATCATGTTGTAATGACCTTGTGACCTTTTCTGCTGAATGGGCAATTAAAATGCTCAGGCGATCTAAATCTCACCACGTTTTGCTCAGGACAGCCGCTGTAAACAAGATTTAGTGCAAATTGACTTTTTTAGATCTAAGCCGGCGTCTCAAAAAAAATTGCAGCCAAAAGCCTTGACTTGACCATCATGCGATATTGATATCATCAGCCTTGCAAAAATGCGTAGAAGGTGTGATGGAAACGTTTTTTTGTACTCTAAATTACTGAGCATGCATTTTGTATTCCCAGCGACCTAATATCCGACATTCAAAACTGGTTCATTAATCGCTAAAGAGTTTTCATTCGGTAATCGTGAATAACTTTACCGCATGCAGATGATACGTTTCGTTGATAGCGCTTCGTTTACTTGAAGCGTCTTGAGTCGACAGCATTAAAAACAATATTTCCCTGTGCAAAAATATTATTACGGTTATGTAACATGGCGCCATGCGTCTAATCAGTAGCCAAAACCGGGCTTAAAATTCTCCATACTACCTGATCAGCTTTCGTAAACGTGAAAACTATTTGTAGAGATCGAACATGTTTGTACCAGCAATGTAGCATGGATTGTGTAGTATGGATGGACAGACACGAGAACTTACTTCAACGCTTGATTTAGAGTGCGATGTATCACAAGTTGTGATTCACAACGGTAATTATTCGCGCATAATTCTCCCAACGCGTGAGGATGACATGAAATTGTTTTCGGGGAATCCTTTCGGCTTTACAAGGTACATGTTGGTTCTGATGAGGGTGCAAAGGTGAAAATGTTAATGAGGTGCTTTGCTCAGCACCGCAAAAAAACTATTGTTCGGTCAAGCTGGTCTTTTCTGCAGCTAATGTTCTGTTTTCATGAATACGTTCATGCTGGTAACATAATATTGAAGACGAAATGAATGTACGGACAGTAGTCTTCCAGGAATAAATATACATCGGATAAGAATAATGTATGTATTGCGTTTTAAGATTGCCCAGTTACTATAATATTCTGCGTAATGATCACCCCATTCATATTGCTTGGGTCTGTAGCCAAAAAATATGTTTGCAGAGACTACACAATGAAGTAACCCAAAATGACGAGAAAAATAAAAGGGGAACAATGCGTGTAATTATCTAAAATTTCAACCTTTTTCCAGTAGCAGCTCAGCACTGATTTTTATGCTGATATAAATGAATGATATCGGAAAGCAATCAATAGACTTGTGTAAATAAACAAATAAGCAGGAAAAAATGTATCACGCAGGAGTGGATGATGTGACGAGTGGAATTATTTGAAACCAGCTTCAACCTGGTCCCTGGCCATTCATCATCATAACCATCATTATCTTCATTATCGACACCCTTATCAATATTGTACCATGTACAAATCGTAATTAGTTTCAGATATAAACTCACTCCACAACCAGTTTCTACTTCAGTGGCTTACATAATTTGGAGCTGGAAACATCATTAGCACTAGGAGATTAATTTATATCGTTTTACCCCGTCAACCAATTTTCTTGCGAATTTTCGTCTAAACTTATTTTTTTTTGTACAAAATGCGTATTTTCAGCGATACGTTGATCCAGGTGAGTACATATTTATGAAAATTTGAAAAACAACCTGTCAACAGGTTTTTAGAAATACATTTTCATAAAAATATAACTTACGTCACGTTGTTTTTAATGAAATTGTTTAGACTCCTCTGGAAACCGTAAAGTATGTGGATCCGTCCGAGCATCTCAGAGCCGAGCCGTCATTTGCTGCCCGGCCAGTAGCAACCTATCGGGACTACACCATTGACCCAAATGACCCGATCAAGGAGCGCGTTCGAAAGACATACCTGGAAATGCACACAAACCAAACTGTCGAATTTGTTAAGGGTCGCATGGCTAACTGGACCCAATTTGACAAGTTCAAGGTAAACCAACAATCACCTTGAAAATGAGTTTCCAGTGAATAATAATTTATTACGGCTATCATCTGTAAGTTCTAATTGTTGATAAGGAACGGATTTAAATTTACATTTATTTAATAATACTTTAGACTGACATCATGACAGCTTTGGATAAACTGAACGACCTTGTAGACGAGTCCGACCCAGACGTGGACATTCCAAACATTGTACACGCTTATCAGACAGCAGAGCGGATTCGTCAGGATCATCCCGATGACGACTGGTTTCATCTCACTGGCCTTATCCATGATCTTGGGAAAGTTATGGCTTTCTACAACGAGCCACAATGGGCTGTTGTTGGGGACACGTTTCCCGTCGGATGCAAGCCACAAAAAAGCATTGTCTATGTTGACACCAGTTTTGAGAATAATCCAGATTTGAAGGATAGTCGATATAAGTAAGTCATACATATGACGAAATTCTAATTTTGAAATGTTTGGGGTAGGTTAATAATTTGTGCGTTTTTTGGGTATAGTACCGACCTTGGAGTTTACAAGCCAGGATGTGGTCTCAAGAATATTCAAATGTCGTGGGGTCACGATGAGTACCTGTACAGGTTCCTGAAACACAACAAAGCAACACTTCCTGAACAGGCACTTTACATGATCCGCTATCATTCCTTCTACCCATGGCACTCTGGCGGCGACTACATGGAATTTTGTGATGAGAAGGATAAGGAAATGCTGCAATGGATTCTGGAATTCAAGTGAGCATCTCAAAATATCTGCAAAAATTAATTATGCTTTAAATTAACTGCTGGTTACTTTTAAAGCTAATGAAATGGATATTTATTTTGTAGCAAATACGACCTGTACACAAAAGGAGCTGAAACGCCAGACATTGAGAAACTGAAGCCATATTACCAGAGCCTTATCGACAAGTACATACCAGGGGAGCTTGAGTGGTAGAACAAATGCCAACTCCAGAGATAAATCTTATAGTTACTTACCTAAGTATGATTATAGCAGCAGCTATATTGTTTTAAGTTACGGTTATAAACAATTAAAGGTATATTTAAGATATTAGTTGATTATTTTACCATGAGTATCGGTATATTAGAATACCTACCTATCCTAATATTATTGCTATTATGGAAATAAAAAATACGAAAAAATGCTCGGATTCTTTTTGCGGTTATGCGGCTTTCATTAATGACTTTGAGTGCAATTTATGTCGTTTATTTATTTAAGTTTTTTTGCGGTTCTGTATCAGACAATAATAAAGTGATCACCTGTATCACATTAGCAACATTTTATTTAAGTTTCGGTTCAAGGTCATTTACAATTTGATTTTATGTGTGATGCTGCGGTTAACCAGTGCGTGTGGATTCATGAAAACGCATAACAATTACCAAAGCCATTCAACACGTTTTAAGGTAAAGATTACGACTGAAACGAAAAGTGAACTGGATGATGAATGTCGCATTTTAATGTTGAACTTTTTTGAGTGTTCTCTGTTTTGGGTACATAATAAAAGCTGAGTAGTTTCGTCGGCTCATATTAATCTAGTCTAGTTTAGTTATCAATATTCCTAATTTAATTTGCGTACATAATTTCTGCCATTGTCTATGCGCAGCTTTTCAATAACTTTCCTTCAAATCGTATCAATGTTGATATTGTGAAACAAATTCAAGTTTTGACAAATATAAATCCAGCTGTAGACGTCACCAACTGCGGAACACAATCAGGTGTATGGCAATTTCGAATCAGTCGAAATGCTACCATCCAGGAATACACCCTAAAATTAAGTGCACAATGGAAATGAAATTATATCCACTTTCATTATAATAAGCTATAATTAGAAAAAATTTGGGATTGAAAATTTGTCATCCGCTTCTGCTGGTAGCTAGTGAAACCATCCACTTTTTCATATGCCATCATACAAACATAAATTAAAATTATAGTCCCAAATTTTTTCTCCATTAGGTCAATTTTGATGGAGAATTCACTGCCGAAAACCATTTTTTGATATCTGCTAAGCAACTTGAGAACGGTTCATTTTGTCGAAAAACTGCTAGTAAAATCAGGTTGAAAACATGTCAATTTCTCCGCCCTCCTGCTCTATGACGGCTCGCCACATATACAAGATGTTTGCACTTCCTGAATCTCCTTTGAATGGGCTTTCAGAAACGTACCTCTGATCGTATGTATCTGTTGAACTTTCAAAGATATGGGGCCCTAAACTTTTCCTTTTTCGATCATTCACCTGTTCTTGTTTGAGAGCCCCGGAGTCCCACGTATAGTCGCATTTGAAAATTTCATAAAATACCACTTCTTCGTCTTTGAACGAGGATTCCGAATCTGCTTTCAAAATTAAGATCGCCTTATATTTGGAAAAGTTGTGCATGACTGAAGATGACCTGTTATGGAACACATATTGGTAAATGGCACCAGGCACTTTGCACTAAATAGGGTGAAACTTTGCATTTTGTCGTCTTTAGTAGCCCGAAGCTCAATAGCAAAAAAATAACCAAAATCGAAGACAAAATTTTTCAGAAAATTTTAGGGGGGGGGTCAATCACAATAAAAGAAGTTCAGAAACAAATGGCATAGCGTTGTAGATTTTGAGACGTATTTGAGGAGAAAATAAAGCTACGTTGTACTACTTGGGATGGAAATATGGTAAAAATAAAAGTGTGCTTGCTTGGTTAAAGTCACAGGACCATTCTGCGTACATGATCAAGCTAATACCACATGTCTTGTCGTTAGAGCGTCAATAATATGCATTTATTATTAGGCGGCGCAGGTATTTTTAAACATGGAAATACACAGGTGCGTGTTTCGGATTAGTGTTAAGTTTCACCTGTTTTACAAGCAAATGAACAAAGTTACCCAGTTTGCTTCCCTTCGAGGTGGCGTGGTCTGCAGGAATATACCAACAGAGAATGTATTCACACTCTTTTTAGGTTTCTAGTTTACTATTAGTTACTGGCTTTCATTATTTGATACACATTTCCAATGCTCTGATTGTACGGTTATGGCCAGACATGCTTTACAGTTTGTTCACTATTAAGCAGTCAAGCATGATTAAAGAAAATATACCGCCTTATCAGTTAATAATTAGTTAAAATAATATTTTGTGCCAATATTCTTGTCCGTAGAGATTATATGTCCTTTGTGCAAAGCCTTGCTGAAACAAAAAATTCAAAGTAAATTTACTCCACGTTTTGGTGGTAAGCCACAAAAACATTTCCTTTCAAATCAATCAAATAAACTCTTCTGAGTTCATACCAAAAGAGGTTCTATGTCCCCATCTTCGACCGGTAGACCACTATTAAGCCCGACTTCCACCTCATCCATATTTCGCACATGGGTTTCCAGCTGACTTAACCGCTTGACAACCACAGTCTCCGATTAGCCAGTCAATTAAATAATCAATTGACAAACAATGGCATGCAACAGTCGCACATTTGTAGCAGGTCATGAGCCAATTACATTGGCGAAAACGAAAACGATAATGATATACCAGCTTAGCGTCCCAAACGATACCTAATTCCTTCGAATATCTTTACACGGTGAAGCGGACCGCTTTCGTCCATATCGTGTTAAATTGTGTATTATATAGGGAAAGTAACAATTGCCCCATTATATCGTTACTTTCCCTACATCACACAATATATTTTTGGGTTCAATCTTGTCTTTCTTTCTTTTTCAAAAAATGATAAACTAGGTAAAGATATACGAGTTTAATAATTATCGGTAATTATGATCAAAACGCATATAGAGATGAATTTTTTGGCCGCTCAACGGGTACTTCTTGGCACGCCTTCCAAAAATGTCAGTTACTACGATCGCTTGAAAGCATGCATACATTTATATTGCATGAACATTCATTACATTAATACAGTCACTTATATCTATCTACCTTACCATCCTACATTTCCTTACACTTTTGAATTATTTAGCAGCGCTGCTATGAAGAAATATTAAATGTATCTCGACATTATCATTTTCAATTTGACACTACTGTGCAGAAGGGATTATCGGCCTTACATTCAGCATATTCATAGAAATCATTGCGGATCTTCACAACATTGCAAATTGGTATATATTCAATCACGTCCTGGAAGTCTAGAAACTCTACGCACAAATTTTTGAAACGAGGTGTTGGACAAATTTCCATAAAAATGCAGTTTATGTTGCTTGCAATATTCTTCTGTTGTGTTATCTCCGTGTTGGGTAATACCTTCAAAATAGATTCCATATATGAATTGTCCGAGAGATCGCGGCAGGAGTACATTAACGCAAACATTGTCAACCTAAACGTGGTGATCAACACATTCGGCAAGTGTCTTGTTCAGCTGGTCAACTATCGCGGGCTGGATATATTGCCAACGGCAGTTCCACTGGTCACATCGAAATATGTTGGAGCATTGCTTCGTGATACAGTCTACCATTCCTGGCTGAAAAAGAGAGCTGTCGCTGGCGTGAACTTGCGTGTGGGATTAGTGATGAAACCAGAGTCGTATTTTGGTAATTGGTATTTAATGGGAAAAGATTTGACTACAAAATACAGGCACTGGAAGTGCTCTGCTCAGCTCTATATGTTTCCGCCTACAGAGCCGAAAGATGATTGGGGATATTTTGACAAATATTATGACCAAGTGCAACTTATCATCCCAAAACACTATAGACGCTTTGGCGAATTTGTGACCGAAAGCAAATATTATCGGCGGAATTCACATGAAACGTACATAATGCTGTTGGACGACGTTAACAAAAATGGAATAAACAAATTCTGGTTGCGTAATTTTGAATTTACCATGGATTACGACCACAATCCTGGCAATAGATTCCAGCCAACGTTTCTTGTAATTCCTGTGCATTTTGTACATGATTTGAGGAACGACAGTTTCAGAAACCAATCGCTCGATCCAAGCCAGATATCGACTAGACCAATGGCAGTTGAGGAGAAGATTTTATATGTATGTCAATTTTATCAGAATCTACGATTCAAACCTGTACCATTTATGCTCGCAGAACTACGGGAAGATCCCCAAAATTATATTCGGTCGTTGAAAGACGGTTTGGAGAACTACACAAACACGTGGCGAGTCCGCTACAACTTAGACGGCGATTGGTGGCCTGCAGGTAAATCCGAGTTTGTGTTACATGGTGGACACAAGCTGCACTTCCCAGTATCGCAATTGGAACCTCACGACAAAACATTTGGCGAAAAGTATCTTTTACAGGCATTACTAGGCATCGTTATGTCCAATGAGCGGGCTGTGGCGGATTATACGTACGGCGGCTACTATTTTCCAACAGTATTTCAAGTATCTCCTACCATTCGGATTGCACGCGGTCCAAAATATGATCAAATGTTGAGCTTTAAATACGATAGCTATTCCTTTCTAACCTGCACAAATAGAAAATCGGGTCTGGTTTCCTTCCAGGTGCTTTACAGCGCATTTGACAACTTGGGTTGGGTCAGCATTACGGCAACGTATGCGCTGTTATTTGTTCCTTTCCACAAGTGCTACAGCATCGCACTGAACAAAATCTTCAAGGAAGTCAAGTCGATTCAGAGGGTAGTGCAGAGTGACATATTATCCATACTTTTTGCTCAGTATTCGATTCTTGTGGAGCAGTCGACCAACTTTGTAAGCGACCACGCCAGAACCAAGTATTTGTTTGGGCCCATTGTCCTGCTGGCCATTGTGATCAGCAATGCGTACAAGGGAGACAATATTAACCAGTTGACACTTCCAAGTAAACCGATACACGTTGACAAGATGGATGGATTACTGGACAACAACTACAGATTAATTGAAGATCCCCATCAGCTTAGTCGGCAAATCTGGATGGTATCACCGCCCATGTTTAGTGACAGGGTACAAAAAAACCTTGAGAAGAAGTTGACCGTGCCCTGTGCGCGAGAAGACAGACATTGCTGAAAACGGGAGCAATTAAATATATGTAGAGATCGTGTAGCGTATTTTCGAACTTTTGATGATGTATACAAAACGGCAGTTGAATTGCGGAGCCAGACGGAAGTAGATTATGATGACGTCAGTGTAAGCAAAGAAGTGTACAAATCAATGTATACTGGAATTATTATTCATAATAGCGACAATGTCAAAATACCTAAACGATTTGCCATTTTGGAGAGTTCCGGCATTTACCAAAAGTGGCTAGAGTTTTATGAACGCAGAGTGATTTTGAGGCGTGGGCTGGTAGGCGAGGCTAGAATGCCTGAGCAGGTTAGGAGACAATTGCACTTGGGTCAAAGGGAAAACATTTTAAAGTTAAAGGGGAACATTGTAACGGTATTTGTTGTGCTTGGGTTAGGTTTCCTCCTTTCTCTGGTCCTATTTTTAATCGAATTCAGAGATCTAATTTACACGGTTTGGAAAGATGCGCTGGCAACGGTTTTAACATGGAAGAGAACAGAAGATGATAGTGAAATCACGATATTTCTGGTTATGTTATTTGTTTATTGGTTTCATGTTGTGGCAAATTGCGTACGAAAATTACGTATGTACAGTAAAGTTTTTTATCGGCGGTTTAGACTTGTCCTTCAGCGTAAATGAACAAAAATAAATAAGTTTAAGAGAACAGTCGTCATTTAACATTGTATTGTGCAAAAAAAAATAACAAAAGCAATAAATAATAATAAAAATAATAAATAATAATAATAAAAATAGTAAATAATAATAAAAGTAATAAATAATAATAAAAGTAATAAATAATAATAATAAAAATAGTAAATAATAATAAAAGTAATAAATAATAATAAAAATAATAAATAATAATAATAAAAATAGTAAATGATAATAAAAGCCATAAATAATAATAAAAGCCATAAGTAATAATAAAAGCCATAAATAATAATAAAAGTAATAAATAATAATAAAAGTAATAAATAATAATAAAAGCAATAAACTATAATAAAAGTAATAAATAATAATAAAAGCCATAAATAATAACAAAAGTAATAAATAATAATAAAAGCAATAAACTATAATAAAAGTAATAAATAATAATAAAAGTAATAAATCATAATAAAAGCCATAAATAATAACAAAAGTAATAAATAATAATAAAAGCAATAAACTATAATAAAAGTAATAAATAATAATAAAAGCCATAAATAATAGCAAAAGTAATAAATAATAATAAAAGCAATAAACTATAATAAAAGTAATAAATAATAATAAAAGTAATAAATCATAATAAAAGTAATAAATAATAGTAAATTTGCATTGGTAGTTTGTAGTTTGAAACGCACGCCCCAGTTTGGAATATTATCCTCCTCATCATGCATATATCGGTTTTGTTGAAAAATCGAAATAATTTCAGTCCCAGTGTAGATATGACCTCAAACCTATGTAATATGCATTTATTTAATGTCCCAACGCATAACTGCACACATATAATTGTGCCAATATATGTACGATTGAATGCCGTGCGACGATCTAATCGTGTTTTCTGTGTTCTAGAATTACATTTGCTCATTATATATTTTCGTGCAGTTTATAATTTAGTGTAGTTATTGTGGTTGTTTTCGCATATTAGTCCGTGCATGACATCTCAAATACTACCATCATCTACAGTAACCTTCTGAATTTCCTCAACAGTGACCGTGTCCACATGCGTCCTACTGACCGGTTGAACCACCAAGTCGTCCATAGAATTCTTATCAGCATCCCCGTCACCATCATTCGTCAAGGCTTTTTCCCGCCTAACCCTGTCGACCGTATCCCCCTTCAGCTTTCTCCTCGCTTCCTTCTTTCTCTTCGGCTTTGTCCAGACAACCCACAGGAACCTCTCCCCAATCCAGCCGACCAGACACAGTGCCAACCCATACAGCCATGCAATGAACAACCATTTTATATTACCATTCATATTCGGATGAGCTAATATATCGACTACCTCTCTCCGCCGTCCTCCCCGTTTGATAACACGCCTCACAACCTCTCTCCACTTGAGCACTAGCCCGCTCTCTCCCTCCATAATTCCCAACCTCCACAGAACCCTGTTATCTGCCCACATTTCCATTTTCCACCCCCACTCTACAAAATCTTCATAGCCGCCTGTCGACTCCCAATCCAAATCGCTCTTGTTCAGCCTTCCCCTAAACCCCCTCGACTTTCTATTACACCAGCCATCATATTTCCGCGTGTACCACTTTTCTCCTATTCTACTCACAACCCCATCAATCCTGTCGACATAGCTGATATACGTCATATTGTAATTTTTCGTCACGTATTTTGCAATTTCGTTGTAGCTATCCTTAATATGGGTGAAAAACTTCCAATACAACCATACAAATGCATATATATCCGTTTCCGCCGTCACGTTCATCATTGCAAGATATCTTAATCCAACCGACTTTTGTACAAAGTTACCCGGTGTAGTGATGAATCTCATGTTCTTCCCATGAAACGAGTAGCCAATCACAATCGCCGCCAGTAGCCACGACGTAACGAGAGGGACCATCCATCCGATTCGTTTGCTATTCCAACGCCGATCACCGGCCTGCCTCAAGAGCGCCCTTATGCCCCATGTGAATGGGTCCCACTTAAGTAAATATTTTTGTGCTATCCACTTCTTCAGTTTGATATGGTTCAGTAGTCCAAGACCGACGCAAGGCAGCAGATACGTCAACAGCAAGCCGTAATAGATTCCAAGATCAAAGACTGCAACGAATCTTGACATAACAGCCGTGAGCGTACGCCAGCGATACTCAGCTACAGGCGGAAAGCAGGAAATGAATCCGATCTCCAGTCTAGCTCTCATTACTTGTCCGTCAGCATTATCAAATCTTATTGCTGGTCCACCAAACGCCCATGTTTCTGCAATTGTGACGTTGTCTGCCAACGCTATTTTTGCAAGTACCACGTTCTCCATAGCCTCTTCAGAAATCCTGTTTGGTTGGAGCAATTCGCTGCTTGCAAAGGTAACCGACATCTTGGAGCCCATTAGCGATTTAAGTCTTGGTGGAGCCAAGTCGTACATCTGGTACTCATCGCGAATGCTGCTTTTGTACATATAGTGTAGCATCTTGTCCATGTTAAATCTCAAAGTCCATGGAACATCGCGGTTGTTTCTGATGTCGCATATATCGTCAGCCATTTTGTCCACATTTGCCCTGGTGCCGTTAACAAGAATATCTGTTAGATTTACGATTACGACCGCTCGTTTTCTGTTCGATAGCTGGATCCGGTTTACAATCCGTAGATGATCCTCGACGAGAAACCTCTCGGATTCGAGTGTACTTTTCTTTGCCGCTTCGAGAAGAAGTCCATGTGAATTTCCGATTGCATACTGATATGCATATAATTCCTCCCACCATTCTGACGATGCATTTTTGTCATGGTCAACGAGAATGTCGTATCGGCGTATCGTGTTGATTCTTCGCTGAATTTGTTCTAGGCGCTCTCTAGATATAGCAAGAAATTTTCCCGAATAAGTAGTTTGTAGTTTCTGTTAGATAATATCTTACTTACGTACTTACATTTCAAACCCAGTGAGCCAAAGCATTTTCCTTGGGAAGGTTGGAATCTCCTTACGCCTACATTTTATCTGAGGCAATATATAAAATAATGCCTCACAATGGAGCGGAATCCTTGCAGCTACTCTCCAGTGTAAATCGAATTCAATTTGGAATTTTCTCGTTTGCTCGATGATCACAGGAATTGTTGAGACTGGAATATTGATATTTCTGTAATTGTACAACTTGACAGAGCAATTTTCGAATAAATCCAGGAATCTGTCCAAGTCGACAAGTGCATAGACCATATGCGGATAGAATACCAAATAACTAAATGAAATCAAAACCAAAATGGTGATTTGAATCCAACGATTTTCTCGGTGCCTTGCAAATACCATTATGTGCTAAGGAAACGGGAAACCTCAAAAAGTTTGTGTTACTGGTCTAACCAGGCATTATTGCAATGGCATGTGTAAATGTAGATCACCATAGGGTAAATGAGATATAAGTAACTCAACTTGGTAAATCATAGGTGAAGTTAAGTACGCGAGCATTCGGCAAGGTAGTACTCAGCTAATTATTACACCAGATATTAAAGAGGGCAGAATACTTATATTTCAAAAATGAAATATTTAAATATCCGTAAAGTAATTACTTATTTCGACAGCGACTAAAGTATGGACTTCATGCTTCCTGGCGTTATGGCATAGTATTTCAGCGTGGGTATATATCTCAATTAGTTTCTCTTGACACGCCTTAAATTTTGATATTCTGGACAGGCGAAGCGTTTAAGTGAAATGGCTCGACCTGAAATATTAGGTAGCGAGAAGGTATATAGGTGCTAATAAATTGGAAACGAACATGAATATTCGACATGAATTTTGTATGCAGCTTTTAGGCAATTATATTACATACTGTTGGATCAACTTTCTCACTTGGAATTACAAAAATCGTTGACTGTATTTTATTAAAGATGCTGCATCACGTCATTACAAATAATCATCCAGGAAAATCTCCGCTCCCCGTAGTCCAACAAAAAGTGGTGGCCTCAAAAAATTGGAATGCGGACAATTAAAGACATTCCGATTGAAAATATGGTAACTTGGTGGAATATACATAGACTGTAGGGACAGTGGCATATATTTTACTGAAGACACACAAAGCTGTATTTAGAATATTTGCTTTGGTAATAAGGTTGACGCAACTGCACGTGATTAACAAACAATATTTACCATTGAACAAATAGTTTCTACACCACTCTACATATTTTCATAATGTTTTATTCATGGTTTACAATAGTTTACTAATGAAATGTTGCATGTAATATGTTATGGCTTTGCAATATTTAACTACGGTTATTTATATTTATAAGTCATTAACATTTGTTATATATGCGTTGAACAGCCAATCTAAAACCGCGATGCACAATTTGACGATAAATACATAATTTTCGTGCATAATTCGCCGTCACATGAAACCAATATACAAAAGTCATAATCAGATATATGGTGAATTCACTATCATCTTCTGTCCTTTTCCACGTTAAAATCATTGTTAACCCTTGTTTCCAAACCGTGTAAAATAGATTTCTGAATTCGATTATAAACATGACCAGAGAAGCCAGGCAACCTAACCCGAGCATAACAAACACCGTTACAATGTTCCCCTTCAGTTTCAGAACATTTTCCGTCTGTCCCAAGTAAAATTGCCTTCTAAGCTTTTCGGGCATTCTAGCCTCGCCTTCCAGCCCGCGCCTCAAAATTATTCTGCGTTCATAAAACTCTAGCCACTTTTGAAAAATGCCGGAACTCTTCAAAAGGGCGAAACGTTTAGCTATTTTGAAATTGTCGCTGTTTTTAATAATTATTCCCGTGTACATTGTCCTGAACGTTTCTTTGCTTATACTGACGTCATCATACTCAACCTCTGGCTGGCTTCGCAATTCTACAGCCGCCTTGTATGTGTTGTCGAAATTTCGAAAAAACGCGACCCGATCTCCGCAAACATTCAATCGTTCTCGTTTCCTACAGTGCCTATCTTGCTGCATGCAGGGAAGGGTTAGCTTCTTCTTAAGGATTTGTTCTACCCTCTCACTAAACATGGGCGGAGATACAAGAAATATCTGACGACTAAGTCGATCCTGATAGTCTTCAATTAATCTGTAGTTGTTCTTAAATAGCCCTTCGAGCTTGTCAACATGTATCGGTTTACTTGGAAGTGTCAGTTGATTAATGTTCTCTCCCTTGTATGCATTGCTGATCACAATGGCCAGCAGGACAATCGGCCCAAACAAATATTTGGTTCTGGCATGGTCGCTTACAAAACTCGTCGACTGTTCCACAAGAATTGAATATTGAGCAAATAGTATAGATAATATGTCGCTATGCACTACCCTCTGAATGCACTTGATATGTTTGAAAATTTTGTTTAGTGCCATGCCGTAGCACTTGTAGAAAGGAACAAATAACATTGCATACGTTGCCGTAATGAAGATCCAACCCAAGTTGTCGAAGGCGCTGTAGAGTACCTGGAAGGAAACCAGTCCTTCCGTTCTATTGGTGCAGGTGAGAAACGCATAGCGTTCATAGAAAAGGCTGAAGAATAGATCAAACTTGCGACCATAAGCATTTGCAATTATAGGATACATGGAACTGTCTTGGACGATGTGCCCGTTGGGAATAATGATGCCCAGAATTGCTTGAGCAAGGTAGTCGTAGCCATACTTTCTGTCATTAGGGCTAATTTGCGATAAGGGAAAATGCATCTTGTATCGAGCATGCAGTGTCATCTCCCTTTTACCTGCCGGGTACCAAGATGATACATCAAAGCCGTCAAGTCGCCACGTGTTTGTGTAGTTACTCAACGTATCTTTCAATGACTCAATGGCTTGTTGAGGATCAGCAAGCAATTCTGTAAGCGTTATCGGTACAGGTTTGAATCTTAAATGTTGGTAAAATGAACATAAAAATAAAAGGGTTTTCTCAATCTTCATTGGTTTCGCAGAAGCCAGGCGCAGATATAGTGATTGGTTTCCGGCACTCTCGTGTTTTAAATAAGTTTCCCACTTTACCGAGATTACCAAACGGGTCGGCTGATACCGATTGCCAGGATTACCGTCATAATTCATACTGAGTTCAAAATTAGGTAACCAATATTTGTTGATACCATTCTTTTCAACGTCGTCCATCAACACAACATATGTCTCATGTGGAACAAGCCGATAATGCTTGCTCGGAAAGTCCTGCTGGAATGAGTCGTATTCCCCAAAACGTTTATAGGGAAACGGTATGAGAAGCCGCTTAGGGTCATATACATTGAAAAAGTATGGTCCGTCATCTCGTGGATCTATAGGCGGAAACAAATAGAGCTGAGCCGAACACTTCCAGTGTCTGTATTTTGTTGTCAAATCTTTACTCTTCCACCGTAATTCCAAAAAGGAATTTAGATTCATCTCTATTCCTAAACGCGCTTTGTCGCTTGCAATCTCTATCCTTTGCCTGGACATGAAGTATGTATCAAGAAGCTCTGCTACGACATACTTGGATAAGACGAGTGGAACTGCCGTTGGCAGAATATCTAGGGAGCGATAGTTGATCAGCTGAACAAGACACTTGCCGAATGTGTTGATCACTTTGTCGAGGTTGACAATGTTTGCGTCCATGTACTCTTGTCGTGACTTACGCGACAATTCTGATATGGCGACTAATTTGTATCTCTCGCTGTCGGAGCTGACCAAGCTTACGTAATAAAAAAGCACTGAAGGTAATATCATACGCATTTTTATGCTGTGGTCACGGTCCAAAATGTTTGAAATCTTAGTGGGCGTGACTTCCAAGATGTGGTTGCCAATACACAGATTTGCTACAAAATGACGGTCCAGAAATATAAATATGAATATGGTGAATATAAGGCAGCTAATACCTTCTGCTCAGTACTGTAAAATGGAAAAGTACAACATTGACTTACCCTTTAAAATTCTTCGGAACCGTTCTACTAAATAATTCAAAAGTGTAAGGAGTTTTATGATATCAGGGTATATATGAGCTGACTGCACTAATGTAATGAATGTTTGAGGGAAATATGGGTGTGCCGCTTTCGGGTACTCTACTTCTAAAAAACTGAATTCAAGGGTAGGCGTGACAAATAATACCCGAAGAGAGTTAGAAAATGGATTACGATATGTACTCTGAACATTACATGTGATAAAGATTTCCTTCTGATAACTTTAGTTAGTATTTTATTCGTAGAAAGATATTTTTATGCTAGGAAAGTAAGGAATGCTAGGAAGCTGGATAATTGGTAAGGAAGTGATGGAGGTGTTGAATCTGGATGATAATAATTATAACGTATTCAATGAAATACAAGTAGTTGGGAAGATTTATACTTTAGATTTACGGAACACTGACAAAGAATCTGTGAAATTGCTGCTTGCAATGAGTGCTGGAATGGCCGCTGTTGTGATCTCTACATAACAGCATACATTTTGTGCTCGAACTTTCCCACCTTGCATTGAGGTTTCTTACAATAAGAAAAAAGTAGCTAAGGATTGACCAGTTAAATAAATGTTGTCAATTCTGCTCAGAAGGCATGTAATAATCAATTTGACTCGTTCATAATCAAAAGGGTATGTGATATTCATCAAAGCTGCATAATACGGTCAATTACAATTACAGTGCACACAATACACTTCAGATGAAAAATTTCTACTTCACCATGGAACATTTTTTTTAAATCATGCTGAATACGAAGGTTTTTGGGAACATCTGCCATGTTTGACATGACTGCCTACGACAATCCTGTCGGGTCTTTGATACGGGAACACACCCTTCATTGTATTAATTCCGCGCCTAATGGGTTAAACATTTGACATACTTTCTTTTAAGTTGTTTATTTGATGCTTAAAAATCACTAATTAATGCGGTTTGTCTGAAGACTTCATTTATTTGTTAACGAATAAAATATTTTGTTAATAGTGACCCATTTCCTTCAGGACGAGCAGAATCAAGTGCGAAGATATGAAGAATGCTGTAAGGAAAATTTAATTTGAATCATTCCATATTGCTAATTGCATCTAAGCTGAGCAGTCAAACATAAATTAACAGCTAGACGGTAATAGATGCTTGCGACCATTCGTGCAAAATTATTAAGTGCTGATTTATGATTAACATGGTCTTAATGTCATGGCATTTTTAAAATGTTATCTTGCTAGAAACAGTAATATTTGATATTCCGAGAATCTAAGATCCCGCCATTTCCGAGCCGTTGTACATTAACTTTGTCAACTGTTGGAGCGGTGAAGAGTTTGATTCATTGTGACAATATTTCGTAACAGTGATGCGAGAATGGCAAATCTTCAAAACGGAAATTAGGGCTGACAAAACGAAAGTCAAATTAAAAATAAAATATGGAGTTAAATAGTCACATTATTCAACCGATATGCAAACACGAAACATATATATATATATATATATATATATCCTCCAATCTAAGCATATTTGGTGAAAAATTAAATTCCATAGCTCTGCATGAAAATGTTGCGGTGCTTGACATAGCATCACTAAAGTTGACATTTAGCACAATTTCCACACCACTTTTGATGCATACATCGCTGTGTACAAATGGATTGCGTGTATACTACGACGTCCAATAGAGTACTTTTACGTTTTCATAACTTAGCCACGCCCAGTGTCTGAAACTGAGGCGCCAGGATTATGTTACCATTCCACTAGTTGATATGTCGTTGGCCGTATATGTAAGATTTTCGGGTAGACTGACATATGCTTGAGTGCAAAAATAAATTCCTCATCGTTCTTTGACGTCAAACGAGAACATAGCCACACCAAAAAGCCATCCAGCACAATGTATTCCTCCTCGTGTTGAAATGTATTACAGCTCCATCAGAATAAATTTGTTGAACATTTCATTTGGATGTTAAGAAACACTTTATGCTTACCTCGTGACGAACCATTTATTTCACCAGAACATTGGCTTGCAGTGGATGGAAATCCTTGACAGTATCATGGGGCCATCAACATTCTAACACCTAGTCCACAGTGTCTTCATATATATTAAGACATTGCATAATCGAAAGGCGGATATTGATTTCAAGCTATGGGTTATATAGATAAGATATGTGGGATGAACCCTCGAAATAATTTAGAATTTTCGTGCAAAAATGTATTGAATTATATGATACATTACATAGTCAATATAGTCTCGTAAGGGCATTACCGCCGAGAATTTGCTGACATGTCATATAACATATTAGATTACAGATATGTACAACATATGAACGGATGATAAGGAACCCTTTATTCTTTTCCCATAGTAGAAATAGCATGTTAGCTGTAATGTACCAGTTAACACTCGATGTGGATCATTAGCATCATCCCAGGGTTAACAAGTTTACGCCACCTGGCAACAGATGTAGCTCATGCATTATAGCATATAGTAACGAGGAAAAAGTAAAGTTTATTTAGCTGATGAGTGAAGCAGGCAAGACATACATATGGGTTGAGCCCTTTAAATTATTTAGTAGCTCGTGCAAAAATCGATTGGAGTTTAAGTTATATACTCAATAGTTTCGGACATATCAGAGCCGAAACATCTATAATCGGAAGCTTTGGGAGTTCACAAAGTACTGTGAGTTTAAGACGAATAACATTCTTGACGGCGTGCATACTGGAAAGTTGTTTTAAATACCTTTCCATGCATCCTTTTATTTTAGAGATCCGGAAATTCTATATTAAGGACTGCTCCGTCCACTTACCCAGATAGGATGCGTTACGTGATACGTTTACAGCCACTTGATACTTAAGAACATTCCCAGGTATATTGTAACACCTATGTATTAATTCCACCGGAATTCCAAAACCATACCTAGCCCAGAAATATATACTTCTTGTCTGTCGGTTGAAACATTCCAGAGAATATTTCAGATTGTGCTTAATAGTGACTTTCTTCATTTCCGCAAAACCTGTCGGCATGTATCGTAAAATCAATTAAGAATGCTATTCGTATCATTTCGTTGAAAGTTCGGAAACACAATATTTTACCAAGAAAATATAAAGCATTATTATTCCTGTACTGCACTATGTTTCTGTACAGGAAATAGCTTGGATAACCTTAGAATTAAATACAAGGAGATCAACAAATTGTTTGTCGACGGTTACACGGCATAGTTGGCGGAAGACGAAGACGCAACCTATTTTGAAATTAAATTTTGTGCTTGCAATAAAAAGCATTTATATTTTTGGTCCGTGACAACACACCAATAACAATTTTGAAACGAATTTTTATGTACATTAGTGCATTTTCATCGTCATCTGCAACATTTAGTGAACATAAGTCAATAGTTTGTCATTTATCCAAATACCATACAACTACAGTGTACTCCAACCAACCGGGATGGCTAATCACTTCCAAATGCCGAATTTCCTCATTCTTCTAGTATTAGTACATAACATCCATGGAGGGTCAATACTCCAGGATTTAATGGACTCAGTATTTAACGACACAAAATCCATACCAACGCAAATGGTGCGAATAGAGAATCTGAATGATCTTCTGACTCCGTTGGTCAAGGAAACTTGTCTCTTTGAAGTGAATAACTACCGAAAAATTGACTTGGCGGAACCGCATGTCCCGTGGCTGCTGAGAACTGAAATGTCCACAGTAGAGTGCACCAAACATAAAGCCAAAATATTCCCATATTTGAGCTGGTCTTCCAGAATAGCACTCATGCTTGAGGATTGTGCGCCAAAATTGAATCCAATTATGTTTCCGTCCAACACTCGTCCATGGAATTGCCACATCACATTGGAAGTTTTTCCAGATTGTTCAGGAGCACCAATTAAAATGTTTGATGATTTATTCTCAGACCATTTCTTGCAACTACCCTTAACGGATCCTCCGCCGGTTTCTGAAATGCCTCATTTGAAAATAATGATTCTAATGGAAGGTTATGAAACGAGTTGGTATTTCTTGCAGCCATGCGCGTTCAAACTAGACGCGGACACGCTTCGCGCATATAATCAGATGTGTGTCCTGGCTGTAGGCGAGTATTCTGCACTATCTGGAAACATGTTTCCCGAGGAACGCGTCCTCAATATAGACAGTGTTGAAATAGTGCCCCACTATGGTAACCTTGTTGATGGAGTTGTCCGGTACCACATTGATAACTGGGGATCGAAAAGCTCAAGGGAAATATTTGAGGAGGCTGGTGCAAACCCGGCCACCGTTCAACTCTGGAGAATATTAAGGACGGACAGAGAAGTGCATAACAGATTTACTCAATTTATGTTATTTTGTGATTCGTCACTTTTATCAAATAGCCATTACTTCCTAAATTCGGAACTGCCGTTGGTAGTTCGTGAGCCCATGCTACTACAGTTGGCATATATACACGTTCTGAGGGCGATAATGGGCAATTATAGTGGTGATTTTAATAATGATGATGGGGCCGGTCTTTCCAGCCCTCAGTGTATGTTTGGAAGCACCGCCGTTCAACTGCATCAAGAGCTTGCTGAGAAGACTGATCTGTCGACAGGATGGCTAGTGGATACCTATTTCGGTGACGAGTTGACTTCTAAATATCAATTCACGTTGAGAAACAATCTCGTCGCTCTACGCTTCGTAAGCTGTGGAGAACGCGGCATTTCGCCGTTCCCATTTAAAGAATTTGTCACCGTGTTTGATAATGCCGTTTGGATTTGGACAATAATGTCACTCCTACCATTGGGAGTTGGAATGTATGTCGGTAACCGGAAACGTGGGAGTCTAAATGCAGATATATCTTCTGTCATTTTGTATTTATATAAAGCACTGGTTGAACAAGGAGACCCCTTTTCGGATTTCTTGTGTCGACTTGGTCGATTAAGATTGATGATCGGGGCATATCTGCTAGCGGCCATCGTACTCAGCAATGCATATAAACATACAAACATGTCCAACGTGATGCTACCTCGCATCGTTACACCCTATCAAAACTTCGAACAGCTTCTAAACGACAGTTTTGAAATTTACACAACTCCGGCAGAGATCGACCCTGGCATACTGTTATATCGCACAATATTGGATTTGCTGCATTTCACGATTGCAACTAACATGCTATTTCCGATTGATATTGTTACGTCGACATCCCGGGTGGCAGATGTAATGAGAAAAACAGGGGTGATGAACATATCCAAGGCGTTCCAAATGGTTCTGGAGCACACCAAGGCGTTACCAAAACTTGTGGAGTTTCAGCAAGACCTGCAGATGCGATTCCGTCATACAGACATACATGGCGATTTCACTAACTTGAGTAATATGGCTGACATTTTGCTTCGTGGTGAGTACGAGCCTTGGATCAAGAAGCCACTGGAAACTTGCAATAACGTGGCATTAATCTTGCCAATGCATCTATGCGCAAGATATGCTCGTGAAATTTCTTACAACTATCAGTCGTTGCACATTGACATCGGCACAGAGGTGTATTCAAACGAAACATATTTTGTCAACCTTAGAGGATATACTCCGCCATTCCTCCTACGACGTGTTGGTGGTGTGCATAATTCTGGAATAATGGATTGGCTGTCTAATTTCCTAAGTGATAAGCGATACACCTTTAATCGTGACTTGAATCCCAAACCCCCAAGTATGAAAGGTAACATTCTGGTCATGTTTTCATTCCTGTTGGCTGGAACTGTTGTCGGGGTTGCTGTTTTTATTTTGGAGACACAGAGCAAAAGTTTGGCGGAAGCGCTGGATTTGTTGAAATATGTGACACGTATCTTTAACAGAGAACTCTTGCAAACCTTTACCTGGGTTCTGTCAGAATTGCGCGCTACTTATGTTTCGAATAGGGTTAACAAAGTTGTGTAAGATAATAATATTGAGCGCGAGGAAAAGTTGCGCTGGCGACTAATGGAATGATGAGTTGAGTGGTCGTTGTCGCCATTATGTCAGATAATAATATGCCTGATGAATCAGTTTAAACAGCTATTGCAAAGGGTGCATACATTTGTGAAGCCCATCTTTGAGTTAGGCAGCTTGCTGAGTTGTATGTATAGTGCGCAGCGACTTGGATACAATGACAGAAAGCCAGTCCGGTATATATGGTGGTTAATTATTGGGTTTGTAACATTGGGTTAAGTATTGTGTCCTTAACATGGGATTAACATGTGGTCATGGTTGTGGTTCATTTGACTCGAAATTTCTCTTAAATTCAAAGTAATGGCGCAGTAATATTTGCAAACGCAAGCAATTGGCTTTCAATTGTAGAAATTGTGAAATTTCAAATACAGATAGACGTTAAGTCTGAACAGTATTTAGTAACGTTATATGCATTCGGATATACGCATCCTTACTGTGAAGAAATGCATAGCGACCAGATAGCGATCTTTTATTAAACATAACTTAATAGGATGGATTTGGATTTAGATTTGAATTTAATGAGCTTCAGGTTAATTGCATTAAATTCTAATTATGCTCGATATGGAGTATCGTTAAATTACATCTGGTTCACATTTCAATTATTTATTTCCTAAATTCCACGACATTAAAAGAACTTGTACTCTTAGCACCTTTAAATTAGTACTAATCTAAATAGCCAGCTATATCTTGTTACCTTAAGTTTAATTCTAAAAGAATTAGTGTATAACTAACAATTAAAATAAGCTGAAAAACAGAACAAAGAATAATTGTTGTTTGTTAAATACGCAAAGAAACTTGTTATCAGAGAGGCAGGCAGATGTATACTTGAGTCAATAAGCAACTCTGGCACTTATGTTTAGTAAGCAGCGTGCTAGCAATATAAAAGCTAACTTCATTTGAGCCACTAACGATTTTGATATATACCAAACACAATAACGTCTAATCTTAATATACATCTCTAAATATGGATTTCCTAATAGCCGATTATGACTACATTAATTGATCGCCTCGAATACTTCAAGTGGTAATTTCCGTTGTAATTAAAAGGAATGTAACTATGAATTCAAAATAAAGACATCAATCTAAACTAAAAGCAAAAGATTTACAGTGTGATCGACAATGGCTCTAAAATAACATATTTCGGTGTTGATATCAATTTTTTTGAACGAACTGTACAGAGCAAGGGGACGTTGAGCCTTTACAATCTTTTCAAACAACACACGTTTTCTCCCTCCAAACTCAAGGTTTCTGGATCGCCACTGGCTAATCATGCTATCACTAGTGCAAACATATCTCGCTAGTAATGGAATAGTTTTATGCAATATTACGTAACCGGTTACAAGACAGCCACTCAAGATGGCGTACATTTCCCTTGGGAACATATTCCAACCTCTTACAACCGTCCAGTTTTTAAAAACAAATACGAACGTTGATACAGCCAAGCCTACTCCAATTAGTCGTCTAAATGCAGGTATGCCAGTTTGGTTGATGCAATGGAGTTGCCTGTACAAGGCAATGGTTGAGTCTTCTAGTGGACGTGATTTGAGAATGTTCAAGCATGTTGTGTACGTTCGACATGTTACCATGAAGGGGAATACAGCCATCACATATGTTTTTGTTCTGAAAAGGTGGCTCAATTGGGCAAAGATGAACCTGATTATCATGAAGCCGCAGTTCAGGTAAACGTTCCATTGCGCTTCGGGATACTTTGAAAATAGTGCAGTTCCCAGTGCGTCCATGTTGTAGTATATGGCAACTAGACCCCACAACAGCTCACCATAGATCCCAGCCACGGCCATTCCAGACAACATTAACCCGAATGAGTCAATGCGGTCGCCATTTAGATATTTTGTAATTTCTGTTGACAGGGAATTAAGTAATGGTTAGCCGATCACTATGTTAAGATTTCAATGTCATGTTGTCCCTTACCTCGCTTCATTAGAGTTCGAAACTTTCCGAGCTTCTTGATGGGAACGCCACGAGTTAGCCTTTGGTGATATGCCATCAACGGGTTCTGGAATTCCATGCAGATCTCGTCCGCAGAAGGGAGAAGAATGGCAATCAGCCAAAGACAGAACTATCTCGACAGAGAGGGTGACGTGAAATATCACTTCGTGTTCAGGTATATTGACATTGTGGAATAGCAGGGATCCTGCAGCGACGTACAGGCTGCAAATGAGTTCCAGTGCCAGAACGGTTGCTAGCTGGTACGTGCGGTGCATGTTTTCTTTGCTTCTGCGGATAACCCATTCCATTCTTGCGGTATCCATGTGAGCAATGGGTTGACATCTTAGCATTCGCTCGAAGAATTCTTCCGCGATTTGAAAGGATTTCAACACTAGAGGGGTGGTCATGATCTGGTTGATTTTTATTCAAGATTTTTAAAATCAAACGTCGTAAAAGCTGTTTTGGGTTTTTGGTTACTCGAATCTTTAAAATCACACTACTTTTTCGGTAGCAGTCAGCATCGTAATGCTTCAGCTTTGACGCAAGTAAGTGGCATGTAGCTTGACCTTAGAACCAAAAATATAAGTCAATTTGATTGGATTTTTAATAAACACAGCTCATGCAACGATGTAGTCAAGTGACGGAGCAATTTGTGCAGTACTTTATGAGTGGCGCGTTAAAATATGTTTCGCATAATTAACAACATTTTGGGGATCTCAATATATGCACCACTAGCTGTCGTGTAAGTGTGCCTCTCTGGCAGCCACTAAATTACGGAAACATATTGTCTAGGTTTGAAGCATTCTCCATTTAAGAGATGGGACTGGAGTTCAGACAGACGTATTTATATAATATTAGGATCCCTTGCCAGTTAATAGTGAGCATCTGATAATCGTATTAATTCCACGGAAATTAGATTATGTATAATGACTTTTATGAAAGTAGGTTCTTAAAGTATAAAAATCATTTACCAATGGCGCCTGGCTGGAGATTTCACTTAATTGATAACTAATGAAATGAGAATATTCGAGCACCACTTATAGATGTTCACCACCACATTTAGATGTAACTATATTACATTACGAACTTACTTAACTAAATAGTTTGCTGTAAAATATAATCATATATTTTGTATCGGTTACTATTAAAATTACATATGATTTGCTTCATTGTCATATGTTTGCTCCTAAGTTTCTTCAGTATAAACAGGTTCCCAGCAGGAATTTTTCCGAAAATGCGAAAGCATGGCGAGCAGGGATTTTTTCCCAGATACCCTTGATACCGGCCGGATCCTATTTGCTAGGTGAGTATGTATTTTTTTAAACTGCATAACCGGGACTTTTGTTACAATTTCCACCTACACAGTTAAATATATGCAAAACTACTTGGAATAAAATTTGGCGATAATTTGTTTCGTGCCGATTAAAATGACGGATTACGCAATTGATTTATGTACGTTCCATTAACAAGGAATAAGGTAAAATTTGAGGCGGCGGATATTACGTCCTTACGTAAAGAAGAATATCGATTTTCAAATATTAGCAATCCCTATTGCTCATCCCAAAAATATGTTTAAGCATATAACATACCATTGGACAGGTAGTGCTCTGCTTGACAGACGCTGGTTACATATACGCCATCCAGAATTGATTTTATCTACAGGAAATATGAAAATTGATTTTATGTCTTGATCGAGGCATGCTGGTGGAAGTCTTATTAAACACAATATTGGTTGTGCGACATCATTAAATAAAATGCTGAAGTCGAAATACGTAGCTACAATATCTTGAACCTTATAAAAAGTGCGAGCAGGATCTAAGTTGCGTCTTTACAATATAGAATTGAGTGTTCCATAGGAAGATTCGGAGAATACTACCATACGATGGATTAAAAAATCGAGAAACGTTTAGCAGAAATTTTGTCAGGAGGTAATAACTTGCAGCACTTATAAATTCTGATGCAAAGTTTTTCAAACTCCAGCTGGAAATCAGTTGGCGCAACTATTCAAACGAAAGCTCGATTTGTTTGGCGACAGTAGCATTCCCGACCGTGAACGATTTTGCTAACTTTGTGTGCAACGATATGTTGGATCCTGTGCAATTGTTGTCATTCGGTTTTGTTCTGGCGGTAGCAATCGCGGCTCCAACAATGCACTCGAGTCCAACTGAAACGATACTGCACAGGATAGACTGGACACATTGCAGTCACTCTACAATATATCTAGCCTGGAACATCCTAGATGTCAATGAATTCATTCCAGTAATCCACCAGGAAATTGTTAACAAAGACGAGCGAATTGCCTGGATAATCAATAACAACGTAACAACACTCCTAAACCAAGCCGACACTTTAGTAGAGCACTTGATACATCCATCATATAACACTAATAGTTTCCGCTCAAAACGAGCGAAGAATAACAATTTCTGCCAGTTAATATTTACAAACTTTTCCCAGATCAATTTAAAGGATGAGGTGGATAAAAATCCAGCCGAGGTATTTACAGGCTTGTGGCCGCATTGGCTACAAAATATTGCAATGGACAGGCAATTCCCATTATCAAATGGAGTAGATGGTACCGCCCTGTTTGCCTTTAGCAATAAGCTGGATGAATATCGGAAAAAGCCGGCATACGGTGCCCCATTTGCCGTGGTCCTTGTGCTCCTCTCACAAGAGCAGATATCCAGAATATTTCTGAGTTGTCGTCTTTGTTTTTTCGATCTAGCGATGATTTCAGCTTTCCGCCTCCTGTCGCCAATAACAGCACAACTAGAAACACAAGATTCATTAATATCCAGCACAGAGACGACGAGTCAGCAATCCCCCAAAATTCTGTTCTTTCTACCGCGCCATCCCGCATGTCAACAGGCCTGGCTAGAGAGGCGAATGGTGACACGAATGTGTCCATCGGTTGATGTACTTTTGGCAACGGAAGCTGCGGCACCATTGAATATTTCTTTGGTTCTTGATACAGACTATAGGTTAGAGGGAATTGTGGGGGTAATCACTCTGTCGGCCTCGGGTGAAAACAATAACGGGTTCATTGAAGGGACATTGTCACGTCAGTTGTACAAAATCGACATGGGATATTTCGGTTACTGCGAGCAAAAGACACAATTTGAAACCTGGAGCGCAATTAAGATACTGGTTGAGTCATTCCACAATCCAATCTGGGTTTCTCTCCTCATTACAACTGCAACATATTTGATCTACGTTCAACGCAATGGACACATCAAAGGATCCTTGACGGCGCAAGTTATCGGCCTTTTGTCAATACTTTTGCAGCAAGGATCCCGCTATCCCACCAACACAGTATCTGTTATTCTAGTTGCAGCATCGTATCAACTAGCTGTATTCTATCAGTTTGACATGTCGGCCAGAATGGTAGCTCCGCCCTCTCTTGTACTCAAACAAACGTTGACAGAGCTCTTGGAGTCGGGTTATAAGTGGCACTCGGATGCATCATGTCGTAACGAAATGATATTTGATATTCTCCTTAGGACATACAACAGCTATTATGGAGCCGCACTAAAAAGAGAAAGGTTTCGAGGAAACTTGACTTCAGAGAATTTCATGTGTGCCCGTCATAAAAGCTTCGATAAGAACAAAGTTATACACGGAGTCCGTCTACCTGTCCAGAAGGGCAACTGCAGACACCTTCCAAAACATTATCGGCGTGGAGACAATTATTTTTTAGTTGACGGTATGCTGCGGGACAGAATTAGGGAAATGTTTGCACTTCTCTTTGGTGAGTCGGGTGTGTACGTACATTTTCAAAACGTTTGGCAGGCGTACGTTAGGGATAATTCAATATTGAAAACAGAAGCTGAATCTATATTCAAACCTTTGTCTATTGATGATCGAGTAATTGCACTGCTAATCATTTGGGGAGTGCTGCTGCTAACAGGACTCGCTTCGTTTTTTATAGAAATTTCTGATCGCATTGCATTTGGAACTTATACATCAATCATTGGGCTCTATAAAATATTTCGGGCGACCGTGTGGCAATACTACAACAACATAATGCAAACAAATATGCAGCGCTGGAGCCGGTGGGGAATCGCGAAACCTGTTCGCGATTTCATTAGACGTAGCAGATGCACTGTCGTGCTAACCACAAAATGGAAAACATATGGACGACGGAGGCCGTGATTTTGTCATGATTAAAATCGAGTCCCAAATATAAACGGTTTGTAAAAGAACTCTAATCGCAATCAGATGCACCTGTGAAGATGTAAATGGACAGATTCTAGAGGTGCTCACGGAGTTGACGTAACATCTATCCCCTCAAGCTCTTGATAGACATGGCTTTAGTTTCAGGCTGTACTTGAACAGTTAGAGAATACTTGCATTGTAACTTTCATATGGCGCACCTTCTAGCATAGATTTTTAGATTCGACAAAATTTTGATTCTCGAAACGTAAATGTATCGTCTAGAATGCTAAGTACTGAGTGTCTATATTTTCATCAACGTGTAATAATAAAAATAAAAACACGGGTGTTCAATACTCGTGCAACCATATATCGATAGCAATATTCCGTTCATTTTCGTCAATATTTTCACAACTTGGAGGCAAGGATTTAATAATTATCAGTACGTACCCATTACCATCGGAACCACAAATCGCATACTCTTCAAAGTTTGATGCGCCGCTCCGTCAACCAACCCAAGTAGGAAATTAGGAAATTATTAGGAAATGAACCCAAGTAGAAAGCGGTATATCATATATCAGAGGAATCATGTTAATGGAAGGAATGTCGGCTATCAATTTACACTGGAATCCAGGTTTTTTACAAATGTTCTATGCGTTATACATCATTACCCAACACGTATTAATCATACTAAATAGTTTGTAAATGAAGTCCAAGGAAATGAAGGAGTGACGATTTTCAAAATATGTATAGTAAAGGATGTTATATTTACTATTTAAATGTCACAAATTTACCTCACGATAACAAACGTTGGTGGAACATTGACTTGTATATCCCGTACGACAACAAATTTGGCATTCAATATGTAATTACCAGTACTATAATTTACCACTAGAGTAATTAATTACTATTTACATGGTGTGCATAACAAAATAGCTAACATAGTAGCCAAAGCAGTGATTAATATACCGCGGCCCCAAATCAGCCATAATTGCACTTTTCCCTGAAAGGCGTGTTGAATGGCTAGGATCAGAATCCGTGAGAACGGCAGTGCCCTGAAAACCGTAATTCCCTGCGATTTGGGGCCGACGCATGTTATCTCCGGACTGGATGGACCGATTCACTTCAAACTATGAACACACCATCCTCAGTATATCCCGAGACGACGTGATTGGTTTTGGTGGGATTGGTTAACCCCACGGGGTCAGGGTCAGAGTGGTGTGCAAGGTTAATCTAGCTATGATATCGTTTTCAATGTTACCCTGTCAATCCGTCTATAATTCTGTCGGTTCTGCTTTGCAGTTCACAACACAAGGTTGTGGCGGTGCGCTTGTAGATTCTGTGACTCTAACCCCTTCTTAGTGGACCACTACTTATTTGGAATCGCTGGAACTCGACATACTTTAACCAATCAGCTCGCTCCCGTTCCGTGAATGGGAATATATCAGGTTGTGTGGTGATGCTCGGATACTTTTGATTCCACCGTTGCATGTATTACAGAATGTCGGCACGTGTATACCTACAGTTTTAATAACTTTTATTCACTAACTAACAGTTTTAGTCACAAGAAATGTTTTCATGTAATAATGTTTAAATATAATTTAGTAATCAATAAAATCGCATGCGTAACAATTACCGAGGATTAAAATTAAATTTTGTGATTCAAACCAAATACTAGTAAATGTAGTATGCTGATTTTCCAGGAAAATGTTCAGTCAATTGATAGTTATATGACAGAACAAACGTTTATATTGCGATATATATCTATAACGGCGGTCACCGATATTTCATTTGGATGCTTCATATTTGTTTATCTAAGCTCTCAATTATTCTGGAAAATAAGATGACCGATTCATGTCATTCATTCAATAATATTTGTAAATAGTTTTGAGGAACGACTTGGGTAGTATTGCGCCATATCAATGCTTTATTGCCGGAGCAGCAAGAAATCTGCTTTAATCACGGAGCAGCCAGAAATTCGCTTTATTTCCGGAACAGTGAGAAATCTGCTTTATTCACGGAGCAGCTAGAAATCTGCTTTATTCACGGAGCAGCTAGAAATCTGCTTTAATCACGGAGCAGCCAGAAATTCGCTTTATTTCCGGAACAGTGAGAAATCTGCTTTATTCACGGAGCAGCTAGAAATCTGCTTTATTCACGGAGCAGCTAGAAATCTGCTTTAATCACGGAGCAGCCAGAAATTCGCTTTATTTCCGGAACAGTGAGAAATCTGCTTTATTCACGGAGCAGCTAGAAATCTGCTTTATTCACGGAGCAGCTAGAAATCTGCTTTATTCACGGAGCAGCTAGAAATCTGCTTTATTCACGGAGCAGCTAGAAATCTGCTTTATTCACGGAGCTTTATTCGATTAGTGATTCTCGAGAGCTTTTATCAGGCGATGAGTGTACACTTGGAAGCAGCAGAAGTCAGCAACTCCGTGAACGTGCGGAATCATTTAATCTGTCGACTGGGTGGTTAGTGGATACATACTTCGGTGACGAGTTGATTTCAAATTATCAATTCAAATTGAGGAACCCTCTGGCCAGTCTTCGCTTTGTTAGCTGTGGGGAACGAAACATTGAGCCGTTTCCATTTAACGAATTTGTCAGCGTGTTTGACAATTTCATCTGGCTGTGTACGATACTAGCAGTCCTGCTTCTGACTGCTGGAATGCATCTAGTCAACAAAAAACCGGGGTCTCAAAATGCTGATATATCTTCAGTGTTCTTGTACTTATACAAAGCCTTAGTTGAACAAGGAGACCCGTTTTCCGAATTCTTGTGTCGACTAGGTCCATTAAGGGTGATGATCGGGGCCTACCTATTAGCGGCCATTGTGCTAAGCAATGCTTACAAACATACAAACATTTCCAACGTGATGATGCCTCGCAGCGTAGAACCCTATGAAAACTTACAATGGGCGATTGCAAATTTAAACGCCTCGGATTGGGCTGAAAATTTGCACAGACCTTCTCTAGTGTGGTCTAAGATACCCTGTAATTTTTTTTGTCTCAACACTCAACCGTTTCGGAATAATTGATAGCTAAAGTTACCTTATGTTATATGGATATAAGGTATGTTCAAAAAGTAGGTACATATATGGTGACTTATGGTAGATGAAAATGCAGAGTGGGCGAAAGTATTGCAACGCATAAGAAGCACGGCATAATTATACATGTCAACTTATTCGTTGCAACGATTCCCGCCCGCCCGCCCTTTGATCTATATAAAATTAGAAAATGAAACTATTACTCTATCCAAGATGGTGAGGCAAAACACGTAAATATGTGATTTTCAAAATAAAAATGTGCAAAGCATATACAGTGACGACATCGTGCACATTTAATAAACCTGACTTGGCTGCAGAAGTAGCAGGATTTTTCATCTTCGGAAAACTCAAAACACACTTTTCTTACGGTTAGAAAATCCTCTTTCTCTTCCAACAACCCAGCAGAATACCAGGCATAACGGATCATTGGCTCAAATATTTCAGCAGAAATTTGGTGATGCAGCAGTGATTGCAATTTAATGATTCCATTTCGGCTGGTCCATGAGTCATCAGGGTGAATATCCCGACTTCCTTCGAACACTTCCAGCGTCGCAAGCAACTCCCTGTACAAATATGCGCGAATGTAAATATGTAAATTAGTGCATGTGTATTAATTTAACAATTAAATTATCAAACCTAGCAAGATATTTCAGCTGCCGGTAGAAAAATGTATGACAAGGCTGGCATAATGGTGTGCAATTCTCTGGCACAAATTCTAATTGGCAATTAGACTGTTCATTTTCAGGTCCGTATATGCTGCTGTAAATGTCTTTGTTCTTATGTGCACTCCAGCAGTCGAGGATTAGCAGGAAATCAGAAGTCATTTCAGGTACAAGCACAGCTTTATGAAATGTTTTGAGAAGTGCAATGCTCATTTTGCCAGATACGCTCGATGTTACATGAACATTGGGTAGACGGCGAAGTGTTTTTTCCACTATTGGCCCGAAGTGTCCTTTCGCTTCTCGTAAACAAAGGAAGACGGGTCCGACGACTTTTCCTGCCATGCTGATGACGTATTGTACAGTGTAGCTGTGAGTTGTTTTATTATGAGGTGACTGTGCATATCCAAATGTTAGTCGCTCGCCTTTGAATGTTAATGTTCGATCCGATGTCATTTCATATTGAAAGCCAGTCTGGTCTGTGTTCAGGATATTTGCATGATCGTATTTGCGTATTTCCCTCTTGCATTCTGTTCTGAACTGCTGCACTTTTTCCAAAAGGTTGCTAGAGTGGGCCATTTCTCTGTGACTGACCAGTTTAACTATCCTTCGATGTGAAATGCCATGCATCTTCTTAAACTTTGCTGTCCATGACCTCGATGCTTTAAAGTTGAAATCCATTCCCATGTTAAGGTAGCACTGCATTGCCCACTGACGTAAGTGTGATGATCTGACGATGTTATATTCGCTTCTGGCCATGTCGAATTGCTGTTTTACATACTCATTAATTGATGTTCTTGGCGCCGGATTATTTAGCTGCTGTTTCCACTGGCGAATCTGTCGTTTGGTTTCTATTTCTGGAAATCCTCTGGCTTTGAGGCTTGGTATGCTCCAGCTTTTTCTAGTTTCACAGAATTCTACTATCTCTCGTTTGCGCTGAAGGCTTATTCTTGGAGAATATGACGACTTTGCTGATTTGGCAGGCGGTGGAGTAAATTCACAATCAGTATCGTAGCCATCACTGTCACTTTCAAGGTCATTATGTGCTGAATAGTCAGCATTACATTCACTACCTGGCACACTTGAATCACCGTAATCTAGTTCATAGTCCTCAGCAATTGCATATTCATTTAAAACATCCAGAAGGCACTCAAACACTTTTGCAGCAACTAACTTGTCGCTCTCACTTGCACTATTATGAGTATTCCAATCCTTTGGTTTGTAGTCTCTGCACATATTTATCAGAACTGTTGTTACGTTTTTTAAATTGACGCTCTCCATGTCGAAAAAAAATTTGTCAATCCGTATAATATACAAAATTACAAAATATAATACAAAATATTACAACATGAATTATCTTGAAAATCACTTAATCAATTTAAAAAGGCTTCTGCTTGGTGCAAAATCAGGACAATGAATGAAAATTGCAACGAATGGATGGATGGACGACAATGAATTGTGATGACAAATTTTGAGAAAAATTTGAATAGAAACAGACGAGCAATGTCATGTTTCATTCATTACTTGGAACATGCAAAGCAGCATTATACAAAGCAGCATTATGCAAAGCAGCAGTATGCAAAATACATATGTACCTACTTTTTGAACATACCTTATATCTATATTGCATAAGGTAACTTTAGCTATCAATTATTCCGAAACGGTTGAGTGTTGAGACAAAAAAAAATTACAGGGTATCTTAGACCACACTAGAGAAGGTCTGTGCAAATTTTCAGCCAAATCCGAGGCGGTTAAATTTGCAATCGCCCATTGTTAGAGCAACTTCTAAACGACACCTTCAAACTCTACACAACTCCGGCCGAGGTGGATTTGATTTCTATATTTATGGGCAGGAATTTTACCCAGCAAACTGACAATTGGTTTGATTTTATCCTCAATCGGTTTGACATTGTAGCTTTGACAACTCATGTTGCAAATGCGATGAAAGGCAAAAGCAATGCAAATTTATCCAACAACCTTGACATGCTTTTGAAGCATACTCTGATGATTCCACATCTGATTGATTTTTACCAAGGACATGGTAACTCGCTACGAATTCAAGTTGTTGATACCGACAATGTGAAGTTGGCCATTTCAACACTGTACAACTGGCAGGCGAGTCAGCTAAAGGGTCTCTTATATTCGTGCAATAAATCCGCATTAATTTTGCCGAATAATCTATGTCAAATGTATGCCCGTAACGTGTCATCTGGAGACGAATCCCTCCATGTTGACATTGGCACCGAGATATATTCAAATGAATCCTATCTTGTGAGCCTGAGGGGATATACTCCCCCATATATATTGAGACGCGTTGGAGGTGTACAGCACTCGGGAATAATGGATTGGTTGTCCAATTTTCATAACACAGACAAGTACTCTCCGAGTCCTAACTTGAATCCTATTCCGCCAAGTATGACAGGCAACATACTCGTCATGTTTTTTTTCTTGATGACTGGAATAGTTGTCGGGGTGGCTGCTTTTATTTTGGAGACACAAAGAAAACGTTTGTTGGAGACGTTGGATTTGCTGATGTACGTGAAACGCGTTTTTAAGAGAGAACTCTTGCAAACCGTTGCATGGATTCGCTCGTCGTCACGAGTTATTTATGCAGTGACAGGAAAAAATAAAGTAGTGTCGCTAAATTAGGTAGCCGTAAGTTCTATTAGAACAATTGAATGTTGTGTTTTAAAAGTAAATTCCATACTGTGTATACCATAGCTATAGGACTAATGTTAAGTGATAATTCTTTTATTTAACGAAAATAATATTGATCTTCTAATCCGTAATAACATTAACCGATATGAATTATACGTACGAAAAAGTGTAATAATTGTTAACAAATTATATAGCTTGATTTCAATACATCCATATTGGTGTCAATTGTTCTGTTCGCCATGATAAAACGGAACGTTATTGTTATGTATAGATATACATAAGTATAAGAAAAGATGATGATGTTAATGTTATTATGATTATGATATTATTATTACGTATAAAAATAATGGAATAGGTACATATATAGTTATATATGGATGTATGTATATCTAAGGGATTCTTCCCGATACGATGAGTATTGTGGTTCCTTATATAAAAAGTATGTTATTATTTTTGTTTTGGTTGTTGAAGATGATCGAACGGGAACTATTTTGAAAAGGGTTTGTTTAAGTTATTTTTGATATAGAAAGGTTTCTTCGGGTAAAAATAATGACTTTTGAAGTACCTTTTGTGTACTTTTAAAAAAAGGACAAAATGCAACTGGTTCAAACCAGTATTGCTCAAGTTTCAATATTTTTATTACTGCATTCCTTGCAAATAAAATCCATTAGGTCCATGCCTAAACTAAGTTGTGTCCAATTTTTCCAGAAAAACAAAGTCGTAAAACCAAGTTTATGATGACAAGTGCAATTGCATTCTAAAAGTGATCTCTGCCCTTCCGTTTCAAAGGAACGAAAAAGATGCGATGAGAGAAAATAGCGTCCTTTTATGGAGTATTTAAGGCAGACCTGGAGAGGAGCTCATCATCAGTCCAATTTCTACCGTTGATTTGAGTGCCAACTTTGTTCCAGGTATAAGCTAAAGAATTAGGGAAATTGATCTGGTACTCCCTTTTAGAATAGGGAATTTTCTATCTGAATATTTCGGAAGATATAGATTTTTTTAAAGAAAATATTATTCGAGACTTTCCTAATATTGCACTTCGTCAAAATAAAAATAACATAGCGGAAATAATCGTAGTAGACCAAGAGAAGAGTAAAAGTGGAGAAGAGCGTGAAGAGAAAGAAGGAAGGTAAGAGTTGTTTGTTGTATACTAATTAGGTGCAATACATATATATTTAAATTTCCACAATCATTTTTTATCATTCAGTTCTACAAAATCATTTTATAGAAAAATTTATATAAAAGATTGAGAGATTTTTGATTTTAATAAATACAAATAAATCTTTCTAATCACAAACCATTTCTTTCAACTTTTTTTTATATATTTCCTTCATTTTTGCAAATATATCCTTTCCCCCTGGAATTTCTTAATCTGCAAGTAGACGGCTTGCAGAACCTCCAAACCAAAGAATGGAAACTTCCATCTACCACCTCAATTTTAGTGGACGATGGAAGAAATGGACGAAATTGGAAAAAAAATTCGAAACGGAAGAAAGTGGAAGGAAGTTAGTACTTTATGATTATGAGGCTAAGTTTACTTGGGAAACACGAAATAGGCAAACAAAATCACAAGGTGAAAACGCTGCACATATAAAAATTGATTCTGTTAAGTAAATCTTGATCAGTTACAAAGATCCAATTTAATCGTAGGTTCATTATTTTTAACAAATCCGTACCCCTGATAAAATCAATAATGACTACATGAACAATGATAAACAAATGACACAAACTGACTGTAAAATTGACCGCAGAATGTATACTAGATAATATAATGTGCAATAAGCGAGATAATTCTGCAGTTTTGATTAAATTGAAAGACTTGAAATTCTCGAGTACTGTTGCTCTTGCTTATTTTACCTATTTTTGCTTTCGTCCAGTGAAAAATACTGGAATGGAAGAATACACTTTCTTCCACTGGAAGAAACATTTCATCCACCGGACGGTCAATCATTGCTCCACACCCATACTAGTTATCTAACGCAAGGCGATATATCTTACGACAAGTTGAGCATTACAAATAGGTTGTAGATATAATCATTTTTGAAAAAATGAAATAAAATGAAGAATCCACCGTGTTCGAGCTATTTATTAGATGACCCAAAATAACGCATCGATTACATATGCACGTTGACGTGGGATTTCATTTTACGATATGTTTATCAGCATCGGTAGCAGCAGCATCATTACGATATGTGCTTAGTATTAATTTAAGTAGTTAATTAAGGGTTACATTTTAGTTCATGATTTTACCATGAGCATCGGCATACTGGACCACACACCTATCCGAATATTATTGCTATTATGGTAATAGAATACGAAAAAAGTGAATACAATTGAAGGATTGCCACTGTTAGGGAATGAGCGATATATTGAAGTCACTACACCCAAATGTGAACCTAACGGTTTTGATGAAAATAAGATTTGGATCACAGGATTACGGTGGTTAGAATAAAGTGTGTTCTGAAGACGAGCTGCAACAGTTAATTTCACAAGAGCAGTCAAATTTATTGAAAGCAATTTTTGAATTACAAAGATTTTAAGTTTTTAATGTCCGATGGATAAGCGTGGTTGCATTACTTGTGCATGCGGAATCTCAGAAGAGAGTGTGAAAAGAGGGGATTTATTCTGTGGTGGTGCTGCTGCCGCTTCACTTTCTACATTATTTTTAAGTCTGTCTGCACGTGCAGAGCAGATTCATGAGTAAAGTAAGTGCGGAAGGATGTCGTGTAACACGACATAACCCCAAAAATATCTCTAATGGGTACAATTTTGTGCCACTCAGAATAACTTTATGGATTGGGCACGGCCAACCTTATCCTTCAAATAAATTGTGTAGAACAATACGCTAGTTCATTTGCGGGTATGAAACATTGATCGACAATTGCAATAATAATTTGTGTATCTATTACGGGTGAAGGTTGGTCGCATCCATTATATTGGATGCGTGATGCTGCGGCTACCCAAATTGCATTCTGTGGATTCATGAAAACGGATGTCAGAGTGGTTGTGCAAGCAATCATGACGGATACACAAACTGTGAGAAATACTCTGCTCATCTCCAGCATGCACCACGCCATTATAATTAGCGTTACGATCCAGGTGATCCATTTGATATTCATGTTTTGTATTGCCTTGGGGTACTTTGAAAGCACCACACTGCCAAGTATGTCCATATTATAGTGGAAGGAAACTACACTAGCGCCCAGTGGAGTGTACGTCATGACAACGGTCATCCCACAGCAGCATATTCCAAAGTGGTCACATGGCTGTCCGCTCTGAAGTTTCCTGAGTTCTATCAAGTGGACACATATTACTCGGTAGGTACACAAAATAAAATATAACATATTTACCGTTAAGACGAATTACCTTCCCCTATCAGCTTAGACATTCCCGGGATTCTCTTTGTTAAAGGTCGACGTTCTATTCGATATTGATATTTCATCACCTTGTTACCGTATTGCACGTATATCTCCCCAGCACAGGGATATACGATTGCAATGAAGCTGATGCCCAGCAGAATCGAAGCAAACTGGATAATATTGAAAATTGATCTATGTAGAGGCAGATGTAGTGTACCGAATAGTAACACTCCAGATTCATGGTAACCCAATTGCACTGCCATCATTGCAACATTCCTGCAATCCTGTAGTCAAGCTGGAATCTTTTCATTCGACGGCATATAAATATATATAATCGTTACGAAATGTCAAGCTTTTAGATTGTACTTTTAATGGGATATTTTTTTGGAAAATAATATTTAATGAAGTTAGATGTAATATGCTGACCGTTGATTAAATATAACAGTTCTCGTTCAAAAATAGACTAGGTATAATTTTAATTTTGTCATGCCTATGACAGCCTTTCAGTTCCATCACATGAACAGCTTCATTATATTGCTGGAGTCCCATATTTTGGCAAAAGTCCAACAGACTGACAAATCACTTCACTTTAATTTTCGAAACATGGATTGCTCTTAAAGCCAAAATTTTAACACTGGCCTAGCTCCGCAACTTTTGCTCCGTGCTTGCTGACTGGGTTCATTTAAAATCAGAATACTATTATTCCATATTACAATAAGTTCAAATCTTAATAAACATCGTTCCATTAATACTTATGGGATGGTTGAGTAATTTATTTTCAATATGGGGGATCCACTAACATATTACATGCTTGGATCAGAGTATATTAAAATGTCGCCCGTAATGCCAGCATTAATTGGTGTTAAACAGTATTCAATTTGAAACATTTCCTTAAGTAGGTATAATGATAAATCTAGAAATTGGAGCCAACCGTTATAGCAACTTATCGGGCGACTAATTTGCTGCCTTCACAAGCTTCTAAATTACCTGAATTTTAGCTAGACTTTGCGGCCAAATGCACTACATCATAAACGCTTTCGAAAAGCATTCAAAAACTTTCAAACGGCTACTTCGTAACCCATTAATGAATTCAGATTTCCTGCTAGTATGAACTTTACCGAACGTATCCGTCCAAACGCCAAGCATTTGTTTTTCCGAAACGTTGGCAATGTGTCCCTTCAACAAGCGAATATAAATAAGAATTTTGAACATGTATTCTTACGAAGTAGAAGCAATACGAAAACTCTTACAACAGTGGCTCCGTATATAAGCTGCTGCTCTTGGTATTCCAATATAGCACGCAGGAAATCCCCGTATCCAAATTCAGGCCAGGGAACGTTTACAATCTTCAAATAAGCTTGGCTGGATTGCCACAAGAGAAAATCGGATAGGCGCCAGTCCCCTCCAGATCTTATCAAAATATCCACTGGGTAACGTGTGAAAAGCTGAAGAGTCTCTTGCAGCAAGTTCTCATCCAATTCGTTTGGCCTAATTGACTTATTATATAAACTAGCCGCAAGCTGTGTGATACTGTCACATATTTCGGCATGGGACGAGTAAGCAAATGCGAGATGCACCCGTAATTTCTTGTTTTCGACCGAACAGGTGGCCACTTTTGCAAATGCGCTTGTGACGTTGATGGACGGTATTTTATCCCAGTTTCCTATCATTTCGAACCGAATTCCGCGGTCCATGAGCTCCTCCCTTAATGCATATGCACATACATTTCAACTTGCAATTCTAATGATATTTTTAGATAAAGTAAAGTGCTGGATCAAAAAATGGTAGTACCATCCCAAACAGATTTTTCGAACACGGGACGTCACCAAGTTGATCACGCCTTCGACTTCTGACTGACTTCTTTTGAAATTGTCCTCACTGAACGAAAACAGTGTCAGGTCTTCAATGCCCAAGTCCAGCGCCATATTAATGATCTCCAAGAACTTTTGCTCACTTCAGAAATATACACAACCAGGTGTTCTGATCAAATGTTCTGAAGTTTTTGTCAAGATCTTGATAATTTGATTCGTTCATTCTAAATGTTGGTAACGTGCTTACCCTTTAAAGTAGCCTTCAATTTTGGACTCGAGTTGCATTTTCTGCGCATAGCGACGATTCCTGTAGAAAAATTAACAAAATATTGATTAAGGTTGACATGAAATTTTAAATACTGATAATAGTTTATTTGTTGGTATTGTTCTTGCCCGTCCATTATGACTGCCACATGCTTTGGCATGGGTCCGAGTTTCAGAAAGGCTGCAAGTATTTGTTGTCGAATGGTCATTTTGTAATCCCGGAGGATACATGACTGTGTTGAATCCACATCCGTACTGGTAGACATTGTGTTTTGTGTAGACATTTCAGACCATTGATTTAATAAACTTTGTTGATCGAAAAAGCAGATATGTGTTTTAGATGGAAACGTCAACGATCATATTGATGCAACGATGCGCCTTAGTCCACATTTTATCTGTTTGCAATATGAGCAATTGCTGCTACTAGCTCACGAATGTTGAGTATTGTTGTCCCGCATCGACAATTGCAGGGATCCTGAAGCATTCATCGTCACTCAACTAATTTCGTACTATTAAATCAACGCAAACGAATAAGAACATGTGGTAAGAGGAAACTTGTTTCGAGAATGGAAAATTTTCCTGCAATTACCGATTACGTCAAAATATGTCCCATGAAGCATTCAAATGCTCTCGATGTATTAGGAAACACTGCTTCATGATAAATGTTATTCATTTTGTCGGCAGATAATTTATTTCTTATGCACGTCCAAAAATATTATTTTCAAGAAATCATCATTTGATGTAATTGTTTGAGGATGGATCTTAACATATAGCGATACCAGAACCATTACGAAATAAATGGAAAACCATTAAGCACAAGGAAACGGTGTTACATCGGTGCAAACGGACACTTGTAACAAATATCTAGCGAAATTTCAAGCATCATTAGGTAATCAAAAACAGGCTAGGTACACTGTTGAACTGTAAGTCGAGTTGGCAAACAAAACCTGTTGAATTTAAGAACGTGCTGAGCGTAGAATCCAAAGATATTAGCATCGGAAGATGTAGTTTAACCTCAGTCAAAACCATTAATTGTCGGTACACATTAATTTAAATTGCTGCCGGCTAACAACAGTTTTCGAGTAAATAAAGTACGTATTCGCAACTATCTCATCATAATTGGGCATAATACACACCTTGTATTACTGAGCTCGCCTCACTCTTCAAAAGTGTACCTAGTGAGTGGCCTCCGAAAAATTGTTTTGTGATATTCTGATTCACCTGATAATTATCCATGAAAGATCATCATGAAATCAAAGTTTATAATACGCTTTTGGTTTTAAAAATACTCACCACGAGTATTAAAAATCATCAAATTACAAATACTGACAAACAACCTAATTGACATGTTTACGCCAGACTTATGTAAATTGGTGCTCATCTCGGGACGTATACGTGAAAACAAAATACTGATCTCCAGACAGTATATTTCCGTCGTTGTTCCAATTATATATCGGTTGCATACATTCGTCTGAGGAGAATAGGAAACCACACTTTGATTTGTGGTTCAAAAAAAATTAGGTACGTACTAAATGCGAGTTAATGGTTTAAATTACTGCTAATGATCATTGTGGCATGTTAATACAGGGCAGCTGCGCTTAATGCGTTTTTGATTGAACGATCGGTATGAGCCTCTTTCAGGCCATTTTCTTCCCCATACTCATATACATCATCGTTTTAGCTCCTCACTTTTCTGGTATTTCGCAATAAATTTTGATGTTGAGTAAGGTCATTTTTTGAGTATAATGCATCCCGATGGTTCTCTGATATAATGTTCCATCGTTGATGAAATTGCATCATGGACGTTATTTAGGAAAGGCTTATGAAAAATAGTTTTACGCAATTGGTAAACCAAGCATCATTTTGGACCCCGGAAAGACGTCTAGATTCACCGCCAATTGGAAAAAAAATATCTCGTATCAAAATGGATTTAAATTTAGCCGACGGTATTTGTGTATAATGGCTGACAGAATTGATGGAACATGTCTGGCTTTTCCCCGTCTGACTTATTGTTATTCTGTTAGCAATCGGGGATCTCCCCGAAATATGAGCGCATAAAAACGCGTCCTCCTTTGGCCTGACTTGCACCAGACACTTTACGTTAAGCTTACAACAAAGTTTGTCCCAGTCTCTCCCAGGATTTGCAAAACAACTTGATCCCTCTCAAAAAATTAGGGCAACATGGAACAAAAACTGGTGTCACCAGAAACACTTCAGGATCGATTCGGATCGGTATACATGCTCCAGGAGGATACAATGACGTACAAGTTGGAGGAAAGGTCAAAATTTTCAAACCTTCAACTCCGCATCTTCACGGAGGACAACCTAGCGGTACAGATGTACACTGGTCTACGTTACTCCATTTCAATTCTAGGCCAACGGCTTAGGATGCCCATGCCTTTCGGAAAGAGTTCCGTACCAAATTTGAAAAATCTATCTTCGTCCATTGAACGAGAGGTGGCAATTGCAAAAGGATTGAACCTGTTTGCAAATTCCGAAAGCTTGGAGGAACTGCATCAACGAATGGATCATATCAGGGAATTGGGGTGTAGCTTGTTGTGGGCACTCACATCGCCCGAGCGGGACATCCTGGAACTTGATTTTCTCCTAAAAATGAGTACATTTTGGTACATTGACGATTTTATGGAAACGGGCAGGGAAGGAGACCAAAATAATCGTCACAAAGCTTCAAACAAATTGTCGTATGGACTAACTTCCAAGTTCATAGCATCCTTATCGACAATCCTGCTGTCGGACCACGACGACCAGGCTGTAGCAAATAAAAACCTGAACAATTACATGAGGGGCACGCCGGATGTCATAGATCAAGGAAATGGCGGTAGTTTTGGAAAACTGGATGAAAGTGCCGTGTCTGGAGACCGGTTCACCAATTTGAACAACTTTATGAGGTTATGTGTCAATTTTGTTTCATTCACCAGAAAAGAGGCGCTTCAGATGGAAGCGCGCCACAATTGCAGCGCAAAGCCGTTTTTGACTTATGTCTCGAAAATGATGGGAGCCATATCCTTCGAGCAGTCCAAACAATGGCAGACAAAAATAAGTGCCGAAAATGGAGCGGATTTGGTTTACATAATGCCGTCACTGAAACGGGTAACCGGGGCGGGTCTTTTCTTCCTAGAGAGTTTACTACTCCAACGCGGGATTCATCTCGGAAAGGAGGTACGGGACAGCGTTCTCTTTGAGCTCATTTTGGAACAGGTTGCAACGCACGTGCAAAAGGTAAATGACCTGGTCTCATTTCGGAAGGAAATGGATGGCGGCGAGTGGCGCAATAATGAAGCCTGTCTTCTGCATAAGATCAAAGGGATGTCTGAGGACGAGGCATTGGCAAAATTGGCAAACGACGCTAACGTTGCCTTGGAGCAAATCCAAAAGCTCTGTGAGATACTGTTGGACCTGTTTAATGAAACTGATAATGAATGTAATGTGAGGCGATTTGTCGAAGCAGTGGAGCAGCTACTCAACGGGCACATACAGTGGGCATCTGTAGTTGGTCGATATCATAGAAATCATGTGATGGATTGTTACGTAGACAAGTCAACGTAAATTTCCATTTCTTGACCAACTTTAAGGATGATAATATCATTCTATATTAGCCTAAATTCGAATGCACATGATATGTTTATTGTAATTAAACAGACATTTGTTGATTGTCCGAAATAACCCTAAACCAATGAACCAAAAGGAAGCATCTAGTTATCATCCAGTTACCGCTCAACGAAACCAAATCTTATTATTACCAATGACCCACTTATTATTAGCATTGAACTAGAAAACATTGCATATCAATTCTCATGCAGGTTGCACCTTTCCCAAGGCACGCCATTATAAATTAACCACACTGAACTTGATATTCCATTTTTTGTGTTTTGCACTTTGCGGTTTCGTCATTACAATATTTTCGGCTTCTCGCGCAACAAATCGTTTAGCTTTATATTGTTCAGCGTAAGGCTATATGGTAGCATGACATGGATTACGCCTTTCGTTGTGTACGCATTCAAACGTGGTATCAGTAATCAGCTAATGAAAATGACGTACTCGAAAAAAACGTCAAAGGAATTATACAATCTGCCACAATCTGATACTTTTATTTAACCGCCAATATGAAATTGTTTGTCGCATTTAATGACATAACATGTTGAATCATTTTAGACAAACAACTGGCAACAGGGTAATTTTGCGAGAATAAATCGACCACAGTATATCGAAAATACACACCGGTAACTCACCAAACAGTTTGTATGAATATGGTCAACTTTTTGGTAGAATAATGATGATGGAATATCAAAAGTATCCGCTTTCCTGTACCGATAATTCATTTGGGAGCTATCGTACATCCGACAATAATGCTTTGTTGGTTTTAAATTCATCTAGTTTTGAGGATCGCTTCAACGTTTCATTGAAATTCAAGTAATACGACAGAAGATTATATGATCAATTTAAAAAAATATTGAATCATGTAATGCAATTTCATCGACGTTGGCAAGTATATCTGAATATCCTAAGCATATAGTGTACTCCAAAAGTGAGCGTACTCAACATCAATACTTATTGCTAAATACCAGAAAAGAGATGATTTAAAACGGTTGTATACATGAGTACAGTGAAGGCAATTTTTCAAAAAGAGGCTCAGACCAATAGTTCAATCAAAAACGCATTAAGCGAAGCTTTTCTGCATAAACATGCAGCATTGATCTTTTGAAGTAATTTATATTTACTCACATTTACTCCGTACCTAATTTTTTGAACCCACAAATCAAAGTGTGGTTTCATATCATCTTCAAACGAAAAACGTGCACGATGTGCTTTCATGATGCTATTTCTTGCGCAATTTTCTAATGAATTAGGATACACACAATTGGACTATATTATAAGTTTTTCTACTTATACGGACAGGTATACCGTAAAATGCTAGTATGTTTGACAACAACTGGATTCATATTTGGATTCGACCCGTCCATAAATTCAACTGTTCGTTTTTGTCAACTCGGCAGTGTACCCAGTTTGTAACTTATGAAGCTTCAGTATGTTCCACATTACTAAACACACGGTTATTGTTGATTAGAAATGCAAGGTTGCTGCAACTAATGTTTTTGTAACAGAGCGATTACGCTAGCAAACTATTTTAATAGATAAGTTTTTCATCGGTGCATCACCGTTTTCTTGTATATAGTCGTTGCGTAATGGTTCTGTTATCACATAAATGTACCCATCATCAACATAATTACGTTAAATGATGATTTCCTGAAGATAATATTTTGCAGTATAATTGATAAATAAATTATGTGAGAATAAATTCGGTTATAGTTTTTATTAGCATGCATCAATATTTCCAGATACATCAATACCATTTGAATGCATCATAGACATATTTTGCCGTAATCGGTAATTACAGCAGAATTTTAAATTCACGTAGGAAATCAACATTCACAACCGGTTGACATTCGCTTCCATTTTCTGAACAGTGTTCAAAATTACTGTGGAGACAATGAATGTTTTGTACTCTCAATGAATGAATGTTTACAATGAGACATACAATTGTAAACGCCGGAAAAAATGACACTGGTTCATTCAGCCAAATCGTGAGCAATATTTCGTCAAATTACAAACCACTAAATTCTAGATTAAGGCGTCGCGTTTCATCAAAGTCATAACTGACTTTAGACTGACAAAATTCCTAGAATTTTCAAATTTTTCTTTTTACAAAAAATTAAAAAATAAATAAATATGTGTTTTTAAAAACTTAAATTGGTTTTCCGTTTCGCTGACGCGACATGCACAATATCAGTTAATGCACGCATAACGTATAATTCACTCATTTTAAGTACAAAAAGTGCGGTTTGCTGAAAGCATGTGGCACCACGATATTGCCAAGTTGATAAAAGTTATGATTTGTATTTACAATTTTTCACATCGTATTTACCATTAAAAAAGCACAATTTGTTGTGTTTGAAAGCATAGAAATATCGTGGTTAACCTCAACTGCTCAAATTCATCCGTTCACTCGTAATTTCTAAGGAATAAGTTGGGCGAGATACTTTTAACTGCAATATCATTCATCTTCTTTTAATGCTATATTTTTTAACACTGAAGTAAATTTGAATGTAATAGAAAATAGGTTATGATCTATTCGTCGGGTTTGCTTCAAACTGTCAAAAACTAGCAAAGGTAATGCCCAGTCAACATCTGGGGTCACTTAAGAACAAGTATCTTAGAAATGTTAAAATCAAATGATTTGTTATTCAAATATTTTAATACAGACGATCGCGAATTATATCGGTATTGAATTTGAAACATCGGGTAGTTCTCGTGAAACAAAACCTTAGACTACCACACGGTGGCAATGTACATTCATCTTCGGCCGGTGATCTGGGCATGTCTTGCGATGTAACAAGAAGTTTAACTAATCTCATTCATTTGTTTATGCAATTTCCCAGCGCCTCATATAACCACTTGATTAAGTTCATTGGCACTGAGCAAGAAAAGATTCGATAAACTTTAAAACTCTTGAAAGAAAGTGAAATTTCGGAAGGAATACTGCATACAAATATCTACTGCGACTAAATGAATAAAGGTATAGCGAATAACGACCTCTAAAATTATGATTGCGGATATTTGCAAATGTTGAACAGAATATACGTCATTACAAAACACCTAGAGGAGTGTTCTCACCATACCCTATTTTTCGTTTAGTACCAGAAAGCATGCAATTATGTGCTCATGATCTCACATCAAATCTGCTACCATCAAACAAAGTATGCGGTCATAATGCTGCATTTATTAACATTTCCCACGGTTCACATGATTTATCATCAAAGACATTCGGCGTTCAAAATATTACAATGTTTTGAGCATCACATACAAATTTCTTTTACATTGTATACTTGGATCATTAAATAATAAACTAACCGAAGAGATAGAGTAAAATTCAACATGAACTATTCCAGCCAATACAATGTTTGCAAATAACAAATTAGCCACATTCAGGGCATTTCTGTAGATACAATCATGTCGAAACATCAAAAATTATTATTATTGTTTTTTCACCGCCATGATGTTTTGTAGCGACGTCAAGCACACTCAAGAACCGAACTGATTTTTTCACTTCCCGGTTGCACTTCCTTTTGCGAAGTAAAAGTATTCATTTTGCTCTCTATATTATTTTTAGATCAATTCATTTCAATTAGTTTTTTTCAAGTCAAAAGTATTTTAAAATATACATTTCAACAACCTTTGGATGCTTACATTGATGGGATTCAGCAGAACCAAATATGTCAAAATCGAGCACAGAGGGTCGCCGGCAAGGCCGTGATACGAATCAAAGGCAGGATATACGTAAAACATATAAACATCTGGTCGAAAACGGAAGGCATGTACCTGGTTACCTTGATGAATCGTGGACTCCACTAGACGAAATAACATGGCTTGACAAACGACTACTTCAGAAAGGCTTAAAATTTAGACAAGATTACTACGCGGCATATTTCGTGGCCAGTGTCGTGTTTATTCTTGGCATTGTGGTGGCAATGCGCCCAGTTGCCACAATATTGTTTCGAAATAAGACACCGAACACAGAATTAAATCCGAAGGAAACGTTACAGAAACTACTTTCAAAAGTGCGGGGCGTCAACAGGTTGTTTGACATTTTGCTTGATCCTGTGGAATCAAAGCGACAGTTTTACAAAATCCGGAAGCTGCACAGATTCGCCGCAATCAACAAGACTAAGTACCAGGATGGAAAGCCGATACCAGATATAATTGTGATGAAAAAAGTTGAGTGGGCAGGGCAATTTGCCGCTGCTGTTAGGAAGGATGTTGCAATTTACATTGCTGCAAGTCGAGTCAACAACGGCACGGATGTGGATCCTATTGCATTTACTTGGGATGTTCCATCAGTCAGCATTAGTCAACTTGACATTATTTACGTCGCATTTACATTCTCTGGAGCGTTGTGGCTAACGCCAGAGGCGTTTGGGCTGCAGTCCAGGGAAGATTCTAGTATATTGGGAGTGTTTCATCTATGGGCCATTTTTTGCAAAATGATTGGCGTTCAAGATGAGTTTAATATATACATTAACCCGAAGACTGAAGTAATGAGAGATTTGGTTAGAACCGTATTCCTGACCTGCTACAGGGATATTGACGAGACGGCAGTTTCCCTACAACACTTTGTGACTCAAGATGTGTTTGAGTTGTACCCATTCATTAGAAGCAAAGCCGTGATATATTTGACTCTAGAAGCAGTTATTTGTTCGCTAGAAGAGGAGCCAGAGAAGACAAGGAATTATTGTGCGGATAATGTATGGTCTCTAATGGGATGGAAGGATCGCCTCAGCTACCATCTAATTAAATCTGCAATTCGACTTCTGAGCTTGTGTTCACCATTACGTAAATTCGGAAATGGTCTTGCAAAATGGCATCTGGAAAGCATTTCAACTAAAGTAATGCCACAGAAAACTAAATGGACGAAAAATCATGATTCGACTCGAATATAATAAAAAAAGATTTTTTCGGGGGAAAGTCGTACTCAAAAGTGTGCCCGAACTGAAATTGGTGACACGTTAAATACACCATTACATTCATGTGTTTCAACGAATTATTATATGCAACAAGACAAGTGCTTTTTTATTTTATAATTTTCAGTGCAACATATAAACCAGAAAAAACATGGTAACGCAATCTTCTATAGAATGATTATTGTGCTTTATATTTTGACAAATGTCACATTTGTAAACACATTTCATTTTGTACTAGACCACTTTATCGTACAATTAGTCTAGACATTAATTGGAAGCTCAATATTCTCACCGCTACTGTTGTATAAACAACTAACTTAGAACACGGTTTTTAAATACAAGACATGTCGTGAAAGTTACTATCGTGTGCTCATGAAGCTTATCCCAAACTATAAAAAATATTTCACGTACGCGTTTTGCATTTCTGTTTCATTGACGCGTAATACGCCTAGTCAGTTCCATCACAAGGCGAATGTTTTATTTGCGCGTTTTAAGTGAAGAAATGTTGTTGACGGAGCACAGATGGCGCACCATTGTAATCAATTTGATGAAAGCATATATTATTACATCCATTCACAATTTTCTATGTTGTTGCAAACCATTCTGTCTCGTCTGAAATCATACGTTTTTTTGCACTATATAAGTAATTCAATGTGTTGCATTGAAGTCACAACTCTAGCTTCAAATTGCATGGTCAACCACAACAACTACGCATACAAGCTTCCGCCCTAGTATAATCCGCAAGTTTTTGGCTTAACGATATACTTTTGACGGCAATGTTATTCTTCTTCATTTACAACTCAAAGCCTTTGGGGTTACCAAACTTTAAAGGATAAGGCCAGAGGCAGAACAAAACCCCAAGCCAACCAATATGAAAATGTACGTACATTGGCACATAGAGGTAACTAACCTAAGACAATGACCTCGTTTGACGTTTGTTTGTTTGTGCAATTTCCAACTGCATCATAAACGAATTTCTATAAGCACAAATACAATGGGCACGGTAAACTGAAAGAAACTATTGGACACACGAATGAAAGGGAGATTTTAGAAGTAGTAATAAACACAGATGTCTGCGGCGACTAAATTATGTCACGTCCAACCACAAGTGGTCGGGTAAATTTGTGGCTATGCGTACCCCCAAAAATGCATTGGAGGTAACTGATAGGCCATGATTCAAGTTGTCGTTTATGGTAACGTTTACAATCATAGTCCACGCATTGTTGACCTCACTTGAACTTTACATATTTGTGGTTCGGTTCAAAGGTAAATGGTAATAGCTACGCGGTGCTGAGAATGCTTTCTGCGACTTTCGACATAACTGAATAATTTCGTATTTTTTATTACGGTGTTGTACGTTTATCAATGGGCTTCCTGCAACAATATCTCTGTAGAAAATGTGTAAATGAATGTAATGAGTGAATGAATGTCGTCAATTATTTTATACCAATTGGAATCATTGTAAGACACGTTATGTTTAATTACTTAGATTCGAATTTATTTTTAACATCCTTTCTTTCCACTGTTGGAACAAATTTCTTTATACTTTGCGTTCCAGTATAGGTCATGATGCATATACCGAATAAAAAAAGTAACAATATGCTTTTATAAACTTCATATGAATTTATGTTTCATTGACTCGTCATGAACAAAGCCATCCATGCAAGCCCAGCGTTTCATTTAATCAATTGAAGTAAAAAAGTGCGCTTTTCGGAAAGCAGATGGCGGGAAATTGCAGCCAAGTTGCCGAAAGGGTAATTTATGATATTCATTTACAATAATTTGCTATATTTTACTGCACCATTAAAATAACCCATTGTGGGCCAGCTATTTTGTGCAAGTTTATGTAAAAATGAAAATGGTAATCAACCATATCATCATGGTTAGCCACAACTGGTCGTAAACTTCCTTTCACTTGACATCATCATTATAAATGTAAGACCGGATAGCTTTGACGCCAATGTCATTCCTCTTCTTTTAATGTCCTCTGGTTAGCGGTCAAGTAAAAGGGAACACCGTGGCACTGAGATGTGTTTTGCTTGTCATGTTTGCTTCAAATTATTAAAAACTTGTAGTTTTGTGGCCATAGAAATTATATTGCGCCGCGTCGCTAAGCATTCACATCATCTAGGAGTAAGTCAAAGGTCACGTTTCTGGTCAATTCTTATTGCTCTGCTTACGCTTATATTTTACGCAACCATTGCCTCTTTTGAACTTTGAATGTTAGTAGTTTCAGTACAGATAGGCAAATGGAAACACCTTCAAGGTGCTGAATAATGTATGCAAGTTGTGACAGCAATTCATTATTTAAATATCAGATGCCAATGTTCATTAAATGTTTCTCGTGAGCTATTTCCTTCAAACAATTATGAATGATTTCAATGACTGAACGAATGAATGAATGAGGCACATAACGACTACAATCAATAACATATTCAGGTGATATGATGAACGTTGAAAATTGTTTCTTAGTAAAGTCATTTTGAAATCGCAAGTTGTACTAAAATTTAGATGTTGATACCAAACGGAGTGCAGTTTGTAAATACATGTCAACACTTTTGTTGTACGTAACTGCGTTAGAAATGAAAGAAATGTGTCCTTAAACCTTCAACCACCTGGAACACCTACTTACCTTGAATAATTACTGGGTGGGGTGTCAAGAATCGAATGGAAATTCACGTGAGTAAATAAGTTGGGAAATGTCGATAAATACTGATAATTCCGGTTTGCGGATTTGTGATAACGATTTTACCTTCAACATATTTTTACTTTCACCAGAAAGTATATATGCATACATAATTGTAGTGGTATTCAAGGTCTATAAAAAACAAGTAACAGAGAAGAATTTTCCATCAATATTATTTTCGTTTCAAGCACACTCATAATTATGCTAACAACTTGGTTTCATTCCTTTAAATCACATGACGTGCATCTATAGTTTGCCTGGAGAGGAGCCGAGTCAAGTGTTTTATGCTGCGATACATAATTTACAAGGTAGTACAAATAAATGCGAAGTTTTATTAAAGATTTGTACTGGATAATAATGACAACATAATGATGAACTTGAATTCTTGATCAGAGTTCACTGACAATATGGAAAAAAATAATGCTAAAATAATAGGATGTTTCATGCGAGGATGTTATTTCCCTTTCTTCACCAATTATTTTAAAGTAGGTGGAGCCCTCCTCGTCATGAATGCGTACGAATTGATATATAAAGACCTTACATAAATCTATCAAATGTTTTCGTGGCCATGAAGTACAAGGCATTCAACTGGGCGGAAGTAATATAATCATGTACAAGAACCATCAATTTTATAGAAACTCTGCGACCGACGTTCTCACAACAAATCTGATCAATGTGCAGACAATCCTGTACTGATAGTCATCATGAGGATGTTTAACTTTATAATTTGCATGGCATGTTGTGAATCCACCGCTCTACAATCAACGCCAGGTGCATTTTAACTATGTTCTGGCATTAATTAAGATTCCCTCTTCATTTACATCATTCGTCACTGGGACACGGCTAATCTTATTTGGTTTATTTTTTTGCAAACCAAAAAAATTGAAACACGCAAAAATGCAGTAAATGAAAAATTATAATAACATTTTGTTTCAAGCAATTACATCAGAGATTGTTGCCAAGTATGCTGAGCGGGCAAATTACATGTTCATAGAATGACACGTCTAACACACATGAAAGTTGATTGTTGTTATCGTTTCGACAATTTAGATAATGCGGTGTCAGCATTTTCGTAAACGTTTATGTAAAAATGAAAATTGTATTCGACCATATCGTGGTTTACCACAACTGCTCATCATCTTCATTTCAAAAACAGTTCCGAAGGAAAATGTTGGGCTAGAATCTTTTGAGGACAATCTGATTGCCCATCCTTCAATGCTGTCTGCTAAAAGTCAAGTGGAATTTACCATAATAAAACTGGATGTGTTCTAGTTCTGATCGTCATGTTTGCTTCAAATTACCAACAACTATAAATGATTAGGACTGGTCAACATATGTGCCACTTAAATACCACTCACCTAGAAACAGTGACATAATATGCATTGTTATTGCAAAGTTTTACGGAAGATGTTTGCGAATTCTAACCGCCGTGAACTTGATGCTTCAAGTAATTTTCGTGAAGCAAACCACTACAGTAACCAACATTTTGATGCACGTACATCAACACATAAGTTGTGATGTAGCATCAAGTTTGCCTAACCTTATTTGAATCTTTATGGATTTCCAACCGATTCACATCATCACAAGTAATGGAATAAACTGGTATTTTAAAATTTTAAATTTTAAAATGGTATTTTTTCTTTGGAAAATACATGCTTCCGCGCCGTAAAAAAATCTGTACAAAATGGAGATCCTGAAGACGGAGGAAGGATAGGCGACGCCTCTGTTTATTTTTCATGGTTATTTTACACGTATAATTATCGCACACTGTACATCCTTTTTACTGTAAAGATTGGTGGTTCCACAGAATAAGGTCAAATTATAATTGTCATGTGGTACAGAGTAATGATATACTTCTGCAAGTTGACAATCTGATGGAGAATCACGAAAGTTGTATCAAATCGTGCTCAATATCCGAAGATGAATATAAAAAATAAAACTGCTGATAAAAATAGACTTGAGCTGGTAAACTCCGATGTATTTATCCTGCGTAATTGCGCAAGCTAATGAAAACGCTTGCCCTGGCATTTGTTAAAACGAGTTAACCTTCAAATTATTTTGAGTTTCACTGGATTGTACGTATGCATGCATACATAATTGCAATATTACTCAACGTTCAGAAAGAAGACAACTGTGAATTATTCTCCTTCAAAGGTATTTCCGTTTTAATGGCACTCCTACTTTTGCTGAAAAAAATGGTTTCATTTTCTACAATTACACATCACACGCCTGTAATTTTCCTGGTTTGGAAAATATATAAGCAGAATTTCATTACATATATGCACATGAAGTGACTGACAGCAAAATGTTGTACATATAATCTTGTTTCCGAATCAATATCAATATTGTAAATTCAATGCTAGAGCATACGGATGGTTCATGAGAGGATGTTCGTGCCACGCCATAATTGCAAAGCAGGTAGAGCTCAACTCTATATCAATGTGTTCCTGCCTTTATACGAAGCACAAACTTACATATATCAAAATGCTATGGTGGCCGTGAATTAAAAAAATATTTCAACTTGGTGGATGAAATGCAATTACATAGGAGGGCTGTCAAATCATGCAGAAAGTCAATGTGAACCCTGCACTATGACAAATGGGTTCCTTGCGTCAATCGAAATCAATAAGTTCAATGTAACGCATGCAATGTGAACGAACTCGATATTTTGTTGTGTAGGCAGCAGAACATCCTTTAGTCGTTTTTATTTTAATTTGGTCTTGTTATGATTTATGTACATTTGGATACTCAAATCCATTACGTTCCTTTTCCTCATCTATTCAGACTTATTCTTCTTGCGCGTCCTTGTAATGTACCGGGCCACAAAGAACTGAGTAAACATGAGCCACACATACAGGAACGTTGGCAGACTTAATACAACGCACGGCGGATTCCGGAGGCAGTTTACACCTTAACCTTAACTGTAACAAAGAAAGTTAGTACCTTTATATCAAACAAATACACCAATTTATGATATCGTAATCATATGTTTGATAAGCTTGGTTTTTCTACTGTCCACGCCTTAACGGCGATTACCACTTTTCCGGAAATTTCTTTTTTCCTTTGACAGCGTATAAATGTTGATCGTAACTCACTATTTGAAATAAATCTAACCATTACCCCAGAATGGTTTGGCTTTAAGCACTTGAGCATTATCACCATGTAAGTTTACTGCCAATACGGCGTCCAAGAAACTTCACAATTTCAGTTGTTTTGTATTTGCTTACACGTTTCAATATTCAATCAATATGTACATTTTGGGTCATATAATTTACACAAGTCGACTTTTTCGTTTCGTTTTAGATACAATTACATATTTTTTGTAATGATGCATAACGTTGCGGAAATGTGACATACATAATCAAGAAGACAGAGGCAGACACAAATATTACAGTCAATCTTTTCGTCAAAGTCACATTAAGAACTTGGAATGATGGCGGAACAGTTTGAAGATGCCGTGCACTCTCGAAGTGGCAAAATCGGAGTAATTGATGCTGTGGCAACTTTTACGTGACAAAGTAGTGACGTAATCACACTTGTGCAGGAAATAGCATCAGTTTGATGCTGGTAATGTTTAACGCAGATATTACGCTTCCGAGTACTGCACTGATACTGCGGCTGTTAGACTTTTTCGTACAACATACGGCGACTATGTAAGCACTGTCGCACAACATAGAGATCTTTTATCTTCTGATTGGTTGGTTCGGTTGAAACATAATATGTATGAAAAATGTGATAGTTGATACATGTCGTAGATAATCGGCCAATGTAATTCCAGGTTATGCAGACAGTTGCGCAATTGAATAATTTCATATATTTAGACAAAGAAGATAAGACATACGGTTGCCATGGTTCTGCAAACAATGCGCTGATATAGAAAAAAGTTTTAATTTATTTCAACATTCAAATTATGATTTAGAAAGCATACATCTATTAAAAGCTTGTATGTTTAGGTTAAAAGCATATGAAGCATTACATTTTAAAAATAATTTATATATTCTTAAGGCTGTAGCAAAAGCATATTAATTGTGAGATCATTTGCGCAGTCCACATTCACCAACGGCGTCATCCTGTCAACAAAGTTGATTGAGCCAAAGCCAACTCGAACCGGTCGAAATGAGCGCAGAATCCGTTTCATCAATTTCCTGTCATATGCGCTGGCACTCCGATAAAGAACAACATTGTTCTTTAAATTTCGCAGCACAGAATCAGATGAGTCAAACACGTTTGCCTGGATCTGCAAACCGAACAGCGTGAAGCAGGCGGAAAAAAGAAATATCCAAGCGAAAATGAAAAGTGGAATCCAATTTTCTGCCGTCCAAGGTATTTTTAGAATCCCTGCACCGGTGACTGCCTGAGCCACCACGGTTGACACAATGGTAACGCCTGTGACTCCCCACCGTTGTATGTCATTCTGAAGTATGTTTTTGTCATTGTATCCGTCTGAGCATACCGGAAGCATCCAGTAGCCGAATAATGACGCCTTGCAGGGTGCAAACCAATGCACACCCCAAACGTTAAGCAGTGGCTCCGAGAAAACGGACGGAAACATTCCATACGCTAGACCGAGGTTCATTTTCTCAGACATCGATACAGCTGAGCTGATCGTCGTACCAAATCTGGATACAAGATGTTTGCTGAGATTTATGTGGCCTTCGATGTACAGCTTGATGTCCAGTGCGTGGCTTTTGACAATGGTCAGAAAGCAAAGACAACAGGCCAGTATCAGTATAAACCATCCGAGCAGAAGCTCTTCAAAAAATGTGGCGCAGCCTTTATTGATGCTGGAGCAAGCAATTGTTTTGTGACGGCGTTGCAAAAGTAGTGTGGCCATAAGCAGTAATGTGAAGAAATATACTTGATTGATGCGAAGTGTTCCTTTTTGAAGATTGGAGGAAGAAGCTAGTTTAAACTTGCGTGAGCGCTTGTCCCATTTTAGAATTCGGAATATTGTTGCCTCGGCCAGATAGCACATTAAGCCAAAGCCGCGAATATTTCGGAGTAACAACATTTCCGCTCAGAGAGCCTATTTTTCGGTGTTCAGAGGAAAAAAGAGTAAAAATTCCAAGAGTTTTCTAGAAGCATAAATGCTGTCTTTCTGAGTGTTAATATGGCAGTGTGTCACAGGAAATTTCCAAGAAAATGTAGAATAAAAGCTACGGCAGCGTTATGCAGAAAACAACCATGCACGTAAGCAAATTAATAAAGATATATGCATGTCTTGTAGAAAATACAAATAGCATTTCATATCATCTTGGTGTAATGGAAGTTATGGCATTTAGTATTACTATTCCGTAAGAGTTATTAAATATGCATCAATTCTTTCCAATCAGAATTGTCATGTCTCCAGTTTGTTCGACAGAGATGGCCGATATGTATTGTTGCACGTATGGTGCTGATGATGAAGTAATAATGTACTAATGAGCAGGAGTGAGTCGTGAGGCAGAAGAGTAGAAGATTACTACTGGATTTTTAATTGTTCTGACTGCGTATTTATATTAATGACAAATTTCACAAAGTAGAAATTTGGATATTATTTTGGACAATGATAGTTTGTGCTCTTTTGTTAGAATTGTAATAATTAATAACAATGATTGACAATGTTGATTGCTTACATACTATACTTATATAAAGCATCTAATTAGATTACCATATAATCATAGTATACATTCAACCTAGAAGAGTTTCTATAGAAATTACCAATTACCTTGCTATCTGATTTACTTATTTATTTAACTAAGTTAATCTAACTTTCCATCTAACCTAACCGATGTTACCTGTCCCAGCCAAGCCCTGATGAGATGATGATCTCCATCGATGATTGACAGCTGGGCATCCGGTGTGGGTCCTGACTTCCGGTGTTGGAGTCGAGATGCACTGATTTGATAGCGTTGGTGGTCAGCGACGATGATGATGACGATGATGCATCCGCTGCACTTATTTGTCCTCATTATTTACATTTTATTTTTAGAATATTATTGTGCAATATGATTGTGCAATCAATATTGCTGCTACCAATAATTAATGTGTGACGTTATAATATTACAAATATTGATCCCGTCAACAGCATCCCCTATAAAAAGCAAGTCCCTTTGCTTTACTATACTTTAGTAACATTAGGTTTTCCACGTAACACATTCAATTCTAATTTTGAGTTTTACATTCATATCAACAGATTTTTTTTTCACAAAAAAAAAGTTTTGCAGTTTGCAATATAAGTCAGCAAGAAAAATTAATGACATTTTTCATACATACTTCATAACTCAATCATTATGTCATACTCAAAGCTTAACACTAATTGAGACATTGTAAGGGTACATTGTAGAGGTACATATGTCTAACATTTCCATAATAAGGAATTAGTGTATACTATACAAATATGACATGAAACTTTAAACAAAACAAAGTTTCGCGTGAAAGTTTTTTTCGAAGAAGCTTGTTACATGAATGTGCATACATGAAATGATAACAAAATAATTTTTTTTTCAGTTCATACAAAATTTTGTTAATTGAAAATTGTGTACTCAACTATTTTATTACTACCATATTTTTTCTTTGACCGTTTGGGATTACTGATTGTTACGGAGAGGAGTAGGGTCCCAGAATATTTAGTCTGCAATTGGTAGATGTAAATTTTGTTAGTTGGTAGATGGCTGGTTAGTTTGCTGTTGGTGATGCATTGCCAATATAGGATGTCCGATGTTGGGGTAAATGAGTGGCTGGCGTTGAGTTGATGTACTGGGTACTGCGTACACTTCTGAAGGATTCCTGAGGTCTGGATTGGTTGGTTGTCTGGATGATGATGTGGCTGGGCGGTAGAGATTTTCTATGCTAACACCTGAGTGATATACACACCCTGCGCCTGATTTTGTCCATTTTATTCTGAAGTAGAAATAAAGTAATATTAGAAATCCTGATATTAAAATAATGTCTAATATACCTACTGAAATCATTAAAATCAACAACTTATGACCAATGTCCGTCTCACAACCGTGTACAGGGGCAACTTGATTGACTGCACTGTAAACTGTTGGAAACATACGAACTCTTAAGTTTTCACTGGAACAACACACTGTAAAAAGAATTAACGTAATAAAAAAGTTCCAAATTAAATTAATATAAAGTAAATATACTTCATGCCACGTTCTGACGTGGTCACCAAAATCTTCAACTTTTCTAAATTTATATTTTGTGTAGTTTAATACGTATTCGCCTCTATGCCAATTGGGATTGAATAGAGAAGTAACGTTTGGATATGTATCTGTTTTTTCCAGCTCCTCTGAAATACTTAACGCTTTTAGAGTAGTATTATACGGTACTTTGGACCAACGATAAGGGATTAAAAGGTGTACTTCAGGGATGGTTAAATTATTTAATCTACATGGAAAAGGAGGTGAGATTTCCAAGGTATGAGGGAAAATAACAATTTTACAACTACAGGGTAAGGAAATAAGAAAACTACCCGGAGGATGATTTGAATCGATTACCTTGTGAACGGCTGATTGTAAATCAGATTCTAAGGTGAAATCATCAAAACATTGAATTGTTGTAGTCTTTGGAATGTTAGTCAGAGCGTATAGATGTTGCGTCTCGTCTAGTAACGTAACGACGACGTCATGCTTCGTACCTGGCCTACACTCATAAGGACATGTTTGAATTATAGTCTTGACATCGGAGCCTGAGACTAATGCTCTAGTACATACAGAACCTAAACTTGGATCGTCTCCATGGTCTTCGAAATTACAATAACCTAAAGATGGATTACACCGGTGTGAAGGTGCTCCTTCAACAACGATGGGTCTTCTGTTGAGAAGTACCACATAATCTGGACTGTGTTTAATTCTACAAATCTGATCTTTAAAAAGAAATGGAATAGTTCTTGTCCTTAGCATTCTGAATTTATGATCTTTTCGTCTTATAGGAATTTCAACAACAACAGTGATGGTTTTTCTGTAAACATTGAATTGGCAGTGAGCTAATGGAAAATGATAGTAGGGTGAAGTCTTATCATATGGAATTACTAATGCCAATCCATGTTGATATAGTTTGCTTGACAATTCAGCCAACTCTCTGGTAAGCTGAGTTTCTGGAACTAAATCCATTGGAATTTTTGAATCTTTACAAGCATTTAAGATGCTTTCGTACTCAACAAGAAATGTTAATCTTTCTATCATGTTTGCCAATTGTGAAAGAAGAATGAAAATTCTTAATTCTCCTGCATGGAGTGATTTATAGAGCGCGGCTTGTTGCGCCTTATTTTCTTGTGCGTATTTATTAAAGTTCTCTGAGGCTATCCTCATCTGAAACTCTATTTTTTGATACACAGTATTCTGAGAAGTAGCTAATTTCAATAAACCGTCTTGAACATGATTAATGCCTTTTCTCATCTCGTTGTATACGTCCTCTGCGGTTGGTTCGCTGAAGAAATAATCATATAATTTATAACCTGCTGCAGCACCTAGTGCTCCTAGCAGTATTTGTCGTTTCTTTCGACCTGTTTCTGTATCATTTCTAGGCTTCTCTTCTGAATTGTCGTAATCGTCATGACGATGTCTCTGCAGCAAGAGTGTGTGTTGCGTCCGCGACGAATGGTGGCTGAAACTTGACTGAATCTGAAACAGATTGAGAAAGTTGCTGGTCTACCGAAGTAGCGCTATTAACAACTGGTAATTCATGCGGTTGTAAATGCTCTGGTCGATCTCGGAATGGTTTAATGCGTTTCACATGAACTCGGATAGGTTCAGCATTCGGATGATCAGAGACCGCTAGATAATTCAGCTTATCTTTCACAGCAGTAATTGTGAATGGACCAGAAAACTTTTTTGAAAGCTTACGAGCTGCAGATAGTTCGGCAAGATTAGAGAATTCAACCATGACTCTATCCCCCTTTTGAAAAGACACGTCTCTGTGTCGCTTATTATACAAGCCGGAACTATAATCTTGAGACCGAATCATATGATGCTGCGCCATTGTCCGTGCTGATGCTAATTTAGTCAGATAGTCATCAGGAAAATTCAAGGGAATGGCGTCAGGAAAGTGTAAATCCTGCGGAAACACTGGGGAACGCCCATACGTTAAATAGAATGGCGTAAATTGTAGTCCGCGGTGTTGCGACGTATTAATGCCGAAGATAACAGCCGGTAGATATAAAGACCAATCTTTGGTGTTACTTTGAACGTAATGAGATAAAGCCTCATTAATATTTCGCATCTGGCGTTCAACCGGACTATTCCCTTGAGAAGAATAGGGTGATGTGAACGCAGGTGCGGTACCAAATGATTTCAAAATGTTATCAATTAATGAAGATCTGTTAATGGAAGCATTGTCCATAACTATTTCCTTTGGACATGAGTGAACCAAGAACAAATGATTTATAATGAATTTTGAAAGCGTCTGTGCGTTCGCTGAACGTGCTGGTTGAGCGATGACATATCTCGTGGCACTATCAACCATAACCATGATATACTGATATTGTCCTGGGTTACTAACAGGAAGAGGGCCTAACAAATCAAGATAAACCTTCTGAAATGGGTGTAATATTTCATGAGGTTGCATCAATCCCGCTCTACTTACGTTAAATGGCTTACGTTGTGCACAAAGAGCACACGACTTAACGTAATTCTCAATATCAGACATCATTGTAGTCCAATAATAACGCTGTTGCAATTTTGCTAACATCCGATCACGTCCACAATGAATTGAATAAGGTGGATCATGATAAGCTTTCAGTAGATTAGGAATCAAAGCTTTCGGAATAACAATGCGATGCTTCCTAGATTCTTTGTCAACATGATACAAAAGTCCATTGATAATTCGAAAGTTATCATTGTATTTCAATTTCTGTTTGTCTAACTCACGATATAATTCTTTCCACTGAGGATCCTCTTTTATGCTCAGAAGGAATATAGATCTAAAATCTTTCATTTCCTCTGATGGGAGAATCTCATCATAGGAAGTTGGATGAAGTTGATCGGTATTCACTGTGCCTTCCCTTTTTGCGCTTTCATCAACAGGAAGTAGTCTAGACAAGCAGTCTGCTGGCATATGTGTTTTACCACTTTGATATTGAACAACGATATTAACATCCATTAAAATGCTAATCCATCTGCACAATCTAGCATTCCTGGGTGTAGACAATTTCATGAGAGAACACAAGGAATGGTGATCCGTTTTCACGATAATTTTATTTTGAAATGTGTATTCTCTGAAATACTGAATTGCCCAAACAATTGCTAAAGCTTCTCTTTCAAAGGTGGAGTACGCCCTTTCCGCTGGATTCAACGTTCTAGAAGCGTAAGCTACTACGCGTGGTCTATTATGTTCGTCTCTTTGCATGAGCACTGCGCCTAATCCGTAAAGCGATGAATCTGCGTGAAGCTCTAGATCTTTGCTATGATCATACTGAACTAGTATGGGTGCAGTTGTCAATTTCTCTTTTAATGCCCTAAATGACTCATCACACTCAGGAGTCCAAATAAAAGGAGTATCCTGCCTTGTCAGATAATTCAATGGATATGCGATGGTACTAAAATTTTCTATCCATCTGCGATAAAATCCACAACAACCTAGGAATGACTTCACTTCCTTGACAGTTGTTGGAATTGGCATTTCATAAATTGCCTTTATTTTATCAGGGTCTGGTATCATTCCCTGCTTTGAGACAATATAGCCAAGGATTTTCATCGTATGATGGGCAAAGCTACATTTGCTAGCTCTGAGCGTCATGCCTACTGACCGTATTTTAGAAAGGAAGTTATTTAACAACTCCAGATGTTTATCAAAGGTTTGACTGTAAATCACACAATCATCAACATAGATGTAGAGTCCTTTGTATAACAACTGATCAAATACGTTTTTCATAACCTTAGCAAATATGCTGGGTGCTTGTTTCAACCCATAAGGCATGCGGATATATTCGAACTTCGCATTCTGCACAACAAAAGCTGTTTTCGGTATGGAATCATTATGCATCTTAATCTGATGAAAACCACTAGCCATGTCAAGCTTTGAAATATAATTGACACCTTTCAGAATTTCGAAAATATCTGAAATAGGAGGTAAAGGATAGATGATGTCCTCAGATATAGCATTTAATCTGATATAATTTACACAAAGCCTCGGTCGAGTTGGGTCGTCTCGCCTGGGTGTTAATACAACAGGAAATCCCCACGGCGAAGCTGATTTTCTGATTATACCTCTACTCTCTAATTCTTGAATTTCATTTGCTATGATGTCTCTTTCAGTAAAGGAGAATCTATTTGGCCTTAATGAAATAGGTGGATGGTCACCCGTTTCAATTTTTACCTCATTGTCTCTTGAATTTGAGTCATGAAATGTACCTACATCATTTCCACTAAATGAGAAACAATCGGGATATTTTCTTAATAATTTCACAAGTTTCATTTTATCCTCTGTTGTGAGGGAAGGATTGATATCTAATCCTTTTATCTGTTCATCAGTGAACTTCCTATTTTTGAGAGTACCTCTGATATTTTCAGATGGCGATGGGAGAGACTCACTGAAGCTGTAAACTTCGTTTATCTTGCTCAGATATCCGACACACGTATTAGGATATATAGTTACCTCACTATCATTGCAATTCAACAATGGCAATTGTGAAAATATTTGAGGTTGTACCATCATATCTGCTGTCAGCAATCCTGATTTTTCTAAAACGGATGTACTAAACTCAAACAGATGTAAATCTGATGGACAGGCCATTTCCTCTTGATAATAAATGGGTAGAGAGAAATAAGCTTGCGGCTTTATTTTACTCTTTTTTCTAGCCATCACAGGAATTCTATTCAGAGATCCGTCAGATGATACAATTATGGGATTAAACTGATCATTATCCACTAATTTCCGTTCTAACCATTGTTCCTCCCTTGCTCTCTGTTCCTCTGCTTCAGTAATATCGAGGAAAATTTGATGAAATGATTTGCATGGGACGGTGAACGTAACTGACTCATCTGCATAATTTATGACAGGTTTAAATTTGCGAAGGAAATCATTTCCTAATATTAAATCTCTTTTTGATTTTTCACTCACGTAAGCATCGTGATAAACAATTCGATTCCCTATATTAATGAACAGGGTTACGCTTCTTTTCAATTGATTAATTCCCGTAATCGAATTAAATGTCACAGGTTCACATGGCACATCATTAGGAGCCTTTAATCGAAATAATTCAATGCTACCATTTTCTACTACTTGTTTCTGAGAAAACATTTTATAGAATTTTTGCAAGTTTTCTAGTAATGCTCTAGAAATAATACTCAGTGATGAACCCGAATCTAATAATGCAATAGTAGATTTTCCACAAACTTTTATCACAGTAAATAACAACATTGGAGTAAGGGTTGAGGGGTTTAATTCATTACATTCGGCTATGGGTCCCTCTTGTACCATAACCTCTTCTAGTTTCCCTGTCTGGAAACATGAGGACAGTTATAGGCATAATGGCCTTGCTGATTGCAAGAGTAACATGTTACATTTCTCATCTTATCTCCCTGATTCATCCTCCCTTGAGTCTGCCTCCCTTGGGGCCTCACAGGGTACCCTTGCCGTTGCCTAGGCTTATTGTTTTTAAAATGCGCATTACCATCCGCTCCAGGAAACTGCGGTGGCCAATTCGGGTATTGTAACTGGATGATCGGAGTTGCCATATGCATCTTTGCAGCTCGGGATTTCCCCTTTTTCTTTTTCCCAAGATGCTGCCTATTCTGATTTTCAGGGTCGGCTTGTTTGCCTTTCCCACCAAGAAATTCCTTCTTAGGCGGCCCTTTGTACCTTTCCTTGATAAGGTTCAGTTCCTCATTTATTTCTTCTTTAGTATCCAATACTAACTTTTTAATCTCATCGACCACTCCTTCCTCAAGGAGGTGCACCTGGTCGCGTTGCCCCATCATGGCGGCAAATCTCTCATATTTTTGCAAATAGTCAAAAACATCTTTTGGCGTTCTGGGAGATTTCAAGTAGATATCTCGCCCTAAGGATTTGGGGAGTCCTTTCACCAAGTATGAAACCCTTACGTCATCCCTCATGTTAGGCTCTAACCTCTGTAGTAACCTAACCATTGAGTGGTAGTACTCACTGGCAGATGCAAACTTCTCGTACCTAGTGCCTTCAACCTGTCTCCGTATACTCTCATCCGTATCTTGCACACTAAATCCGTCCTGTAAATGTTTCCTAAAATCTTCCCACTTTATACTGGAAGCCCAAAATGCTGCTTCATCAGCGTGCTTTCCTATCGTGACCTGGTCTGCTATGTAGGAACGATAACAATCTAACATAGGACCTGAAATGTGCATCATTAAATTCCTAGCTTTTTGTTTGTCATCCCAGTGGTATGAATCCCCTATGATCTCATAAAGTTCTAAGAACTGTCTCACGTTCCCCGAACCTGGACCAAAATGTAAGTGTGGGATATAAGCTACAGGAGCTACAATCGGTCCCACTGGTCCTCCTCCTCCCCCTCCGCTTGCTCCTCCTCCCCCTCCAGCTCCTCCATTAGGCATTGCAGTGGTAGTGGAGGTAGACGCGGTGGTAACTATTACCGGTGCCTTTGGTGGCTTAGGAGGTGGTTGAGGTGGAGTTTTCTTTGTTCTCGGTGGAGGTGTAGGTGGTTTGTGAGGAGTAGTACTTGGTTGAGGATTTGGGGTGAAGAGAGGATTAGTGGGTGCTGACGCTGTCCTAAATAGATTAGGGTAGTCAGGAAAAGGATTTAAGGTTGAGGGGCGACGTGGGATGAAAGCTGATGGAATATAACTCTCCAGAAAATACTAACTGAGTTGGTGACTCGATAGTAGGAGCAGGATCAAACTCCTCTCGAGTTAGTCTAACTGGACTAGCTTCTGCTGATGCAAATTCGTCGTCGGAATTATTGCCTTTTTCTGAACTGTCTGCTTTTCGCTTTTCTACTCGTTCAGTGCGCTCATCACCTGACTCAGAAGGTGTAGCACTTAAAGGTGGTGCAGATGGAGAGTATAAAGATGAAGGAAATACAGGTGGCCCTACAGGTCTCAATAAACCCCGAGAAAATGCGTCTTCAGCTAAATTTCTAACTGGTGGTACTAGACGTGGTGCTTTGGTTTCACGTTGCTGCCTTCTAATTTCCCTTTCAATTTGCACGGGATCACTAGGTGTGAAGAGCTGCGATAGTCTTGACCTACTACGTGTAAGACTACGTGCGGGATCGGCAGACTTTTGCTTTTTCATAAAGACTTATTTTAGAAATGTGGAAATACATTCCTTACCTTGGTGACGCCAATTACTTTTACGAACAGTCCTGGAAGCTGCTCGGAGTAGTACCTCTATTGTGAATTGTTGGTGGTGGTGGTGATGGAATCCAACAACAGCAACAATTTCTCTCTGCTCACTCACTCAACTTTTTTGTTGTTTAGCTAGCTAGCAAGTTTCTGCTCTTACTTCAAACGAATCAAGTTCAAATTTTCACAATACAGACGAAACTGAAAGTCTAATAGTTGAAGAGATGAATTTCGAGCACGGGGCGAAGGAAGACTTGATCAGGGTCTATCCCCCCAAAAGAAGAGTTGTCCACAACGACAGAAGAAATGAGATCCGTCGGCAGCTTATTCGCCAGTTTTATGTTGCACGTATGGTGCTGATGATGAAGTAATAATGTACTAATGAGCAGGAGTGAGTCGTGAGGCAGAAGAGTAGAAGATTACTACTGGATTTTTAATTGTTCTGACTGCGTATTTATATTAATGACAAATTTCACAAAGTAGAAATTTGGATATTATTTTGGACAAGGATAGTTTGTGCTCTTTTGTTAGAATTGTAATAATTAATAACAATGATTGACAATGTTGATTGCTTACATACTATACTTATATAAAGCATCTAATTAGATTACCATATAATCATAGTATACATTCAACCTAGAAGAGTTTCTATAGAAATTACCAATTACCTTGCTATGTGATTTACTTATTTATTTAACTAAGTTAATCTAACTTTCCATCTAACCTAACCGATGTTACCTGTCCCAGCCAAGCCCTGATGAGATGATGATCTCCATCGATGATTGACAGCTGGGCATCCGGTGTGGGTCCTGACTTCCGGTGTTGGAGTCGAGATGCACTGATTTGATAGCGTTGGTGGTCAGCGACGATGATGATGACGATGATGCATCCGCTGCACTTATTTGTCCTCATTATTTACATTTTATTTTTAGAATATTATTGTGCAATATGATTGTGCAATCAATATTGCTGCTACCAATAATTAATGTGTGACGTTATAATATTACAAATATTGATCCCGTCAACAGTATCTACAAATTATATAATTGAGTAATAATAGACCACATTGTTAATGCTGAAACGTTATCGGGAAAATACTACCTGCGTCAGAAATATGTATGTAACTTTACAGTTTATTATTGGGCATTTCATCTGATTTGCTTTTATAACATGAATTTATATCTATTTATACGGTTTTCCAAAATTTGTCATACTTATCCGACTGCACGTGGCTGAATAAATTACAAGAGGCAGGATATAAGCTGGAGAACGACGATAAACGTCCGGTGATCTCATTTTTCGGATTTGTGATAACAATTCAACCTTGCACTTATTTCTACTTTCACCAGAAAGTACGTATGCATACAAACATAACTGCTGTCGCATTTAATGTTCAGGAAGAAAAGGAACTTTATATTATATTAGGTCAACCGCATTTACCTTTCCATCACACTATCACTTATGCTGACAGTAGACGGATTCGGTTGACAGAGCCCAATCCTCTTGAAACTTGGTACAATTTAAGATTCTGCAGCAAAAACTACCCCTGTAAAGTTTCAAGAACTATGGTAAGCTGGTTTCGGAATTATTAGAAAAATACCGCATTTCGTAGGAATATCTTGCATTAGCTCATGGTACATATCATGGAGTACCGACTGAATAAAGTGCTTTCAAGCACCCGTTATACTGGAATTTTTCTTTCCTTCAATTTTAATAATTTTGAACCAGAAACAACAATGGGATATTAAACACTACGAAAAGCAAAAGTGAGCCGGTGTATATCTTAACATTAGTTCTCACGACAACGTAAAAGAAAACATGACCATTTCTCATATTATGATAAATTTGTAATGCTGCACAAAACAATAATTATATTGTATGGATTGACGAACTTCACCTCGACCCACTGTTACTATTGTATGTTCGACATATGCATGTGTTTTCCCCACCGATTGTATGGTCATATCCATCACATAATGGTTTATTTTTAAGTATAATCTGAACAATGATGGTTTGCTTTTGAAAGACCAACCGCTGTTGCTGTTGGGTTTAACTATCATACAGCTTAAACTAGTTATTTCGCGTTGAATGAAATTCTCGTTTTAAAATTTCAAAAAATCGAAAAAAGGAAAAAACATAAAATTGGAGACTTCAGAGCTCTTCCTCTATACCATTTCACGATGTTATGTACCATGAGTTAATGCAAGATATACCTGCGGAATGCAGTATTTTTCTAATAATTCCGAAACCAGCTTACCATAGTTCGTGAAATTTTACAGGGGTAGTTTTTGCTGCAAAGTCTTAAATAGTGGCAAGTTTCAAGAGGATTGGCCTTTGTCAAACGAAACCGTCTACTGTGAGTAAAATGGTTTCATATTCGAAAATTGCATGCCCCACCTATATAATTTGCGTGGTTAGGATGCCATGCGTAACATTTTGTGTTTCGATTCACAATTTGTGTGAACAATGGAAAGTACATAAATAACACTATTTCCAGATTTGCAATGGATAATAATGTGGAGATTATGGTGGGATTTCATACCTTGTTGCTGCTAATGCTGTAAACATAATGCCAAAGTATAGGTCCGGTTCATGTGAGGTTGCTCGTCCAACGCCATAATTGCAGGTATAGCTCATTTGGAGTTGTGGCAGATCAGTTTCGCTTAGAAAAAGGTTGGTGATGTGAGCTGCAATTGATACGGTAAACCGTAAATGTGACACCACAACAAGGTGCATCAGGAATGTATAAAGCCACGACCTTTAAGGAAACATGCTATTTGGTTAACCCATTGCACCCATATTGGCAACACTCATAAAACTGCTGCCAATACGATGAACGACGCAAACACGTTTGCCTTTTCAACTGTAATCAGACTGCTCCAATGAAGGTTTAAATTGAATTGGGATGTACGGAGATAGCTGAGTTCAGTATCCGCCCACATAATCTTTGAGGTCAGCGGCGTGATTCCAAATTGCATGGATATAGAAGAGTTTACAAGTGTGCTTAAATTTGGCACGGACGTTGATATTGACTGGTTAATGGTGTGCACACCATTACATGAGTCACTAGATCAATTTTGGTCAAATTTCAGTTTAAGTCACTGCACTGTATGATCTGCTGGAAAGATGTAAAATTGTTTAGACATAAAATTGGAACCAGAATACCACCATAGTGTCACGCTTGATGGAATAATTATTTAGTTTTTAAATTGTGAAAAACGATAGCTGAGTTATTTTGTTAACGGTGAAGCAAATTATTTAATAGAAAAATTTGTTGTCAGCGATTAATGTTTAGCCAATAGAAGGACCAACTTTGTTTATGTATTATGTAATGTGAAGCAGTACCGTGATATGAAAATTTATGAAGGTACTGTATTCATTCATTATGCAAACTCTAATTTTACAATTAGTTAAAAATATTGATATTACAACTAATTATGTTTTTATTATTATCCGTACAATATTACAAACTAAAATTATTTGCTGCATGTACTATACAGTTATATTTTACGTTAATGACCCAATGCAAGTATTTCAATATATCAATTAAATAAGAGTCCCTAGTGTTCAAATTAAATAATTCAGCCATATTAAGTTTATGAATGCATTTAAAGAAATGATATGCTGACATGAAATTAAGTTTCATCCTTTAATTATATCAATGGGAGATAGCAACTGCATTTTTACAAACTGAAATGAAATAAAAGTGAAATGGCAATCTTATCATTACATGTAAGTTAAAATATTATTACCGAGAGTGTTACCTAACATCATTTCATGCCTTATTACCAGTTCATAAAATGCATAAGGCCACAGCTCATGACCTTGACCCTTCAAAATTTGAGATAACGTGGTCTCGGTATTTTAGTGCATGCTCGGTATGTAAAAGTGAATATGGTAGTGAATCATATCCTGGTTAACCACAGCTCCACAAAACCTTCCTTCAAACAATGATGAAGTCAAATGCTTTCTTGTTTCAAAATTTTAGTGAAGGTGTTGACGAATTCTAACTGCCGTGAAGATGAAATTTCAAGTCATTTGCGTGAAACAACACCAACAACCAACAATAATGATGACATAATGATGGGCTCATATGCTTGATTTCAGCTCACTGACATTATGGTATTTATTTTCCCGATATCACGTGTCCATTTTGTTACTCGTTACGGGTACGCAAGAGAAAATTGTACCACTTGGACGCTCTTTATTTACCCTGTAATTAATGTAATATCAAATTTGGATTCAACCACCAACACTGCAGCCTTGAGTACTCTTAATATTTTCCATTACGTTGATATTGGTCTACTGAGACTTATCCTTCCTGCGCGTTCTTGTAATGTATCGCGCCACAAAGAACTGAGCAAATATCACGCAGAGAGAAAAGTACGTCAGCAGACTGAACGCAACTGAATGAGGATTTCTGAGACAGGATGCTCCTTGACCTAAGTATTAACAAATGTGTTTATGATACAGTTTTGCCAATCAATCCTCTCGTTGTCGCGGCAAAATAATATAACTTTACTCGGCTAGACTTAAACATACCCCAAACGTAAATGGTGTAGCCATTCAGCAATACTCCAACAATCATTTGACACACTTGAAGTGTCGTAATCGTCATTGCAAATACTTCGGGTATCTTTACGTTCATGCCCTGTAAACGTTACAGTGGTCAGAAAAGTTTAGGCTAAGTGTATATAAGACTATTATGTACTCTTAACAATGTTACTGAATACATGTGTACATTCATACCCTAAGAGCAAAGTAGGGATACATGATCCCCCCATAGTTCATGACAGAATACCATCGGAGAATTGGCTCTTGCCATCCATAAAGGACCCATGCAAATACTGTTGCCAAACAGTGATGATACCACTGAAGGGCTACTAGTGGCTGCTTCTTGAGTGCAATGAACAGGGTGTCACCAAGCTCAACGTACTTGCTCAAGGTAAACAGTATTCCCCAATAGGCTGCCGGCATGAAATGATCTCCTCTGTGAAGTAAGTTAAACAGAAGAACAATATATTTTGGTCAGCGAAAGTAATGCGAGTTTTATTTGTGGAATACCAATGATCCTTCTTAATATCTAATGCACTCACTTTTTGCAAACGCTATTGTGCAACCCATTTTCGCGCCCAACCATTTGAAAAAGCTCTTGTCCGACTCTGTAAAATCCGAAAAGTGAAAACACTCCTAGCATCCAGTTCCAGCACACTAGTGGTGTTCTAAGTTTAAAGGGTGGGCGGTTCTTCATCCAAGCTTGGATGCCAAAAATTGTTGCCAAATAGAGGACGCACGCAATGTACGGATAATGTGGATGCTCCCAGATGAACTTTCTCCAATAGAAGTTGTCGTGCTTTTCGAACGAGTAGGCCGGAAATATTGTTTCGTCGTTGAGCTGACATCTCCAGGGTTGCTGGAGTCGCAGGACCTCCTCGTGTACGGTCCCATTGGACAGCGTGTGGTTATTCATTACAACAACTTTTCAAAATTATCCCCTGGCGTTTCCTTTCAAAAAATTATCGGTTATAATCTCTGCGTCCCCGGCTCTTACCTGATTCTGCTTGACGTAAAATTCCGGTTGTCGGGAGGAGCAATGATACAATTGGGTAGTATGTGAATTGACAATACGAACATATCCAGACTTGTGCTTATCTTTTATACTGATACAAAGTAGAAAGGTAGCTTATGTTTAGTGAAAATACTTAATGAATTATTTTAAAAGACAACTGCATGTGAAGACCTTTAATGAGCCTTCCATTGCATACGGTTCACTAAACCAGAAAATTATCAATCAAAGGAAAACCCTGTATCCATTGACGTGCTTGTTGTTTATTTATTTGTTTATTTATTTATTGACGTCCTTGTTGTTTATATATTCAATTATTTATTGACGTGCTTGTTGTTTATTTATTTGTTTTACCAACGTATACGGTTGTTATAATTGCGCAATTGAAACGCTCCTATTTAAAGTCGATTTGAGCATTTGCATTTTCCTTTAAAACATTAAAATATATTTCAGCAGTTGTTGATATGATGTTGAGATGGTACGCAATCCGAAATTATACATAGAAAATCCCTTTTCACATTTTCCGATGCAGTGTATTTGAAAGGGACAACCCCCGCCACCTTCAAATAATATTGGAGCCGACGTGAAGAGTCATACACTTAGGCGGTTGGTTTCCCCATATTTTGTGCCTGTGGATTCCGCCTCATTGCTAACAAGTGCACTTTAACTCTTATATTCTAAACCTTCACCTCGTATGTAAGCAATAGCCTCCTGGAAAACTAGTCTTTTCAATGACCGATACGAACGGGTTGTGTTTTTATGGATGATGGTTCGCAAGAAACACTCATCACCGACAGAGTGAGTAAATCGACTTGGGCTGAAGCGAAAATTGGGGAAGATTCATGTGAGCGGCGTTGGGGCTACTTCAGCCGGGATTTTAAAGGGAAGGTCAACGTCAAGTTAGCCTACAAGCGAGAACCAGATATCTTCCTCCCCATCACGGCTTATGTTATGGCAACCATTACCGAGTTGCTACCCAGGAGGAAGGTCGGTAAGGAAGACTAGCCCCACCTTCAAGCACTCGACCCCACATATTCACAGTAGCATCATCCAGCGGAAGTGGATATTCAGTTTACTGTAGTAAAGAAGTCAGTAGTGGATTCGTCCGTGGACATGTGCACACATCCAGTGCGCAAAAGTGAAGTCAAATCATTACATTATATATTTAGCAAGTATATCAGAGTATTTTTTCCCAAATGGGATTAGAGGACAAATTACAAGTGCATTAACAGAACACGTCCAAATCACATGAAACATAACTATAGCTGACATGTCAACCATTGAGATAATGTAGTCTTGGCAATGATATGTATCTTTATGCGAAAATGAAAGAAGTTGTTTGCCATAGTTTGGTTAACCACAACTGCTCAAAAACGTCAATTCAATCATAGTGTCGAGGGGAAGTGTAAATCGGACGAAGTGCTTTTGACGGCAATGCCAATCTTCTTCTTTCAATGCTATCTGGTTAGCGATCAAGTAATATTAAACATAATGGTAATGGGATATGTTATGGTGGTCGTGGTTACTTCTAATTATAGAGGAAATTCTAGAGGAAGTAATACATAGAGAGGATAGCCACGACTAAATCAATGAACATCTTATAATAAGTTTTGAAGCAATTTTGTGGCTGTAGAAATGGCATTGTTCCGCGCTGCTACGCAATTCCACAAACCCCAGTTTACATAATTGGGGTAATCACAACGATGTAACTGACAGATCACGTTTATGGTTATTTTGTTACCGCTTTGTTTACCTTCATAATTTGTGCAGTATTCGCCTCTTTTCAAGCTTATATAAATACATATGTATTGTTCATCCGTAAAATGGCAAATTGCAACATGTATTTCTACGAGTTTCGATTGCAATTCATAACTGGATAATTTAAATGCAGATACCAGCATTGATCAATATTGTCTGCTAAGGTTCATAAACCATGCATACATATTTGAAATTGCTTTCGTGTCTATGAACTAAGATGTATTCAACTAGACGGAACAAAAATTAATTACATTGGAGTACTACATATTATACAAAAGCTTTTTGAGGATCGTTCACTGACAAATTGGATCTTTGCGTCGTTCTAAATCAACAAGTTCCATGTCACTTATGGAATGCAGACGAACTTGACTGATAATTATTTACACTAGATACATTTATTATCACAATATTATCATACATTTGGATACTCAAATCGGCCCCATTGCTTATCAGCATCTATTCAGACTTATTCTTCTTGCGCGTCATTGTGATGTATCTGGCCACAAAGAACTGAGCAAACATGAGTAACAAGGATAAGTATGTCAGCAAGCTGAACGCAACTGACTGTGGATTTCTGTGACAGGATCCTCCTTGTCCTTTAAATGCAACATCACAATCAGTAATATTAATTACGCAAATTACTGTCATCTCGCATTAACTTATTTTTCTTAGGTAGCGTTTGAACTTACCCCAAACGTAAATAGTGTAGATATTCAACCCCACACCCGCAATCATTTGACAAACTTGAAGTGTCGTTATCGCCATGGCAAAGGAGTCCGGTACTTTTACGTTCATGCCCTGAAAATATTGCATTATGCAATAAAATGTGGATGATATTTGCATACTGTATGGCATTTCCATTAACCTAGTCTAGTTACTACATAAGATAATATGCACATACCCTGAGGGCAAAGTAGGGATACATTATCCCGTGAACCCCATAGTTCATGGCCGAATATCAGCGGAGAATTGGCTCTTGCCAACCGAAAAGAACCCATGCAAATACGGTTACCAAACAGTGATGATACCACTGAAGGGCTAGAAGCGGCTGCTTCTTGAGTGCAATGAACACGGTGTCACCAAGCTCAATATATTTACTCAACATAAACAATAGTCCCCAGTACGCTGCCGGCATGAAATGACCTCCCCTGCAAAAAAATCAATCATTAAACATGAATAACAATATGCTCCACAAATGCACTCGTACTGCCCATTGTAATTTAGTGCGATCCCTCAAAATAATTTATGCACACACTTTTCGCAAACGCTGTTGTGCAGGCCATTTTCCTGCCACATCAAACCAAAAAGCTCTTGTCCTACTCGGTAGAATCCGAAAAGAGAAAATACTCCCAGCAATGAGTTCCAGCACACCAACGGAGCTTTCAGTTTAAAGGGAGGGCGGTCCTTCATCCATGCTTGGATGCCAAAAATTGTTGCCAAATACAGAACACAAGCAATGTACGGGTAATACGGATGCTCCCAAACAAACCGTCTCCAGTACAAATTGTCGTGATATTCAAACCAGTACGCAGGAGACTTTGGATCGTTCTGGAGTTCCCATCTCCAGGGCTGTTGGGGTCTCAAAACTTGTTCGTCGAACAGCGTGTGGTTAGACATCATCGCCGCCATTCACAGAGTCGAGAAAATTGGGATATATGGAATTTTCGAATAAATATGGACATCTGGAGAGCTAGTATGTTTATTTTATACTGAAACCATGTTGGAGAAAATCACCGGGTAAAGCCGTCTATTGGGACACTAACGAATAATTTGTAATTGACGCATAGTTGAAAAGGATCACAACAAACAAGTATCTGCGGCGTAATTACAGGAGGCATTTACACTCGCATATATTTCAGGCTTTACATTTAAACACGTTCATTGAACTAGTGAACAGCTAATCAATGTAAAAACTAATAATCGGTGACGTTTTTATCTTGTTTATGTGCCATTTGTATTGATGATATCGCCATACAAATTGCACAAGAAGGGCATTTTTGTAATAAAGCAAGATCTGAATGAATGAAAAGTATATATGAATTTTTTAACCAACCTATAAAAATATGCAGCAGTAGTTGGGAAAATGATGGGAGTAAGATATGGGCAACTACATATAGAAAAACATGTTGATCACTTCACGGTACAATGAATAGATTCGCAGTATACATTGGATAATTGGTATCCCATTATGTACCATTACCGGCTCACCTCAAAGTGATTCACTAATTCTGTAAAGCACATGAAATGGACAATCACCACAAAATACCTATGTCATTAAAGCTTACATATATATGGTACCGACTTTCCATCATTACGCACCTACGTCTTCCGCCTCATTGCCAACAAGTGGATTTTTCCTCTTTTGCAAAACAGTATTAGTTTGCATCATCAAAACGTTTGAAGGCCTATGAACTCTCATATATGCTAAACGTAATCGCTGTTGTAAAACAACAGTGAAGGAAAAAATAGTTTGTTGACTGATTCAAGCAGCACTAACGTGGAAATATTACCTGAGTCATCCTACTTGCCATTTATCTCAATGGGAAACACAGCACAATATACGTAGACAAGGAGCAAACAAATTTCCCTAAAAACATAACAGACAGAAGTATTATATTCAAGACGACATTGATATTGATGAGAATACTCCACGGTATTACCCCTGTACTGAATGCGCAACACATCAGTAATCTATCGCAACGTCATTGTTAAACTATTTTGTAGCTATCTCTGTACCTAAAGTTGAATGTTGCTGCCTCAGCGGCAAATGTTTATTCGCGCAAACAAAAGTGTCGACTAGTATTTCAGTCAATTTTTAAAACGATCGTTTAGATGAAAGCAAATGCTTTCTGTGACAACCTTTGTAATTATGTCCATAACAGTTTCGGCCACTGTACAATATTTTGCTCATCGGTTGGACATTAATTTACTCGAGTTCGCTCGAGGAATTCTGTGCTTCTTGGTAGCCCTATTGATTTCGCCAATACTTTTTGCCGCGATATTATTTTTGCAGATTTATAGAATCCTAACTACAATCTACTTTAAAATTGTACATGATGCAAGGTATTCACTGTGTTCGCCTCATGACGCAGTAGTAGCAGTTGAGGAATACGCAAATGCCTTAGCCATCAACACGTTCTGTTATGTCAAGGGAGAGACAAACTTAAATGCTCTTTGTGACAGAGCACTCGATACCGTAATTAACTATGAGACACAAGATGGGCAGAGGCCTTATCAGAAGCTGACATGGAAATTGACGGAGAAATTTGGATTTTTTATATGGGATGCCAAGAATGACGATTTCGACATTAGAAACCATGTCAAGGTTTGTCCTGGGATAAATTTCGAAACTGTGTATACGGAGCACGAAGTTCAGAAAGCAATTGGGAGTTTCATTGATCATACAATGAACCCAGACATACCACAATGGGAGCTTTTATTTATTCCCAAGATTCAAATGGGCAATGTGAATACTACCAAGGATGATCTACATTTTGCATTGATATTTCGAGTACAACATGCGTACATGGACGGAGTGTCCTGTTTTCAAATTTTACGCCGATTTTGCGATGAGCTCGGAGAACTAACGTTTGATCCTGTGAATCCCCCCATTCCCAAGGTCACGTGGATACAACTTGTGGGTATGTACACTAACAAGGGAAAGTTGTCAAGTGAAGGAAGCGCACAGATAAACGAAGATATACGATTTGTTCAGTGTTTTCTGCTGATTCTGAATATGCAAACATTCTTCTGCGGAAATGAAGTTTGGGCATCCTACGGGCAACTTAAAAGTTTAAAATAACAGATACTTTAGGTGGAGACACCGAACAGATTTTAAAACCAAAGTATGGTAAAAAAGATTGTCCCATTTGCATTATAAAATATTTTTTGTTTTAAAATTATCCTACATGTTACAAGAAACTAAAGAAAAGTTAATTTGTTGAAGTCACAATTAATTATCAAGATATGCATATATTTGTTTGGCAATGTCGTACATGCCAAGTGCTTCATATGTTTGTCACCATGACAATGTGTTCCCTTTGTACTTCCAGGATTAAGTAAACTTGCTTGAATTGTGTTTGCTTGAAAGAGGATTGTGGCTTTGAACAAAACAATTTGTTAACATGATTTTATAAAATGTTATCATTACATGAAATATACTCAAGACAAAAAATAGTTAATGTAAAGCAACGTGATGTCTGAAAACAAGTACAAGTATTCAATATTTTGCAGCTTGTTATGCTCACAAACTTTTAAGAAACAAAATATAATATGTTGTGCATTTTGACTTCTGTAAAATTAAATACATTTTATACATAATTAATAGATATTGCACACCAGTTGCAGCTTACTACGACGAAATCGAAACTAGAGTTAATTGGGTCCAACATTTTGGTAGTTACTACAAATATATCTCGTAACTAAAATTACGCATATAACCATTTACCGCATAGGTTTGTTTTAGTAGTACATTATTTTTGCAATATCGTATTGTAACAGCTTTTGGGTTCCTTATATTCATGAATGAATATAAGAACTACAGCGAAAACAATTTGGGCCATTTTGTTGGAAATTTACATTTATGGGGTAACATCGTCTACATTGGGATTGTGTATTATTGTTCCGGTACAGGCACTTCTGATAGCGTGTTCACTTCTCGCAGTATCATGTCATATAACTTCATTGCCTCTTGATTTGGGCACATCGTCGCCTTTGCCCTTTCTTCTTTCGTTGGGTAGTTTTTCAGGCGTTCTTGGTGATTGGATGGAATTGTGATAGTTTGGTAATACCCGTAATTAGAAAGGCATCCTTTTATTTGGTTTGCTTTTAACGCTAGTAAATCTCATATTATATGATATCTAATGTCATATGACACGGGAAATTAAGATATATATCTTCGGCATGTGATTCGGGTGCTAAATTTTCTTTGTAAACGTAGTCTTTATTTGGTTAACATTTGCAAAATTATTTCAAAAGTTTATCTTTCCGCACGATGCCCCTTTGAAATTCAGCATCGTTTTACGGCTGATTGAAGACGACTTAATATTTTCCCATTTTCTCAATTCCAACGACATTTAACTTTTACTGACATCAACATCGTTCTAGTTAGCTGTTCTACCACTCGTTATGTCATTGTGGTATGGCTTCAGCTTGCATTTTTTTACAAAACGTGCGGTTTGAAGCCTTTATTGTCAAAATAATATTGAGATTGTGATTGAAGCGATTATACGCATGCTATGGGACAAAATAGATAAATTCATGCGGTTAACATTGGAGGCGTGTAGAGCAGTTGAAATTTGTACTTGCCAAATTACGCTAATGCATAAATTATTTATTCTTTCCCCATCATAATCTATGCATATTTAGTTCCTTCGCACAAGAACTACGGCCAAACCGTCCGCGAGATCTTGGCTTGAAAATTTCAGGACAAGTTCCGAATGGTCTATTGAATACATGCGTCAAATAATTTTGTAGTAAATAATTTGCAAATATAGCACAAATATACCTCCATCTGCATAAGGTGCGCAGCAGCATAAAGGCAGCAAACGATGTATTATTAAGATGTGGTCAAAATGAACAACAAACATTCGACTGTGTAACCGCAATATGAATCAAGTGCAAACGTGTTAGTCTCAATATGTAACAAATGACAAGCATGTAAATCTCAATATGAATCATTTGCGAAACACATACTTTTGTGAAACTGTGTTTTTGTAAAGTACTCGATTCGAATTAGGTGTTAATGATTCGCTTAATATTCCTTATACCTTGAGTAAAATGACCAAATTATGCATATGGTTACACAGTCATGATTATCAATGAGTATATTGAACTATTTCGCATATTTGCAAATTAATCATTAGATTAATTTAATTTTCGTGACGCCATGTCACCATAAAAATAATTTTTTATAGTAATACGAATTGTCAACTGACTTTAGGGGGTATCATCTTGAAGGGAATTTGCTTCTCCATCTATTCATATTTAGATTTCCATGACTTGCACTTGAGCCATAATGTGACTAACAGGTTTTTCACTTGATTCAAATTGCAGTTACACATTTGAATATACATAAGTTATTTTTTTCCTTTTCCCAATTATTTTGTAGTTCTAGCAATTGACATTACATGTGTGTATCTGTATCTTGTTAGTCTTTGATAATTGAGATTCAAGAATATCATATTATAAGATAATATTATATGAATGCATTGAATCTAAACAAATAACTGTTGCATGCAAATGTGATGTCATGTTTGGTATTTCTAAATGGCCGACTTTTCCCACACGCAATAACAAACATCACTGGAGCACAATTGAATTGTCTAGATAGCACTTTATTTCCTTTTTCACATTTCGGTCTAAAAATTATAAATTCTCACAATGCCCCTACCAATCGCCACCCAATCTACGCTACTGTCCGCAACTGGATGGTGTAATATGAGAATTTATCATTTTTGGGCTTCGGAACGTTACAAGTGAGTTTATATTGTACGTCCACAAGATTTAATTAGCATGAAATGATACGAAAAATCTCTGACGGAGCGTTCCGGCTTAGCAAATACCTGCTCCTCTTTAATCTTGGAATTCCGAGTAACATTATTTAATGGGGCACTGTGAGACATGTCATTCCGCCTACTCAACCGCAATATGCTTAAAAATTATGTATTGTAACACATTGAACCATTACTCGTAAAACTGGCAGACTGTATGTCAGAGCGGGAGGTTTGGCCTCAGGTAATAACTCATCACATTAAATGGTTAGTACGATTTCAAAAAATAAATACACAACTTGATTGAGTAGTGTGGCGCGATGACTATTCTTCTCAACTACAATGTCAGTACTTAATATTTAGTAACTATCAACCATCAGGTTTGAAAACACTACCTCAAATAAATTCATGTAATGCAGCATCAGTATCAGCTGTTACCTGGCACCTAAAGTGGACATTCCACTGTCAGGCAGTTAGCTCCTATTTCAAATTGTTTTTTGTATTCGGAATGACAATTATTATTCTAAAAATATGCTAATTTCATATCATACAAGAAGCGGTTAACGAATTACGCCTGTAATTAACACGTGGATCTCGGAAAGGTATACAACCCAATTTCAAACATATGATTATGTGAGTTTGTGTGTAGTGAATGAAAACAAGAGAGTGTTGGCAATTAATAATTTGTGGTTTCACATGACTGATGGTCATTTCGTCGTATTTGCTTGGTCAATTGTTGTTAGTGTTAAATTTAATTTATTTTGTATTTCAGTCAGCCTGATAAGGAGAGGGTCACGTTTGTTCCTGGTTTGGTAATTTTTAAGTGGCAGGGATTTTGCACGAGTGGATTATCACAGGTGAGTAGACGTTTATGTTGCTAATTTTATTATCCATCCGTCTTTCTATAAATATTAATCTGATTGTTAGCTGATTTTGGGTTTTTATTCTGATCTCTGTTTAGAAACCCTGATAAGTAAGCAAAATGGGATCTGATGTGTTGTTCTTGTGTCGGTCGCTACTGGAAAAGGCAGAAGAAAAATATTCGGGAACGGCAGTGGTGGAGGATGAAGAGTTCCTCAAGCGGAAGGCGGTGGAAATGTTTGCAATGATAGAGGCAACTGTCTTCAAACTGTCAAGTGTGATGGAGGAAACTCTGGAACTCGTCAACTACTTTGAAGAGGAGGGGGCGCCTGCGGCTTCTTCTACCTGTTCTTCCGGAGCACCTAACCCGGGTCCATCCTCAGCTCGTGTTGCCGCAGCCTGTTCCGAATCATCTGGGAATGACAGCGAACAACAACATACAGACTCGGAACCTGTAAGCCAGGATTTTGAAACGGTGATGATTGAGGGACGTAGCTACACCATTGGCACAATGAGGGAGATTCTCAATTATTATGAATCAATCAAACGCAATAAGGAGGAGGCTACGAAAAGAAGATATCCTTACGTTCATTCGTCCACCATCTTTAGGATTAGAAAATATTTGGCACAGAATGGAACTAAATCCCGGAAGCTGCAGCAAGTGGAAAAATTTGTACTGCAAAAATTTGTTGCTGCCAGAAATGAGATGTGTCAAGTCACGGGTCAGAATCTGAAGAGATGGGGAATTAGCAAAGCAAAGCAAGTCGGATTACAGTTCGTTGCTAGCGACTCGTGGGTAACCGCCTTCAAATTGAGGAACCGCATCGTGTCCAGAAAGGTCACCAAGTACGTTACTAGCAAGGAATTATTGGAATATCCGGACATTCAGAAAAGGGCCAAGTAATTTGTAGAAAATGTGAAAGCTAGATGTGCACATGTTCCAACGGGGCATATCTGGAATTTCGATCAAAGTGGTTTCACATACGACCACATGGCCTCGCGGTCACTTTCGCATAAAGGAGAAAAGGACACTTACGGAAGAATAAAGTCTAGGCACGCCTCCACTCACAGTTACACAATCATGCCGTTGCTGTCCATGTCAGAAAAGTTAGCAAAGAAATTGCTTGTCTGTCTTCAAGAGCCAAGTGGGAAATTGGGTCCTCGTGTAACCGCAAGCCTCGACGTTCTAGATAACATAATCGTTTACTGTTCCAAGTCTGGAAAATTGGACAAAAAGATTATGCGCTCCTGGATTGATGACCATGTTGCCCCAATCCATGGTGATGACATTGAAATCCTACTATTTGATTCCTGGGGAGGACACACTGACAAGTCTTTGTACAACAGCCTTCAAAATTTGGATGATACGATTCAGATCCCAGCAAAAACAACACCTTTGGTACAACCTTTGGATGTGACATTTTTTCGGCAATACAAAATAGTTTTCAAAAAACTGTTTCATCAAATTTCAATTGACCTGCCGGATCTCAATCTCCCGTGTTCCGCATGCACTCATTGTCCTACAATCAGGTACAATCCAAGAAGTTTGAGGCATTGTTGAAGCACGCCTGGTATGCATGCGGATATACAGAAGCTCGCCCAGGGTACTTTTTAAATGCAACGGAGATCTTATTTGATTTTACTACATTGGAATGTGACGAAGATGAATGTATGAATGATGCGTTTATTTCCTGTTCTCACTGCTGCCATTGTTTGTGCACTTCTCACTTTTTTGTCTCCAATCATTACCATAAAATTTGAAATTTTATACTATTGTAAAAACTGTTATTCGTTAATTGTACTTTATTAAATTTAATGAAACTACTGTATTTATAAATGTACAAAATAAAAATGTATTTTCTTGTAAGCATTTGGCGATAAGCCAATATAGCTTGATGCACATGTATTGATTCGAAGCCAAATTTTATAGCCAATTAAAATCATGGACATATATTTCTACAAATTATGCAACATATGTTGTCATTTATATTTTAGTTATTAATTTGTTAGTTTCCGGTTCATTTTGTAGTGTCCCTTGACGACACAATAAGTTTATGAAAACAAAATGAATACAAAGTACTACTGCAGATTTGCATTCATGCAGATTTGCAGTGTTTCTGTTCTTGTTGTATATTTTCTCACGCGACTTCAACTGAAATAAACACATTATGACGGCGCATGTATGTAAATAAAATATACTAACTAACGTTGAACGAGTATCTAATATAATGATTTAAATCCAGTAGAACAAACATTTTGAGAGCAATAATAAAACGTCAGATTACGTATAAAATTTAATTTCACCGGAAGAAAAATATTACTTCCTGAACATTTCAAAATATTAGCTCTTAATTTTGGGTCCGGTTGGGCAATTTGATTGAAAGACACATGAACATACGAATATGGCACGATGTACGTTCAATATGGTTTTTATTAACTACCAGAAGCATGAAATGCTTGAAAGGTAGTTATAGCGATTGATCTGTTTGTCTGTCTGTCTGTCTGTCTGTGTGTCCGTACGCACTCTAACTTCCGTTCTCGTTGACCGATTTGGCTCAAATTTGGAACATAAATACATTGGCCCATGCGGACCTTCCCTATTGATTTTCAGCCATGTATCTCGTCATTGACCGGAAGTACGGGGGTCGAAGTGGGGGTTGGTGGGGTTAACCCAGGCGTGAAATTTTTTATTTTATAAATGGATAGAGGAGTTCATTAGGATAATTTTTTGTCAATGAACCATTGGTGAAATCGGTAAAATGGTGGCTGGGTGGGGGGTCGAAGTAGAGGGGTCACCAGGTGGCAAAAAATTTTATTCCACAAATCGGTGGAGATATTCAATTTCAGGTCCACTAACGTAGTATAACGGTCGAATACATACATAATTTGTGATTTGGGCATGCTTCACTCTTCCGGTAGTTATATATTAAAGGTTACACCTTACTAGTTCTAATAAGCAAAGCGGCGGTCTGGTATTCAGTGATACTTGACTTTCCGATAGAGATGTGTTAAGGAGTTTGGAATCGGCTTCCATTTGCGATGACTACATAAGAGCAAATGTTAAGGCGGAGAAAGCAAACATGACTGATTTTCGTATTTCAAGTTTAATTCAACGTGCATAGTCACATCGGACTACCAGACTAAACGCAATTCGACAAGGTGTATTTTGAAAAGTTTGGTATTGACAGTTGCTGGGAAGAATCAGTTAAATTTACATATTTCAGTTGTGAAATATTTTTATTATTACCGTATTTTGTTAGTGTGGTCCACGAAGTTATGTATAGGAATTGCTACCAATAGAGTTTTAAAATTAGAGTGGGGTAACCTATTCATTTGCCACGGTTGGTTTGAACGAATGTCACGACTATTGTTGGATTGTCTGCAGTAGAACCTGCCCATCCCTCATCATGTTTAGTCTTGCCAGTACTTTTTGGCGATAACAAGAAACGATAAATATAGAACTGTACAATTAATTATGTATATTATCCACACACCCATTTTTCATTTATGAATAAAATAAAATCTTACATATTTCATTACTCATTAAAAGAGATATTTGTTACAGGATTACCCACGAAACGTAAATTTGAGACATTGCTTACCGATATTACGCAACTACGTACCTATTCGTTGCCTTATTTTCTCTCATGAATATACTTGAACTCGTGATGACGTGCTTTGAAAACAATATTTTCTAGGTTGGCTTAACGCTATAGGACACTTTCGAAGCGCAAATTATTAAAAGAAAAAATGTTTCTTGAAGAAGTTGAATGCGATTACTCTATCGTAATGATAAATATCTGAATCAGTCGGCATCAGAGTAAGGTGATCCATTTACCGAATTCCCGTACGCCCAATATTATGCAATGATGCTGCTATGAACATAAACGGCATTAAGCTACTCACAACATAGCATGTAGCCCACGCCAAGTATTTGCTCATATGCCTCGCTGCCGGTCAATGAATGAGACCGCAGGCACAGTGAGCACACCGCACGATATTGCTAGCTCAACAGCAGCAGAAACAATAACAACAACAAAACATCTGCGAGCAAAAACGACGTTTAGTTCGGACGCCTGTGTGCGGAATGTTGGGAACAACAATGGAACAACGGGAATTCCGTAAATGGATCGCCTTACTCTAGTCAGCATGAATGACATTGGTAAAGAAATAAATGGAAACCGTAGCAAATATGAACTCAACAAAATATTGTTTCCGTGATATTCATGATAGCTAGGATAATTTCCAAAATGCAAATATTTTAATGCTACAGTGAAAAATGTGGTTCGCTATATTTTGGTTTCGGAAACAGTTCAGTGTTTCCCCGCGAAAATTCCTGTTATCATAAACTTTAATGTTGCCCGTAGGGTACCCAAACTTCATTTCCGCAGAAGAATGTTTGCATATTCAGAATCAGCAGAAAAAACTGAACAAAGCGTATATCTTGGTTTATCTCTACGCTTCCTTCACTTGGCAACGTTCCCTTGTAAGACATTCTTTACCGCGCCGTACGCATTCTTCAAGATGGTCGGAAATTCAGGAAACATATTGCAAGATTCGTGCAAAAATACGGGTCCAAAATATTTCAAGTATACCCAAAAAGAAATTTCAATTGATTCAATACGGCTTGTGCGTAAGTATTTTCAGTGCACCACAACAGCAATATTTAACTCCGCGATAGCGGGTGCAATAGGACGTGCCGCAGAGAGGAAGAATATACGACTTCCAAACAAAAGCGGATTTGGATTCACGGTCGCTGTGCTACCGTACGCAAACGAAAATCCGCAAAATCAATTTACGACACATTTATTACCGTCCCCAATACGGATAATTGACGCGAGGAAAAGACTTAAGGAAATGAATGCTGTTATGAAGAAAGTCTCGGTTTCTGATACAATTGCTATGCGTGTAACGGGATTGGTGTTGGGAATGTGCCCAATCGCTTGGATGGACCGGGTTCACCAAGCACTAAGTTGTGGATATATCTTCTCAAATGTTCCCGGATTTAAAGAAGTGCAAATGTTAATGGGTGGTAGGGTCCATGGAATTTATGGCGTGCCACCAATAAAGAACGGAACAAGTCAGTAAAACCCTAGCCATTTGAGCTTCAATACATTGAATGTTAAGGTTTACATTTTGACATTTTATGAATCATTATAGGCATTGGAGTCGCTACGTCGTCATATAACGGCAACATTCGAACGTCGTGGTTGGTTGAAAAAACAAAGCTGATATCGTCGAGGGAGGAAATGGACTCGCTTGTTGAAGACTTTGAAAAGGAGTTACAACTACTCGAGTGTGCCGCAAATAAAGATTGATTTTTACAATACTAGAACATACATATGGCAAATTAAAGTAAGCATTTGTAAGTAATATGATGCATCTGGATGGTGAGGTCATTGACGACATCAATATTTACCAATTCTGTCATTCTATCAACAAAATTGTTACATCCAAGCTGACCCTAACTGGACACCATGACAATAACATTTTACGACAAAGCATGTTGTAAGCAACGCAAAGCAAATATCTACAATGTGGTTTCTGATCACGTTAATGAAAGAGAGACATACGCGCACCATTACTATCCCGAAAATAGCACAAGATCGTCGAATGATATCTGATACGCATCAAGTGTGGTTGCGCAAGATGAATGCATCTGTAAATATTGCAAGATAAATGCTGGAATTAGTGCCAGAAACATATTTTGTTTCCGTAAAACGGGCCGTTTTACTCTCTCGACTGTATTGCAATATAAATGTATACAACAATATGGGATCGATTAATGACAGGTATACCGAGAAGAAATTATATGGTTTGCCGAGCGTAGTATTAAATCGTCCCAGGCAATGGTTCCCCTCCTGTGAATATCGGCCTCTTGTATCATTCTGCTAACTCGTATTAAATGCACGTTAGCTTTTGGAATCACAAATCGTTTATGTAACATTTACATCAACATAAAAATAAAATGTTACATTTGGAAACTCTGTAGAAACACCAACTGAAATTCAGTGGATATAGTAGTGGATCTCTGGTGGTAAAATGTTGAGTAATCAGGCGTTTTGTGATGGCAAAACTTTGTTCCTACAAATGAATGTTCTGGCAATAGCAGGGATCTGAGTTATGGTACGAAATGAAATGTATATATCAATATTCTAATGTGATATGTTCTACATTAGATGCACTTATAGTTTTGGCAATTACCATCGGCATTGCACCATTCCATACATTGTTTATCTCTTTGTGGTTGCAAGCGCGATGTAATGATATTTGCTGCTCGGTGATACAATGTGAACATATACATAGTTTGATTCCGAATGCCGCACAGTCTGCTACATTAGTTATGTGAAACTGTTCCAGAGAAATATCAAAGTATTTCAATACATGGAATATTTCTTCTCACATGGTCAAGTATTCACGATGGTGAATCCATTTTGAATTTTAGACTGATACACTGTTGCTAAAATCCGTCCGTGTATTTTACTCGTAAATGTAATAACATAATATTTTAGCACCGGTGCATTTATGAAAGGACTTTCTATTCTTTCATAAACATTTAGATTACGCGTTGTAATTTGGTAATCTAAAGTTTTAAGCGGCAGCGACTTCCAACTGGTGATATCCACTGTTAATCCAGTAACCCAGGACTAAAATGACAAATACTTCAAAGAGTGCACAGTTCACACTAGGTGGTAAAGAAATGTTAAATTTGAAGTCCAATACATTTTCGGATTTTATTGAGAAGGCGCGTTCTGCCAAAGGTTATGGAGAGACGAATTGGCTGGAATTAGAAGACATTCCATGGCTACGTCGGTCGCAGTTTGATGAAGGTGTATCATTTTATGAGTCATACCGCACAGTATTTACATAAATTATGGCACTCTTTGTCGTTGGATCACTCATTCCATTGAAACCAGCCACTAGTTTAGTTTTCAGAGATAGATCAAGACTTCCAGATTCAAAACTATTTGCACTCAGATTTTTGAGGAAAGCTATAATATCTCAAAAGTTCGTGGAATCAATTGCAAATCCAGTGGAAGCAAAGCGTGTATTCAATCGAGTTCGAAAATTACACAAGTTGGCAGCGGTTCAGAAACCAAGATATCATAGCCACTTCCGGAAGTGTTGGACATTCAAAACCAGCCCTGGATGGTAAAGGTGGTGGAAGCGGTGAAGAGAGACACGGTGCAAATGTTTCCATCAATTTACCTAACATGTGATTTCAACAAAGTTGCGTCCGATTGGAATATTCCGTATGTTTTAATAAATCAATTTGACATGCTTTGCGTAGCAATGGTGATTTATGGTGGACCGTGGTTTGCTCCGCAATACTTTGGCTTGAAATCCAATAAGGATCCCAAACTTGAGTGCGTTTTCCCAATGTGCGCCGTGACTTGCCGAATGCTTGGAGTGCGGGATGAGTTCAATATATTCATTCATGGGGATTCCGAAACTATCAAAACATTTGTCAATGAAACGCTTATTCCAGTTTTAGCAAATATTGACGAATTTCCCGTCGCCGTGCAGAGCATATTTGTGACGAGCTCCAGAGAATGCTGCCCTGTTGTAGATACAAAGCCATGTTATGCTTAGCGACTGAAATGTTATATGACAGCATGGGGAATTCGAGAAAGGGAATTCGAAAATCTAGATATCCGGTTCAGAATATTTGGAGGTTACTTGATTGGAGCGACACAATTTGCTACTATTACTTGAAGTATATTACATGGATTTGTGGATTCAATTTTGTGACTCGAAAAATTGCTAATTCTTGGTTAACATGGATCACGAACCTGTTGTTACGTGAACTAAACTCAAAACATTAAAATTGAGCACCATCGAACAGATATCGGGTGTTTGTTTAGTTTAATGCAACAATAAAATGCTCGCACAACGTGAAAAACAAGTGCTACGCAAGCAGGGGTGGTGACCCTATTGAAATGAATGCATTTTGTATAAATATCTGAGCAAAATCGGCAATTTGTTGTCATAGCGTACAGACCAGGGGCAATGTAATTAACCACTTTTCATACGTTCAGAAATTATTAATTAAGTCATTTATGTCAATATTTATTAAGATTTGACCTCTAAGGTAAAAATGGTTTCAGTTGCTTAAGCAACCCATAGTATTTAGTACATTTATGATTCAACTCAAAGAAAGCCGTATCTATAATATCGCACCTTATCGTGTAATAGATTGGCGCGCACATATATACCTATAGTAAGAAAAGGGGCGGTGACCCAAGAAATAATTATGATAGGATCGGCTTTGAAAAAGCATTAAGAGCGAAGCTGTGTAGGACAGTGTAAGCAATAATACATTCAAAAATGAACATGTGATAATCATCTGCCCTACTGATGACATGACGTTTTAATCACTGGGTTGTGTCATAAGCACAATACGCTTACAAGAACAGTCAAATTGCAGTTGAAAACTTGAAACAGAAATGTTACAACGCAGACGATGTATACAGTGGCCAGAGTCCTCCGTGGTATACATCAAGAAAATCATCTCAACTTAATCAATAAAACAGTTGATGTAGCATCGGTACTTGTAGCGGAAATGGTCGCTGGTAGACTCGGTTGCAAATTTGGTGGGCACTCAAATGAAATTGTACGCTGATATTTTAGTTCTCTTTTAAGGCAAAAGTTGCGCTGAGAAGAAATGTTTCTGGTCACACGCTTTCCAATTATGTTTTCTAAAATTTCCGCTACAGTATTATATTTTGGTCGCAAGTAGGATATTAAGTCAACTAAATTCATTCGAGGCGTCCTGTGCTTTTTGTTAGCTTTGTTAATTTCGCCAACAGTTTAGGTCCTGACAATATTCTAACAGATTCATAGAATTCTTATTACCATCTATTTCGAAATGACGCATGCCGGAAGGTGCTCACCTCATGACGCTGTAGTTCCAGTTCCGGATTACGCAAATGCCAAATGGCATTTCAACAACTGAGAAAATGTGGTCGCGGAATTTCTGTGTAGGGAAATGTAAAAATGAAAACGGTCGTTAGCCTGAATTTTGTTGACCACAACTGTCATTAAATGTGGTGTGGTTTGAGCTCAAGTAATAGTAAACATGTATCTGTTATGTTTGTCATGGTTGCTTCGAACATCGGCACATAGTTTGCGAAGTTAACTTTGTTCAAAACTTCATTGCTTCACGCTGCTAGGCATTCGGCAAATATATTATATTTGTGGTCGCGAGCATCAAATTGTAAATGAAAGGTCACGTTTCTAGTTAGTTTTTATGACCACATTAACGTTCATACTTTACGCAGCCATTACCTCTTCTGAACTTTAAATATTCGTGGTTCGTCCACAGAAATGCAAATGGAAACAGCTATACGGTGCTCGCACATGAAATATTTCGAAATTGCGAATTGCCATATCCATTCATGCTTTCAAAATTCAAATGGCCGATGCCAACTACAGTAAATGTGTTTATAGTAACATTTGGTCTCTACAAATATAATGTATGAATGAATGAATGACGTGGGAGTTAGATTATGTGAAAGAAAAGCAGAAAGAGTTCATTTAATTTGCACAAACAAATAAGCTGTGACAGGACAATAAACATCTGATGTTTAATTTTTCGTATCTACACTATAGCAATTCAACCTTCAGCTTATTTTTTACTTTCACGAGAATGCCCGTGTGAATGCATAATTGCTGAAATATTCAAGATACATAAAAAGAAGCTATTGAGAATTATACTCCGTTAAAAGAATTTGCGTTTCAACCACATTACCACTTATGCTCAAAAATGGTTTCAGATGATACAATTACATTATATATTTTGTATATGTAACTTCCATCGTTGGGATGGAATTGGAGCTGTTTTTCTCCGATATCGAATTTATGACCGCAATAAATATGAAACAGCAGACTTTTATTAAATATTTGCACTGGATAATAATAACAACATAATGATGGGCTTGTATTCTTGGTTAAAACTCACAAGTAATGTACAAGTAGTGCTATATAATTAGGATGGTGCATGACTGAAAGTTCGTCCCACATCATACTAGTACAGCAAGTCGAGCTCACAAACAGCTATGCATTTATATGTACACACTGTTACATATAGTGGAATCAAACCTATATAAAAATGTTGTCGTGACCATGAAAAAAAAGTTATTCTACTGGGCGGAATAAATAGAATTTCACAGCGAAAGTAATTTATATTTAACATTGCATTACATACAATGGTTATTACTCTACTCTATCCGTTTGGGACGGATATCATCACAAGGAACATGTTATCGTGACATGTTGCATGTAATAATGTTTTAATAGTAACACCTTAAAGCTCTTTATTTACAGTAAATTAAATTACGATTAGCATAACAGTCAACTATCAACATTGCAGATTTTAGAGTTCAAACCATACACGTTGCTTATCATCACCTATTCAGACTTATTTTTCTTGCGCGTCATTGTAATGTATCTGGCCACAAAGAACTGAGCAAACATGAGCCACAGAGACAAGTATGTCACCAGACTGAACACAACTGACTGAGGATTTCTTTGGCAGGATCCACCTTGACCTTTAATTTAACAGTCAGTATACAATTATGGTAATTCAGAATATCGTTGTCATGTTACGTTATATGATTTTACATGTTAGCCCGTTAACTTACCCCAAATGTAAATGGTGTAGACGTTCAACGATACACCCGCGATCATTTGAGAAACTTGAAGTGTCGTAATCGCCATTGCAAAGCTTTCCGGTACTTTTACGTTCATGCCCTGTAAATATTGCAATTTGTAATAAACTGTTTTTGCTTCATTTGATACCTATATACGAAATATGGTTACTATTATGCATACCCTGAGAGCAAAGTAGGGATACATGATCCCATGACGCCATAATTCATGACGGAGTACCAGCGGAGAATTGGCTCTTGCCATCCATACAGGACCCATGCAAATACTGTCACCAAACAGTGATGATACCACTGAAGGGCAAACAGAGGCTGCTTCTTGAGTGCAATGAAAACTGTGTCACCTAGTTCGACGTATTTGCTTAACGTAAACAATAATCCCCAATAAGCTGCCGGCATATAGTGACCTCTTCTGAAAAAAAACAATCACAAAATGTATTTAGTTTAGGAAACATGCGATTCTTCAAAATAAATAATTTACTTACGTTTCGCAAACGCTGTGGTGCAATCCATTTTCCTGCCAGATGATATGAAAAAGCTCTTGGCCAACTCTGTAAAATCCAAAAAGGGAAAATGCTCCGAGCATTGAGTTCCAGCACACGAGTGGTGTTTTCAGTTTATAAGGAGGACGGTACTTCATCCAGGCTTGGATGCCAAAAATTGTAGACAAGTACACAACACAAGCAACGTATGGAAGGTACGGGTGTTCCCATACAAACCTTCTCCAATAAAAGTTATCGTTATATTCGAACCAGTACGCAGGGTACTTTGAGTTGTCCTGTAGTTCCAATCTCCATGGCTGTTGGAGTCGCATAACATCCTCGTCAAACGTCCTGTTGGAGATCGTTTGAGTAGAAATCAACGTCGCCATTAATAATGTCCCGCTCGCGTTGTTTCGACGACTTATGTTTTGATTTTAGGAACTATTTGGCTTTGCGTTAACGATTTCCTTGCAATTCCACTTCAGAATAAATTCCGAACGACAGGTCGACGATAGGGAATATACGAGTTAAAATGGAGATTTGGAAGACGTACATGTTTGTTTTATACTGAGACAAAAGTTGCAGTAATCCTCCGCTACAAAAACACGTTACGACATTAAAGACGCGCTTACCTTGCAATTGTAACATTGTTACGAAAAAGTCCAGTCACATCAACAAACAAGAATCTAACGATTTATTACAGCCCGTAATTTACATGAGACGATAGCATGTGAAGACGTTGGTGGGCTTTCCACCCACAAACGTACATTGAACCAACAAATAACAAATCCAGTATTCAGTGACGTTTATTTTGTTTATGTGCCATTTTAATATATGATATGGTCAAACAAATTGCACCAGAAGGGAGTTGTTGAGAACAAAATTGGTCTTGAATCATATGGATATTTCATCAAAGCCATACAAATATTTTGAAAAAATGCTAAACATGTTTCGATACAGTGCGTAAATGAACAAAATGTATATCATAAATGGTAAATAATTATGTACCATTACCGGCTCACCTCAAAGTGATTCAATGATTGCGAAAAGCATATGAAACAGACAATCACCCGCGATTACCATTGACATTCAAGATGCTGTACATATGGTACTGGCCTTTCAACATTATATACCTATGGCTTCCGCCTCTTACCTCATCGCAAACAACTGGAATTTTCCAACTTTTCCAAAGTTTCAGTTTGCATCATCAACTAGATTGAAGGTCTTTAAACTGTTATATGCTTCATTTAATTTCTCATGTACATAGTATATTCATAGCAAACAAGCATTGTTTCACCGATTGAAGCAACATAAATTGAAATAATCATTGGAAAGCATATAAATCAACAAAGCAGACAAGACCATACAAATTTCAGTTGAAAGTATCAAGCAAACTATTAGAATTTAGACGACATACGCGATGACGATAATACGACGCGGTATTTCCCATATACGGAACACATCATCAAAACAATCGCAACATCATCTTTAATATGTTTTGCTGCTACCACGGAAATTAAAGTGGAATGATGCAGTCTCACTGGAAAATTTTGTATGAATAAACAAACGAAAGGGTCCACTAATATTTCATTCCTCTTTGAACACGATCGTAAAGATTAGTACTATTGATTTCTGTCACAAAATCTTTGCAATTATGTCAGTAAAATATACCATATCATTGACTCCACAGGAAGTAGGTTTCAAACAACCGGTATTTTTTATCAAATCACATGGTACGCCGCGACGTGCTTACTGCTACGATTGATGGATAATTCAAGTTCATACCGCTTCAGTTCACGCCAACATGACATGACGTTCAACGTGTTTTGATTTGCAGCAAGACAAGGCTTTTTATATTGTAATGTGCAGTTTCTGTCAAGTCCGTTTAATGTGTTTCATTATTTGACTAGTTGGCATGGGCCGTCCAAGCCCAGCCTCTAGCCTCCGTCAAAAAATCATATGTAGATGCCTGTCTTCTTTACTATTATTAAAATAATATTTTAATAATAGTAAAGAAAACAGGCATCTGACTACCCAGGGCAAACGACTACGGGGATAGAACTATTAGTGCGACTATTTGTCTAATCCACTAAAGTGTCTCTATTGAGGTAGATATGCTCCTCTCTAACCATTAAGTCAATAACTTCGTCACTAATCTTATGCCATAATATCGCCCGCTTTGACATATCCCAATGCGACTCCCAAATGTTTCAGTAACATACATTCATCCATTACAATGCTAACATTTATGATAAACAATCTGCGTTTAGAACGTAATTGTGTAAGGGTTACAGAAGGCGGTTCTCGATCAAAGAATCGGATTTTTAAATGGCTTTCATATTTAACATCAGGATGTCAATTTACAAATTATGTATAATGATTTACAGCGAAATTTGTGCAAGTGCGGGTTACCATAACACTTTGTCGACTGTTTATAAGCCTTGGTTTTCAATTGGAATATCATGTTTGAAATCAGTAGGCCCGTTTACATTTTTATGCTGATTTTCATCGAAATGTGAACAATTGTAGGGTTACCAACACCTAATCGACCGTTGATAAGCATTGAATATTAATTTGGATATCATATTTGAAATCAGGATGCCCGTTTACATTTGTATGCTGATTTTAATCGAAATGTGAACAATTGTAGGGTTATCAAAACCTTATCAATCGTTGATAAGCACTGAATATTACCTTCGACATCATATTTGAAATCAGGAGGTCTGTTCACATTTACAAACTATTTTTCATCGAAATAGGTAAATACATTTTTTAAAAGTTGTGACGACGTATATATTATTTGGCTTGGTTAGGATTTTTGTGGTTACTACACATGATTCATATGTCTTGTACTCATCTCATAAGTATATGTACAGGTATGTAAACAAAACAGTCACACACAGAAAAATCTGCCTGACTTCATTTATATATATGATGCATATTTCTGTACATATTTTCGCTACCGAGTATGAAGTTTTTCATGCAATGAAATGAGAAGCTACAATAATATTGAGACTAGTAATGAAATTGTAGTAATGTATTATGAAAGTAAATTGAGGGGTTATTATGAGAAAGTGCACCGCTCGCTCAAACATAAACTTTCGTTTTCACCATGTTCGGCCTTCGTGTGTCCCATTTTTAACTTGTGAGTGAAAAAATGCGGCTGAAAATCAATTGCTATGCAGCTCTCTCTTCAGATTTTTTCATATGTAAACATTTATCATGTAACTGAGACCTTGTTGTATTAAAATCTACATTCGTTAGGTACACCATTCATTGATAAACCAGTTCTAAATGCATAAGAGCAAAGTACACCGCTAAGCTCCTCGATTTATCACGTTTGCCAGTAATCATGCACTTTGCAGCAGTATTGATTGTGCCGCAGTGTTCCATGTTACCTGCTATCCATATACCATTGTTTGATCTCAATAATTTAAAATTGTAACCACCGTAGCTCAAGCAAGGTAGGCTACACGAATTGAATGATACCCGTATTGTATAGTTTGCAGGCGTGTTTGTGGACTTCAGATAGGTACATTCTGAAATGCGTACATTAGAGTGGCAGTATATTTCCTTTTCGGTATAGCATGTGATTTGGTAAGTCAAAATGATTGACATCACATAAATTTGGCATCACCATAGCATCTGCTGACGCGTAATTTGCGAATGGTGTAAGTCATCTCGTCATTTATCAAAAACGGTTATGTCGCATGGCATAAGAGTAAAGTTTTCCGAGTAATCAAACCATGTGCAAGGCAGACTCAAATTAGTATTCTGCTGACAAAAGGATTGCGCTTGACCAAAATACAAAAATGTAACTATTAATTGCTTAAACTAAAACGTTTTGATGATCGACCTTACTAACCGTACATTACTATTTCATAGTAGGTGAAACATATCAAGAAATGTCGAAAAAACAGGATGCGTTATTTACACATCCGTGACTTGGAAAGACATTACTGAAGTCTAGGACGATCCGTAATACAGGTATATATATAGAATAACATTGGGTAAGATATTTTGAAAAATTCATTTAATCTTTCACATTAGTAGTCACGAGTATATTTTACAGTTCAAGCGACTGCTTGAGGAACGAATTTTGGTGTTTATTTTCGAAATCATTTTAATGTAAAATATATTCAATTCAATTCTTATTGCAGAAACATAGTCAATGGAATTCACATTTTGGGGGGATAAAGTAAAGCAGTTTGTCAGTTAACAAAATACATATCAATTACTACTCATTTGTGTTGTTATGCATACAGCCAATGAACATAAAAAATTATCTGTTTTTCCAATTATCAGATATTATTGGGTCCGATGTATTTAACCTTTGACAGATTCCCATGTGATCTCCTTCAGATCTCTACAATAACACTTATGCATAACACCGTACTTGTGGAATGAGGGGGAGGAGACTAATGGGCCGCTTTCACAATCCACTGCATATCATCTCACCAAATTGGAGGCGTCACCCTGTGAGCCAAAAATTGGACAAGATAAATTATGTGTATTATGTCATAGGCAATGTATTACAGCACTAATGCAATACCAAAAAATACTGTAAATTGTCATGTATGAAATGCTAGTATATAATATTTATTTAGATGTCACGTGACCAGACAATTGAAGATTCCCATCTAACAAGGTGCATCCATGTGCTATGCCAACATAAACGATATTCAAATCGAAAAAAATACAGGAAGTGGAAGCAAGTGTGCTTTGGGAACGACGACGAAGACACGATAATTGACATATGTGCAACACTGAAGATTTCAACGAAATTTGAACATGTTTGTCCATGCAAATGTGACATTCAATGGTATTCATTCTTAAACACAACATTCAGAACAATTTTTAGAAACTGAATAGGTTTTCATCCATGACAAAAAGCACTGGCGACCGCGCTCAATTTTATAATATTTTATTCCATTTAAAAACTTTGCAGATTCTGCTTATGGATGATGCTTTCCTGACGAGGACATAGTATTTTCAGATTTATGGAATATTATAATCATTACACTTCCTTAAACGTTTTATCTCGACAAATGTATTTGGAAAAGTTAATTTGAAATTGATAAAATTTACGTGACATTTATACAAACTGTGCAAAATCTCAATAGATTGGGACCGGAAAATGTGAGAACACACTCAACGTCTTCGTTTTTTACACGTATTTCCAGATATGTAGTGGGTGGGTTTAAATTTTAAAAGAAAATAAATATTAATATCCGAGTAGAGTTGAAGTAAGCTAGTCGCTAAGACCAATCATCTACTGGAAAAATGTAAAATGGCATGGACATAACATTGGAATGGATAAACCATGACAAGTCATGCCTCGTTTAATAATTATTTAATTTTTGAATTTTGAAAAAGAATCGTTATTTCATTTACGTGTTCGCAAACTATTTAAATGCAAAATATTTAATTACAGATTTTGGGGACCAACTTTATTTATCTTTTATTCAAAGTGAAACAGAAAGGTGAAATCGATAATAATTAATAAAAAAATTGAACATGTCATGCAAATACTAATAGTAGAATGACTATAAAAAGTTAATATGTCAAACGTTTTAATTTGTATCACTATTCACACAGTATTACAAACTAAAGTTTGCTATTGCACTATATTTTTTGCATTATTGACAAAATTCAAATTGTCTTCCTGCGGAAAATACCTGAGAGTCAGTGGTGTGTACAAATAATAATTTAACTTTTGTAATTTGTGAATGCATTGTCAGAAGTGACTCCGCTGAAATGTTCAAAATTAAATCTATTATCATTACATTGGGTTGTAAATGATTCTAACCGGTACATTCATCCTTTGATAAGTTTAAACTCCGTGGCGTTAACCTAGTCGTAACTACTAATTTAAGCAATGAATGTGTAAATTAGTCATCAATGAGAAAATGTTTTTGTACGATTGATGTATTATTATATCACCTTTAATTAAAATTCCTTTTGTAAGGCTAATTGAAATTGTTAGTATAATAGAGTTATTTCTAAAAATATTTTATTAATTAATGTATTTTACTTCTGTATTGTGATCAGCTAACAGTAGCAGTTAATACGTACCGAGCACGTTAGTGTAGTTCAATTCATAACAAATATTTTGCCGGAATTCGTTTCATATGACGTGACAGCATGACATTAACGGTAGTTAATTCCATCTGTTATTGCAATCTGTCATACTGTGATGAAAACCCTTCTTGCAAAAGAAAACAGTTTCACTTGCTTTTTTACCCAAGGTAACTTTCAAAAATTTGGAATTGTCATTTGGACTTTTGCTGCTAGACAATGGCAAAGAAGTTAATCTCTTGAACCTGTTGTAGCGGTAAATAATACGACCCTAGGACGCTACTTACAATTCTTTACTTCCATTGACATTTTACTACAATTCAAAATTTTCCAAAAAGATTTTACCTCAAATCGATTTTAGTTCAACCCGGATTCTTACTACAAATTTTTTTAGTTCAAAACAAGTTTTGGAATACTGCAATTTCCCAAATATAACAATCTGCATCGAATTATCACGTATTATTATTTTCGTTCGAAATCAGCATTAGTGAAGCGAATATGCGAAACAAGGAATGTACAATTGCAACCTCTAAAGTGATAATATGCACATCAAAGTTTGAAGTTCAGGCCAATACTAGCTACATTTAACTGTCGGTATCATCACCCTTGAAATATTCATAAAAGGATGCCATTTGTTCTTCGTGAAGGTCTATAATGAAGCTCCTCCTTAACTCACATATTGACATATATGTAACACATACGCCGTCGGTAGGGCTACTGCCTTATGAATGGAAATAAATATTAATCAAACGAACGACGATTTTCCCATACTTTTGTTGGAAGCTCATTGTGGAACTTTATTCTAAGAACACGATGTGTTTCTGTGCAGTCGGAGTGAAACTTTAAATTTGAAATGGAGTCTATTTGTACAAATTTTTGTGTTGAACTAAGGTCCAGGTTGAACTAGAGTTTTGGTTGAAGTATAGTCTTTTTGAGGTAGGGAAGTTGATGTAGGATCCGGGTTAAGTAAATGTTTTTAAGGTAGCGTCCGTACACCAAATAATACAAACCACCAGTAAGAATAATATGACACATACTACTTAAGGTGTAGCGGATTAACTTATAACGTTCGGTAACCGTACTTATTAGGATATTTATTTTGCAAGTTCAACATTTTTTTAAAAATTAATATTTTATTTTATAAAGATTTTATTAAGTTTTATCAATCAAACCATTTCGTTACGCCAATTCACTTTGTAACGACTATATGGACGCGATTGACACACTAGTGATTTTCTAGTATGTCGTAGCGCTGTAATTAAGCTATCGGATTATAAGTTCAAATCGCCCGAATATCTACCGCAAGGGGTACACGGCCCCTGCAAAAAATAGCAGAAAACCAAAAGTCGCAATTTAAATGAAGCTATGCATAAATTAAAGCTAATTTGTTTATTTGATATCATAGGGCACGTTTGGTACTAACTATTGCAAGAAACCGCATTCCAGAAGGTTGACTGGGCTCCTAGAAATTTCGAAATTTTGAATAAAATAATGTAGTTTTTGATAATTTTTTGTGCTAACTCTAATAGGAATCGGGTGGTTTTGAAAGGTAGTGTATAGCGTGATGATTAGGCTGAAGGTTCCGTTTTAATTTTTTCAATTTACTCGCGGGTCCTCGGAGAAATTTGGGTTTCCGTCAGAAAAGTTTTATATTACGTCATCATTGTGTCGAGGTGGGTAACTGGAGCCGTTATTAAATTAAACAATGGAATCGAATTAAATGTGATTGTTAATCTAAGGCAGTGATTGTGTAAAATATATAGCACAGATACAATTATGTACATACTGCATAATGTATCAAAAATTAAGCAATTGTGATAGAGTTTCCAGCATTTCGGCATTTCGGGTCCCCCAGTTAGTCGCGTCCATATAGTCGTTACATAATACAATCTCCAACTCCAAATGTATTCGGTTTCTAATACCAACTTGAAACAAATCACAAATTCCATGACCTAAAATTTACTTACATTATTCATGCGTAAGTCTTAAATTTTTCCATTTAATACTTTAATACTTTAATCTGAACTTAAGTGTACATGCTGCGAACCAGATCACAAAGTTTTGCATATATAAATAAATAAATAAATTGCATATACGTTGTTATGACCGTGATATTGTTTTCATAGACGCGTCATACCTATATCATCTTTCAGCATAAGTTTTGCGTTTTGCGTAAGCAAGCGTTTTTTTGCCAATTCTAGTAGTAACTAATAATTTGGCTGATCATAGATGGCGCGCCATTGTATTCAATATGATGAGAGTTGAGCTGTACCGCTGTGAGAACCCATTATATTTTGTTTGAAATCTTAAGTTAGTTGCCCTGTATAATTTGCAGGGTATGTCATGAGGTTACCGCTCTGCAATCAACGTCAGCTGGATTCCGGCAATGTGTGGACAATAAGTTACGCAAATACTTAAACCTTGAGAAATGGCAATTTAAACAAATTCAGTTTAAACTGAACATTTTTCTGACATTGTTAAAAATATGATTTGATGAAATATTAACAGCTCATAAAAGTCAAACGACCAAAACACATTAAAAGTGATAGTACTTGACCTAGTAGCAATTGTTATAACGCGGTTTCGGAACTTTTGTGTTAGCTCATGTAAAAACGAAAATTGTAATGAATCAGATAATGGTTAACCACAACTTCACATAACCTTTCTTTCAACAATCATCGTCAAGGAAAAAGTACTATGACTAGATCTTTTTGACGGCAATGTCATTCTTCTTCTTTTAATGTTGTCTGGTTGGCGGTCAAGTAATATTGACCATAGTGGAAATGGGATATGTTTCGATCATCATGTTTGCTTCCAGATATTAAACACAATCAATGGTTATGAACACCTGGATCACTGAAGAACCATACATTTTGAAATCAAATGATGTGTTTTTGGAAAATTTTAGTGAAGCTGTACGTGAAATCTTATCGTCGTGAACACGAAATTTCAAGCAATTTGCGCAAAAGAAAACTAACAATTAACAAAAATGGGGATGCACGTTCATCAGTACAAGTCGTGTTGTAACATTTCGTTTACCTAACATCATTTGTTTGTTTGTGCAATTTCCTACCGCATAATAAGTTCTCTTGTGTATGTAAGTCTATAAATTCTTGCGGTCTATAAATAAGTCTATAAATGTTTTAAATTACGGTGTCTTCTACTCCTTTGATGTTTAAAAATCCTTAGACAAACCATGGCAAGGAAAGTTCTAAAAGCACGAATAATTCTGAATCATATGAGCAGTTTATGTGATTTGTGACACCACTTCATCGTTGCATCATTTAAGTCGCAGCTGCCAGAATCAGCCCAAATGTGACAGTCAAAATATAGCTGCGGACCGTTTTTAAATGACTTGGGGAGTTTGCAATGTTTGACAAAATGTCAGAACGGTGTAGGTAAAGTCATGAGGCCTTGATTAATATTGAGAAAAAATTACATCAGCAATAGTTGCGGCCATCGCCTTCATTCAAACAATCTCTTCACCATAAAATCGTCAGCATCACTGCTCCCGTAGGAATACATTTTCTGGCTTTGACGTTTTTACATATTTGATTCCTGAAAATAGCAATTAAGTTATATATTTAACTTGCGTGTTCCATAACTACAAATAAAACCCTGCGACCGATTTTTAGGAAATAAATACTATGTCAATCGACAATAACTAGGACGGCGATCACTGGCCACTAATCCAATAATCAGTTTAGTTGACCTAATTTTCTGGCGAGTATTTTGTGCTAGACATCACACTAATTATGATTGAGCACATACATTCTTATTTACATACATCTTGTAATGTTCAATGCGACATGGCAATGCTGTGATACACACAATCTTCATATGGGTAAAACACAGTCCAATTGAATATCATTGGACTTACATATTGATATAATGCTTGAATTAAGTACAAACGTACCAGAAACCAGTACCGAGTAACACGCAGATAGTGTAGTTGCAATGCATAACATTATAGAGGCAAAAAACAATGATGAACTTTATTTCAGATGCTTGTAATTGTTGGACCGGATGATTATTTGTTAAAATACATATGCTGTTAAAGACCAATCAAGTACGTACGCAACCAAGCTTTTATTGAACGAAATTGCATGCTGCACAAAGACATGTATGCCTTCAACTTACGAGTCACCTTCAGATATTTATGGTCATTTGAGCTGGTGGACTGTACATTTCCGCAAGCAAATAGAGCGTAATTACAACGAGCATTTGATAATTCTAGTTTTCGTATTCACGTAAACATTTTAACCTTTCGATTATTTTTACTTTCATCAGAAGCCACATAAGATTGCCGCAATGTTCAACGTTCAGCAGGAAGACGGGGCTGAAAATTATACTCCACCTACAGTATTTCCGTTTCAACAACAGTCTAATCTACTCTGAGAACAAATGGATTCATATATTAAAATAATATGACATGCACAAAATATATAATTTGCGCGATTATAAAGCCAGCCAGATATGTTGTGCTCTGGAATTGACTTCTATAGCACAATGCAAATAAGGAAGCAGAGTTTTATTACATATTTGCACATGATGACGATGACAATATAATGATGGGGCCCATATAATGATTTTTGATTGCAGCACACTGGAAATATCGTACAACTAAGGATAAAGCAAAATGGTATAGGCATAGATGTAAGCCATAATTTTAAGTAGGTAGGGCTCAGCTTGGCATTAATTGGTGTGTAATCTTATATGACCTTTAGACATGCTTTCATCCAATACTTCCACGGCCATGAACAATGAGTTATTCGACTGGGCGGGAAAAATAGTACTACGTAGGTGAGCATTATTTTATACTGACGCTCCATGACTATAATTCCACAAGTTGGTTGAATGCGTCATGCTCAATAAATAAGTTCAATGTCACTCATGCAACGTAGTCGAACTAGACTCACAATTTCCTTTTCCAATGATCGTGAAACATGACGATAATTAAGTTTGATGGGCGTGTTATGAAACATTTTGCAACTTTTGCATACACGCATGCTCCTACCACGAAACAATTTGATTCAGCCTTTCTTGAAAATCACAAATGTGACGGTAGGAACTGTAGATGGTCGCAATAGAAAAGAATAATTATTGGAAAGCGCATATTATGCTTCTAAGTAATTTCTTTCTGATTCCAAAACTTCATTGTCATTATTATGCATTTACGCCCGAGATGAAATACCAATCTTTCTGATGGCGTTTGTGTTACATGCTCACTGCAGAAATTATAAGATTTCGACTTTGTCGTGAAAAGTTGTATGTAATGCACAAATGATACTTAAAAGGAATGACAACACCTCTACAAAGGTTGTATGTTCTCGATTACGAAAAATACGTAAATTGGTTGACGCTTCCAGCTTAATTTTTTGTGCGTACTGAAATATTAACATAAAACTCATGCAATCTTACGTGAAAAACCTGCGGTTATTCAATTTCTTTTCAAAGTTCCCATCTCATACAGCATTTTTTCCGTTATCAAGTTGAAATGATTTTATTTATATTTCCTTATAATTTGAGCAAAACAAATGTCCTAACGATTCTGAACTGCTAGCAGAGGCTACTTAAGTATTTAAACTAGTAAGCGGGCGGTGGTACTACAGCTATAGCGCAAATGTATATTACCTACGTAGGTAAATATGTAGAGACTTTTTGATTTTCACTTATTTATGTCGTTGGCATTTTACGATATGGTCTTAACCAATCTGTCATATTACTACATAACTTAACATTTGTGAAAAAGGCCGTGCAAAATTGGGGATAACCTTTAGCCCGTGCATGTAGATAAAGCTCGAAGTAAACCTGATGAGGAAATGGAGATAGTGGCATTGTACGCGGAACAAAATTATATACTGTTCAGCTGAAGTTATGTTGTGAAAATGTCGAAGGGCAAAAATATTGCGGCCTGCAAATCCAAATGGATTCCTTGGGAGACGACTGAAAGTACTGATGTCAAATTTAATGGCTATCGTTACTAGGCCCAGTGCATTTCGCCTTGGTTAGTCACCCAATGTGCATTGATACCATCTTGTAGCTCTGTGTTTACGCCAAATAAATTTACGATAAATAATGTGATATACGTCCAGCACATATTTTAATAGTAATAGATACACTGCCGTGACGATGAGTAGATTCATGAAAAGGACAATTGTGTTCAATGTGCACACACATACATAATTTACAGCCACGTAGCGATGACGGCATTTTCAATTTTAAAAAATTGATCACAAACCTATTGAATCTTTAAATAATTGGGGTGTTTAAAACATAAAAGCACATCAAAGATCACGCTACGATTGGTGAAGTACAATATATTTTAAGCCCGTATTAACATATTGTTGGCTCAAAAATAAATACATTAAAAAGTTTCTTCCAATACTCGTGCGTTGCTCCTCCAATATGCAAGCGTTTGACGGGACATTTTACATAATCATTAATGAATCCAGATTATTATTTTGTTTCTTAAATACAATGATAATGTTGACGCATCGTGCCTTGTTCGTTGCCTGTCAGCCAGTCAAAAATTACAAAAGGAACATCGGCATTTTTAGAAGTCCAAATGAATTATTAGCATATGAATGAGCACGGCCGTTAATTTTCTGATCATTCGAAATTACTTAAAATTATACTCAGGTACGTTTATCAAACGTAACATTTATGGTGACCTTGCTTGTGACTTTCCTGTCACGAACAGACTGTAGATAATACAAACACGATTTGGTCATTATGGGTTACGCTAATAACTGAAATTATTCTCTTTCCGAATATTTTTTTAGAAAAATTAGTAGTAGTACTAGTAGCACACTTGTTGTAGTTTTATTTGGGCTCGATCTCCTTCAAATGAGAAAATATGAAAGACATTTCCATCGACCGTATGATTAATTTTTAGTCGTTACTACAAATGCAGCTTTATGTTATTGTAACCCGTTGTTGGTTTGTGAATTGATTCTGCATTTCGCGACCACATGCCTACAACGAACTTTCCTTCATTAAGCGGTCACTCTGAGTAGAAGTCAAGAAACATCATTTTTAAAGACATGTCGAATAAAAGTAGGAACAAACATCTACCACTAATGTAATACATGCATTGTAGGTAAAACGATAGTTTAAATATCAAATTATGGGCTTGAGAATTTTGATTTCCTAAGAGTACCATTATTCTACCTTCTACTTGCCTGTATCCTCGCTAATACTATACCCCGGAACTATCAGAATCTAGGCCACCGCTTACTAATAATTTAAAGCCCCCGCGCAGCAATTTATTCCCAATGAGTTGAAAAATGACAGGAAGGATGCGATTAATGATGAAACGTTGTCATGCTCTAGGTGAGATAACGAATTTCCCACACTCCTATTGATTACGTGGATCTGGTCTTCATAGCACGCTTAATATTATCCGTTCTGCAAGGTTTACAAAATAACAGCGGAAAACATAAATCATCATAAACTACGCACATTATTTCAATTGCTGCTAAAGGCCAAGGTGAATACAGTGAGGTTATTTATACAAATGAATAACAGTATATTCAAATACGTCCTTCTAACGCAAATGTGCCCATGCTTTCTGAAATACATACGTATACCTTAATTTACTACTGCGAGTACAATCTACGGAATATTTCAATGACAGAAATGAATGTAAACCAGCAAACTCCAATATAATTCCGTTATTTTTGTTCACATTCTTAAGAAAAAATAAAGCAATTTGCAGGAGCAATCATCAGAATAAAATCACTAGAATTTTGAAGTTATTTGGGTTGTGCAAGAAATAATTACAGTTTACTACGATTTTATAGCGGTTGATAATAAAATAAGTTTTACTATAAGGTAGAATGCTTACGGTACACTACTGAAGTCCTCATGAAATGAGAATCAGAACCGGAATGGTTCGGTAGCCACATTGTATCGTTAATCGTTTGAATTACAACTGACAATAAAATATATAATACTCAAGAAAATTGCATTTAGTCGAACGTTTTTGGTCGGAGATACTTTGCGGTTTGCCCTTGGTTTTCCTTGATCGTGTTATTACGAAGTATTCATAATTCAACCAATTCTAAAAGGTACGGAAAGCTTTGGATATGCTTCTAGCAGGATACAGTATAGATGATATGAAACAGAAATGAAAATCTTCACAATATCTAAAGAATTTTAATGTGTGTGGAGTATTCGGTCGCTAATATTTGTTCTGAACTAATACTTTTGTTTTGCGGGAATTATTATATAATGAGTCGATAGCCCATCCATCTAACGAGCATTGAGGAAGAACGTTTCGTGTCGACCACAATGTACGTCGTTTTGTAATGCGATAATAGTTAGTCGGTACTGAGCTTGTACATTTCAGCACGTCGATGGTATTAATTCTGTTCATCACAGGAAGCATTACGAAGTTGAGTATGGGATCATCGGAAAGGAAGTTTTTGAGGGAGAATACGGTTTCTTTGATATTCTTATGTACCACGCCACTATTTGTGGCGCAACAACAAATTATTTAAATAATCATAACTATATGGTCTAAGCTTGAACATTCAACTTTACCGAATACAAATTGATGGTACTTTGCTTGAATAGCTGACGCAGATATCAGTAAGATTGGTATTATCCACAAGTCCTAGCAGCTAAACCGGTAATGCATATTTCAGTTTTCAGGTGAAGAAACATTATATTACATATCATCCAATTGGAAAATTTGAAAGAAAACTACTGATAAATTGCATATTGGGTTGAAATGGCTATAGTGTTCTCTTTGTACGACATACTATCATTTTTTAATTTAGTCCCATGAAATACCATCCTGAACCGACCATCGTTTTCTGGTGTGTGTAGTTATTCACTGTTGTGACTTTTGTTCAAAATTTAATTTTAGAACGAGCTGGCTGGTAATAAATGCCAGGGCACTATAAAGTTATTAGAGCAACTTGCGTCATTCCTTTATAGATACCGCAGGTTAGAAAAATTCCGTCAGTGGAATTCGTGCGTCAATAAATGATCGTTTACTAATCTAGGTATGACGCGGTCAAAAATTACAAATTATAACGATATATGATCCGAGCTTAACCTTAGTTATACGCAATAAATTATTTGATACGTCGCAAAGATGTTTTGACTAATTAAAAAAAATCAGAGTAATGTTTTTGCTTAAGCTAACTAGTACGGTTGTGTTGGTAATGCAAAAGCTCTATCATACCTAAATCAAATGATCACACTTATAAACTAATGGGTCACGTTTTTATATTCTTTTAACCATTTCAGTTTAAAATATCCAAACCCACAAAACTCGTCTACAAAAGATTTGGCTGAATTGTTGCCGAACTATAGAAATGAAAATAAAAATAACCTACATTACCAGTTGCATTTCATCGTTGCCAAAATAATTTTAAGTTCCATTAAATAGGTTAAAGTTACGTATAAATTAGGAATATGTCATTAATTTGAACGATTCATATTTCGTGTTTCGCGTGAAGATGAAATCTATGTCTGTCGACTTTTAATTCGTCAGTTATACGAGGTGCATTAGTGTCACTACTACCACACATGTGCTTTCTCTGAACTAGGTATGCCGGTAATTGTTTTCTGCAATGCTGTGCTTGCGCAAAATTTCCAGCAACATGGAAGACAACGTGATAAAATGAATATCAGCGTCTAAACCAGCATGATATGTTGAATTTATTCTGATTACCAAGTATATATAATTGTTTGCCGTATGGTTATAGCGGAGCAAGTATTTTAAAATGACGCAAACAAAAATATGAGGTGGCAGTTTTACATTGACGCAATAATTTGAAAGCATATAACCTCGGTTTAATACAATCCGAGTAGATGTTTCTGAAGTTTCGCCTAAGTCATTGCTTCGGCGCCTGCATTGGATGCTAGGCTGATATTGTCGAGTAAATGGTTTGGCATGGACAATACGCACCTAATATGTAATTTGTTTGAATAGACACCGACGTATAATTTCACAACACGAATAATATTGGAACTATATGCAATTTCATAAGTAATAGCAAGTTAAAAATAATTTGTAGTAGTTAACATGCTTATAAAATGGTTCAGTAAGAGTCGATAACAAGTTTAGAAATTTTGATGGTCATAAATCAGCGGTATGCTATTTCCTTGATTTTGGGTTAGTTAATGACATGTTCCTTATCAATAATACAACCTTCTATTGGACTACATCATACCATGTGCAAGGCGTAACGTCAGAACCCCTAGCTTGACTAAACCATTCTACAACCCATAGCTTGTTGCTCGGGATATCAAACATTGAGGGAGAGAATCAAATTCATTCGATTTGGTGAAACTGTATGTATATATTAATTTTTCCGCTTTGGGTCTTAAAATATTTTACCCACCACATTTATGTTCGCTTCCGTTGGCAAGAATGATTTCCTAAACCGTAGGGTTTATAATGATATTAACTACAATGATCTATGTTAAATGAGAATGATATACCAATTTTCCAATGAGAAAGAAGCAATATCACCCAAGTTTCACTAAATACCTGAGTGTGTGCTATAAGGATGGGATGGTTTCAATTGAAAATTGACAATCAATTTGATACACGTAGTTAAAGGCGCCATGATGAATGATGGACGTCATTTTAAAAATTTCTGTTGATACGTTAGTCGTTTATTTAAATAGAGGCCTTACTCTTTTACACAATATTGCACTGAATTTTATTGAAATATATCAAGAGTGACGATGAGGTGAAGTTTATATGGTCTACAAAATTATATGAACTACAAAATTATATGGTCTCAAAGTCTATGTATCAACGAACAAATAGGAATCCGACGGAAATAACGCACTAAAAATGCATCTCAATGTGCATTATTCCCAATCACATCGATTTCCTAAAATCGCCAGATTCAAGAAACTGACACGAAACCGGTTAGAATTGTGAGTCACAAATTGCCCACTTATTATGAATCGCTTTCATTCGTACCAGATGCCATACATTGACTACCTGAATGAAGCGTTGATTAGAATATCACAATCCTCTAAACTGGGATGCCGTGGTATGGTTTCAAACGTCATAGCTAACCATCAGTATTTATAATATCGAAAATCATTTATATACTCCCTCTACGAATCCCGACCGACCCAGGTCACTGCAGAATGAATTCTAGCGGCAGCGCTCCATACTGCTCACAATCCGCTAACTCCAGTTTGAGCTGACACGTATTTATCTTAATCTTTCGGTGGATACCATGGGTCCCCGCACATTGTCCTCTGCAAACCGGTTGCTCTCAATTACAATACCGTTCCATCCAATCCGCTAAGCAACAAATTTGCCAAGTTGACACATGCGTATTAAAGTTATGGCGCCAACGGCGTGGCAGGCGTACCTGCCGACAGAAAACTAATTGTATAATTACGCTTTAGCTAGGATTCGGCTACGTAATAACACAGGTAACTTCCGCGCGACAAAGGTGAGATTTTTCTCCATGACCATATGTATGTAACTTAATATTAAGCGTAACACATTTGTATAAACCAAGTAAAGAGTGACTCTATTTTATACGCATTGAGGCAGCGATCAATGCCGATTTGCGGTCTCGCGTTAGATTGCAACCAACGATTCAAACACACGGTTTGGTTGCCACGCAACAAAACCACAATTCAAGTTATGCCGATTATACCTACGTAACATTTCTATAATAGTAACAAATTTCTGCTCATTATTGTCGTGTTTGTCAGTTTGGTGCTGATGAACTAGAGATTGTATTTCTAATATTTGAACTATTGAACAAAAATTTAATACATAAATATGAAACGGCAATTGCTAGTCGTGTGTCAGATAGATTTCTGACGCTCCCAATGACGGGCTATCAACGCAGTTCAAATAATTTTTTTAAGTACGGATTTGCAGCTATATTTGGTTTACTCGAATATGGGTAATATAAATAATGATAGTGCCTACATTGGTGTCAATGACAAGTTTGGCCGTGTGTTTATTCATAACGGCAACAATGAGTATGAATTAGTAGAAGGTGCAAAATTCTCAAATATAAAGTTAAGAGTCCTTCGTGGGGATTCCGAGGACAACTTATACAAAGGACGCAAGTACTCACTTGGGGTGCTTGGAACTCGGATAAATTCCCCGATACCACTTGCGATGAATGTCCTCGCCGACACGACAAACATAGTTCGCGCCTACAAAAAAGAAGTGGAAATAGTGAAACTGCTCAAATTGATTACCGAAGAAGACGATCCGCAGGAGTATATACGAAAATGTAAAATTGTTGAGGAGTCACGGATGAGTTTATTTTGGACGCTTGCCAATCCAAACAAAGACATCCTGGAACAAGAATTTCTACTAAAGTCCGGCCCTTTTGCATATATTGACGATCTTCTGGAAAGCCTAGGCGGAAATGTTGACAATGGGCACGAAAAAAGTGCTTCATCTAAAAAGAATAAGGCAAAATTACCTTACGAGTTCACATCTCGTTTGTCGGGTTACTTGTGTCAGGCTATTCTAGCGGATATTGATAACACTGAAGGGCCGAATCCGTTTAATGATATGCTGGAGGGTCCTTCCCGAATATTTAGGAAAATATTGGGCTATGACGAAGACGACGATAAACCAATTGAACAAATTATGATAGCGACGAATGATAAGCTGGTTGACTTTTATAGTTGGGTCCACTTCATTTTGCAGTTTTTATCATATCTTCGTAAAGAAGCTTTTAAAACTAGTAAAGTGACTGATTGCAGCCCCCAGCCATTTCTGCATCATGTTGCTGATGTGATGGACGTCTTTTGTTTAGAGGTTTCCCAGGAGTGGCACCAGGAACTAGTAAAGCACGGTGGTCGAAGAATGACAATGATACCTTCAGTACTGACACTGAGGAAAGGTACTGCAGGTGGAGTTCTATTTCTAGAGACTATCATGCTCCAAAATGGCATTGAAGTTGATGATGAAATACGCAGAGGTACCTTGTTCAAGCTGATTCTGGCCCAGGTTCAAACACATTTCCAGAAAGTAAACGATCTTGTGTCATTTGATAAAGAGATGGTGGGGAAGGGCGATGAATGGAGGAATAACGAAGCGTGTATGCTTCATATAGTTCAAAATATTGGTGTCCTCGATGCAAAAGCACAAATGGCGAAAGACGCCAACCAAGCACTAGAGCAGATTGACAGATTAAGTGGATTATTGCTCAAGCTGCATTCGGGAAGGTTGGAGGAGACGAGTGTTCTAAAATTTATAAAAACTGTTAAAGAAATCATTACTGGACACATGCAATGGATGTTTCTTGTTGATCGTTATCATTGCGGTATTAGCCTAGACTGCTACATAGAATAATCACCAGCTTAACTTTTTGACACAAAGTATTTAGCACTTTTTTATTTTACCCTTTGGATTAAATATTAATTGTTGCATTTTGATTACATTTTATTGATTGTAAACCGTACACAACGGTCCAGATGTTTTCCAATTTTTAATCTGTAATGAAATATTAGATTACGTACGTTTCAATTCCTCGAACGAACATGCCTTGTCCGAGTAGACAACCACAAAATATCATTATGTGACTTGAGAAAAACTGGACTAAACGGAATCTGATCCTCTATTTGTCAAAAGAACAATTCCGAAAAAATATCATTTGATGTCGTGTAATCCTGCAGACTTGCGAACATGAAATTGCGCAGACTTGCGATGTTAAAATATATATATATTATGAATGATACATTTCGCTCCGTCAATTAGTTTCCGATAAAATATCTCCGATTGGGTTTTTATAATGATCTACCTAGATATTATTGGTACATAAGGGCAACAATTTCAACTAGTGTAAAAGTGGTCATTAAACTAGGCAAACACAATCGCTTGATAATCATAGTGAGCATTTCATCTCTATTTCGATGTACGTAGATATACACAGCGTCCAATCATTTCTTCAGAATAAATGGTAAAAAATTGTATAGAGTAAGGACGACAATAACGTATATGACATACGTGTGACAATGCCTTTTGTTTATAATAATGCAATATCCATTAAATAAAAAACAATATGTCGGGCAATACAAATGAACTAGTTCAAATTACAAGATGCAAATTACACATTTGATAATCACCATGCATACATCAAAAGCAAATCATGTTTCGCGTAAATTATCCTCCAATGTCCTCAGTAATAGCTGCTCATTGCTCGTGTTTGCCTGGTTTCTTGTCGTATTCAAATTTGTCTACTTTTTATGTACCTACCTGGTGAGTAACATCAGTGAGATGTGGATGTGATTTTAGAAACCGATATATTACAAGAATTAATAACTTGTTTTGCTTTCAATTGTGTTCTTGATCGTATCATTTGTTTTGTAAAAGTTTGGAATTTGAATTGTAAGTATTTTCTGTTATATCAACTTATTATTAATGCCGAAGCATTGGGAATTCGTAAAATGTAAAAATGTAAAACATCCTTTTATAGTCGTAGCCTCAATCACTTGCCAACAGGCTCATGTTCTTCCTGAGGAGGACTTTCCTACTCTCAATATATTCTCTGGCTGAGAGCAGGTGCCATCTGACGATGACCTTCTTAACAGAGAAGGGCCACTCTGTTAAGGGTGCTGTTGGATCTGCCCTCCCCTTGTTTCCAAGAGCGATACCACAGCACACCTGCCCCGTACTGACCGTTTGGTACACACCGAGCCGAGCAGGATTGGCAAGCAGCTTGGCGGTCACCCATCGGACCATTGCTAGCGTTGCTTAACTTTGCACGTCTAGCGAGAACCGTTAGGCTTTCTCCAAGCTGGCTTGCTTGCTTTTGTATGCTTGCTTGCGTATGCTTTTGTTATATCTGAATACAAATTTGACAAGTGGTGTACAAATATTGGCTTCAACTGTCTGTTGTTTTCTGATGTTTAGACTTTTCAAGGATTAGTTTTCCCATGTACCACAGTGTCATTATCATTATGTTTTAACTATATTACAGCTTTAATGGATAATGTGAGGACTGAAATAAAACAAATAAATAAAACGAAGCAGAATTCTTCGTCAACAAGGAAAATCGGGGTTCATACAATGATATATCGTCGCTGTCATTTCAATGTATTTTCGGTAGTAAAACGACTTGGTCTTTTAAAATACAACATTTAATTTTATTTTGGAATTTTCTAGCACGGGGTAGCTTCTTCAGAATTTAATAATGTATTAACTTAAATTATTAATTTTGCATATGCACATTTTAATTTACAGGAGCATCACAACAAATCCGGAAAGCCTTTTTGTTTTTGTGGTGTTTATTAATGGACTTAGAAGGATGGCATGCACACTAACTATCATTTATAATACGTTGCCTAATGAGTTCCATGTACTCATTAGCAGATCCGCATGTCCTACAGTTTAAATAAAAGTTTTGGCAAGAAAATTGTGGGAAATAGCTGCCATGTATTTTTTTCTTAAGCTCAATGAATTATAATGTATATGGTAAGCATTATGTTGTTTCATCAAATTGACAATTCATTAGCATGTAATCTTATTGTCATCTTAAGTTGTTCGGTAAACATAAAGTCAAGTACTTTTAGATAGCTTCATTCTACATATAATTTCCAAAGCCGCAAATTACACTGATTGGTTGACAATGACAAACAGAAACAAACACAGGTCCTACTACAAGCCAAGTGTGTATCAGTCAACTTGACTAGGCTTGCAATCGACGAAGTGTGTGTCACTACGTTGGTGATTGATTGAAGCGCGTACGATTTGTTATGGTTTCTATCCAAGTCAGACAAATTTGGAAAGTTAAGCTCTGATGCGGATTATAATTCCCTTTGCATCATTATAGTTGAGACGCCTAATATCCCTCGACGTTTGGAAAACATTCAACTGCAACATCTTATACGATTTGAGTGGGTACATATTTCAAATATGTAACTGGTATTTTTGCCATGGCTATTTGATTTAGGATAAGAAACAGTAATTTTTTGGTAGACAAAATGTTATTGTCAATTCAGGAATGTTATTTGATTTCTACTACGAGAGGTATCCTTCTCAAGAAACAGCCACTAATGTACGCAAGCTGAAACTAATAATGTCGTACTAATTTGACTATTCTGGGAGGAAATTTATAAATATTTCACTTTGACGGGACATAACTAGTGACACAAATGGCATGCTGTTGCAAATTATATATTGGTAGTTAATGATGCATGTAAATACATTGAAACAAATCGATGAAACGCCTCATATCGGTTGTCAATGATTATAACGCATAGGACATTTCATAATCGCGTGATTTTCGAATGTATGACTAGGCTACGTCGCGGGATACGACTTCAATGCAGACATGATCAATGTTCTATATTACATCGTAATATTAAGTACATATAATTGGATGCTGTATGACACAAACTAGTACCTATGATTTGTAAAATCGCTGAGGTAAATATCAAAGGGTATACCAACCAACCGTACACATGAAATTCCTGCTACAAAATCGATCACCTAATGCGCGTCCCCAAACAAGTTCAATGCCGCCTATGAAAAAGGGATTGATTTTTAAGGAGGTGGAAATTCTCATTAATATATTGTTTTATTAAGTGCTTTATTCACAGGAGGGTTAGTTTATAACGAATGTAATTACCAGCAGTTGAACAAAATACTTCGCAAATACATAATGAGTGATAATTTATAACTTGGATAATCTCTACGAATTCACCCAGGTTGTCGGTTTGTGTTAATGACAAAACCGACATACTGATACAAACATTCCAACAACTATGTGCTTCTACATTGAGCTACATGTGTACATTGATAGTATTGTTTGAATTAATATGTTTGTAATGTAAACATTTATATCATCCGTTTCACGAAAGTTAGAAGGTTTCATTCGATTCATGTTTTGAAATTGATCGTACATTTTGCGACCATTCTTAATGATTCGTACCTCATCATGTATGGACTCCTACAATACCCTGTAACCTCGGAACCATATAAGATATTTAGATAAGGAAGCAGCGCATAATATTCATCATAGCGCTTCAAGGTCATATGCCATGTTACCCAATATAATGTGGTCGAAATACTTGGGCAAGTATTTCGCCACGTCAAGTCTTTAATCTTTCCCATTCCCAAAGCGAGTCAGCTCGGTAAAGAGCACAAGCTAAAAGTTGCAAGACGAACAACAAGTTGAGGTGTAGCTCAGTGGTGAGAGCAGGTCTGTACACAAGACTGTGAAGGGGGTTCGATTCCCTTCGCCTCAAACCATCTTTTTGTTCGTCTTCGCGTCCCAATCTTTCCTTTGTTTCCGTTTGCGAGACCCAACTTCCCCTCTCGCAACAATAAGTTGCTTGTCAATTGTATAAAATGATAAGGACAGACTTTCTCAAAGGAATGTTAACCCGGGCCTTATCATAAAAATTATAATCGTATGCTTAATATTTTACTGTAATACTTATCAAACGCATATGAATTGTATCAATGTATGTGTTGAGAATTCGTTGCGTCTACATTGCGCATGCGATTCAACTTAAATGCGGTCATTGTGTCGCAATAAAATTCAGCTAAACCAGTTGTAAGTTGGCCTGGACGACATTTAACAAGCACATTAAATAAAGCCATCGATGGAACCAGAAGAACCACGATAGGGTTGAACTCTGTGTGCCATGTACTAACAGTTTTGCCACGTTGTGCTGGAAACTGTGCTACTAATGGTTTTCATCCTTCGCGTGAAGACAATCCATTGTTGAAACTGGAATAAATGATATAATTTAATGTTCTGTGGATATCACGGAATTAAATTGTATGATTAATTGTTGACCAATATTAGTATTAATCATATTATTGACACATTATTACCATTTTTTAAATAATTTTTAATTCGTTTCAATGATATCAATTACAAACCAGGAGCGAAACGCTTGGAAATGGTATACATGGTGTGTAATCTTATAATTGTCGCCAATCTTTAATTGTTTCCTTACAGGTTCCTATGAAATAACCAAAGACAAAGTTTTGTTGAGATTCAACACCCCCGCATGGTTGGCCAGTGACTTGAGTTAAGACATTCCAGATAAACTGCTAACTACACAACTACTACTACCATGATACAAATGGCCAAGGAGTTCTAGCCATCATTTATACCATGCATAAATTTTACCGCAACAGGGTACCAATATGGTGCGGTATTTACTGGTTGCTTGGTGTAAAGTGCATATGCTCCTGAATGTGTAAATATTGTACATTCACAGTTGTCAGAAGTTATTTGTCTGCTTTTAGACAATGTTGTTGGAATTATGTATGAATGTTGTTCCAGTAGGAAATATTAAAACCAGCAGCCAGTTTTCAAGATTAGACAACAGCACGATTTTGGCGAATTTGTATTCGATAGTGACTATTGGAAGCACTTGTTTCTGCTGCATCTTAGTATTGCCCCAGTATTACTGTCAGCGATCAACTTGTATGGCAATCCACGTCAATATGTGTATTTCTCACTAAGTTTCTAATGCCAAATGAACGGAATCCGCATCCAGCAAAACAGTACGTTCGAAACAGGAAGAAGACCATTGTCGGGTGTACAAGTTGAAATGTTACGTTCCGCAAAACCATGTAAAACATGCAATTTGTTTTTCGTTACGTCGATACTATAATTTCGAATGCCCAACTGTCAGTCAATAAACGTTTGCAAATATCATATTTAAACTCAGCATATCTGTTGATTGCCGGGTTAAAACTTTCATATATACAGGATCGCCATCGTATGTTTTCCGCTTACAAGGAAACCTTCGAAAGTAGTTCCAACATAGTAATTAGAGTGAACCTTATTCTGTACATACTCGCCACTATCTTAGTTGCGTTTCTATACCTAAGCTATTTCAAGTACATTTATATGCTGAAGTGGATACATTAATTATACCTTTATTGGCAATTGAATACCAAGTGCATTCAATATGCATACAATATGGTTGTACTTCCGGTTTGGCACTGATTATTCTACTGTTTTAAATATCCTATCATACGATTTTTCGTTTAGGATTTAATTGTCATATTCCTTGAACGCATTGCTAATTGCACACAGTGGTACAACTACAGGTGACCTTGGTTGCCAATGAACCAAGCAACTAGCTTCTTTAAATGTGAAAATGCAAACTAAATAAATGCACTATTGATTTTAACTTGGTACGCGTGTGAAGTGTAAGCCGAGTGCAGTAAAACAAAGCAACGATTTTAAGTAAGTTTTGTTCGGGGAATCCAAAAATTTATTGTATTTGTTGTAACACTCACCTATGGAAGTTGCGCTTGCAAATTAGTGGCACCAAAAATTACGATTCTAGTTAAATTGTATATGCAACATTGTTATATTTTTGGCGTACATTTCAAACAATGAAATCCGGTTTTACTTAACTTGTGTACATCAAAAGTGAGCCACTGTAACTTTTATAGTATATGTTGGAAAAAAACAATGCTAGTATTTGGATTCTACGCACCCGATTTAGTTAAACCTCATATATTTTAGCTCCAAAAGACATGTTTCAAATTATAAAATGCAGACGGACACACAAAGGCTCTTGGATCATTAGTTTTTAGAATTTTTACAAAAGCTGGGATTGTGTTATGGCTGCTGAAAGTAGCATGGGTTGGTCTATAGGCCGCACTAAAATCGCCGATGAAAAATACCTAGCTGAAGAATTTTTCCATTTGGGTTATTTAAAAAGCATGTGACCCCTTTTTGGCCCTTAGAGTTCAAAGTAACCCGATTTGAATCGTTGTCTCTCAAGGGATTATGATCACCTTTCAATTGTTTATCAGAATTAACCATCAAATAATTCAACTTAAAAAAGCGCGGGACCCCTTTTGACTCCTACAGGTCAAAGCAACCCGATATGACCCGTAGTCCCTCTAGAGAGAATGACCACCTATCAATTCTCTTTCAGAATTAATCATAAAAAGATTCCCATTTAAAATGCATATGACATTCCCACGGCCCATACCCCACCCGCCGTGGACCGATTGACCTCATGGTCAATACCGTTGTTCCAAATCCCCTAAGAAACATCCATGCCAAGTTTCAAGAAAATGGGTCCAATGTTATAGCACGATCAGACAGTCGTACACACGGACAGACAAGCAGGCTAAAAGCACAACTACGCTGAACCATTGCGTCACCGATGTAATAATTGTGTTGACTATCAACGACATCGCAATTCTTGAAGCTACTGAGCAATTAGTTGATTGATATGTTGAACCTGCCTTTATCTTCTTTGCTTATTCTAATGAGGAACTGAAATATTAATCATCACATTCATTATACTTCCGGAGGAAACATATATTGTATTTCACTATGCATTGGCAATCATAACGTACATTTGTTTGAAGATTTCGTTAAAACGACGACACTGCAATAGGGCAAAATAATATGTTATACTTAATTGTTGCAGAGGGAGCAATTTTTTAGTAACCTTATTCACGGATATAATCCAGCTACTATATAATCGGTTATATTCAGTAAGTTTGCCAATATTAAATTGTAGGGCGTAATCGGATAAAATGACTCCAGTATTCACCAGAGGTAGAATATAAAACGATGGTTAAAATCCAGTAATTTACGGTTGGGTTGATATTGTAAAATAATATGTTGTATTATCAGGTATTGCATCATAACATTTGTGGAGCCATTTGCATCGGTCTGTTCAATGCCACATTAATGGTTTTCGTACTACGTAATTAGTCCGTGTAACAACCGTTGGCATTGACCATTTTCTCCCTGCTTCCTATTACATAGAGCAAACCAAATACATAAAGAAAGATTCTTATCACGGTTTCAGGCTGAGTGAGAGTATACTTCTTTTAGTGAAATATATTATGTTAGCTATCGCCGTGTACCAAGTATAATGATAACAGTATGTTGAGTGAGCTGTAGCATAGTTAGTGAATATTTTTTTACATCAAGCACGATATGACGTGAATATGGAGATATACTAATATTTCATAACAATTGGCATACTTACCGTCAGGTAAAGCAATAAAATCATTGTACATATTTAACTCCTTCATAACCTGCCAAAATGATGATAAGTATTACACGTTTTACATTTATGACACAAATGAATGGAAATGATATAAGTGTGATATGCGAAACATCTGGTACGATTATACATGTAGATACTTATATCCTACATCACTGCGGCAAATATTGTTTCGCAAGACGCACGAATGACAAATTATAAACCCTCAGTTAGCAGCATTACTAGAAAATAAACTTGAAACACTTGAAAGGCATATAAACCTGATATTCAAAAATTATAATTAGATTACTACGCTAAATTACTTGTGTGCACATTCAATGATATAAAACCACCTCAACGAACAAATACAGCCAAAAATGCATAGTGACTTACTTGTTAAATATTATGATCCGAAATTAGTTTTCAAAGCGATTGCTTAAAATTAAAATGCATGTTAGATTGTAATACGCTACATGCGTTCACTGCCACAAAACGAAACGATAAACATGATGTACGCACAATAAATTGATGCACCAGCAACTATAGGATATAAATCGTACAATTTACGTATGTAGAGAAAGTGTTAGTGTCACAATGTAGTAAGCTAGAGTGGTTGCGCAGAAAGGGTAATGGTCCGTCCAAACAGATCATCAAGTGGAGATGAGTTATGGCATCTTTAAGAAGTGTCTCTTGTAAACAAACGAAATACACTATTAAATCATTGAAACCAATTAGAGGCAGCAACGTTAATAATTAAGAACAGAGAGTGCAGATCTGAACGTAAGAATCAGGTTTGAATTCTCATGTCGAACGATCATTTCAACATATTGCATGCGATGGTAGCAACAGACACAATATCTCGCAACAAAACTATCAATTGTAACCATTTCAAGATACATTTACATTGAATTCATAAGGTAAATGCATAACACCCTTTTACCACAGAAGCTCAAAATCAAAATGCAACTACAAACTCAATGGAACGGACTTTTGACATGCACACACATAGCAAATTTACCTGCAAGTAATGTCGCTGAATTTCGGAGGAACTCATGGGAAATGTAACGAAAACACGTGAGCAAGGGCATTAGCATTACTAGGTGGTGCATATTTAGATACTTCATTGAATATGAAAATAAGCTATTTGTGAACTTCAAGCGGCTAGAATGAATAATTTCTGTATATAGAAGAAATGCATTACCCTCTAATTTCATTAAATAAATTATCTGGTTTCGGCATTGAAGCGAGAGAGTCACAAATTACGGCCCATTGCTTCTCATTAACGTTGCTCTTCAATACGTTATTGAGAAGGTTTACGAAGCTTTCTGTCATGGCCAATGTGAGTGCATTATTGACAGCTAAATGCGGTTTTAACATTTTGTAAATCACAGCTTCTCTCATTTTAGATCTGTTTGAAGTTTCCGAAAGTCTCCACCAATTATCTTTTTTGCCGACATACGTTATTTACTAATGCCGCGCCAGAATACTGCCAATTGAAAGTGCGTACATTTTTACGTGATTGTTGAGTATTGATTTGAGATACGCAATGGGTATTGCCTAAGCCATGGAGATACAATTAAAACATTCTGATTGCTGTTGTGCCAGTTTGTACGAAAGGGATGACCACAGTCATTCTCTGGTAATTGTATATTTCTGTTGCTGTTTTCTTGTGAGATGGAGAAGCACAGTGCAAATGGAAGATATTTTCATAGAGCATACAACCGTTTTCCAAAGGAGAATCTGCCTTCGGCCACAAATTATAGTAATTTGCATGAAACATAAATATGTGCTGTGGTAATGGTTTTCAGTATTCTCTCATAATAGCTTACTTCGCTATTCTTTGTTCCATCAGTGAGTTGTAGTAGCCGCATTTAAATTAATTATATCATCTCTGTACTACAATATCAAATACTGCAAGAAGATCAGGCAAAAGTCAGCCTCTGAAAAATAATGTTATCAAACTTTCTGATGGTGCAAAATGAAAATATTTTATACTCTTGTAGTTTGGATTCCTTCGAAAGAAAACATATTCAGTCAACCGGTTGCGTGGTGAATTCATTACTATTGTTCTCATAACTGATCAAATTATCTAGTGTTGTTTCAAATCTAAAAGATGTAATCCTTCTCTCATTTAAAGTGTAACACTATATAAATATACTTAATTGTGATGCCTGAATCACAAAAACCAATGATCACAAGAATTTTGTTTTTGCATCAGTAAATTCCATGGCATTTGTTTTTTGCATCCGGCTAGTACAAAGGAATTTCCGGAGAGATGGTGCAAAGTCGTCTGGGTGAAAAAATACAACACAATAGGGGTAATACATCAGAGGACTTGGACCGGCGGTACTGGGATCATGATGATCCGTACTCTTTCAAAAAATTTGTTGATAAATCCCGTTTGGTGCCCGGGTACGAGGAAGAAAATTGGTCACCGCTGGATGAGATTGAATGGCTGGATAGAGCTCGGTTCGACGAAGGCGTCCATTTAATACGGTCCTACCATTCAGTGTTTTTGCAGATCGAAGTATTGATGGGAATGGGAATATTAACTACCTTCAGACCCATTTCAGACATACTGTTCCGGGACCGGTCCATTCTGCCAGAACGAGAAGTATATGTCCTCAGATTCTTAAAGAAAGCAATGGGAACACATAAGCTCATTGATTCTTTCCGGAATCACGACGAGACTAGACGCCAGTTTTATAGAATCCGAAGGCTGCACCAGCTTGGCGCAAAGCGAAAACCGACGTACCACAAAGGGAAATCTTTAAATGAAATAATGCCACTTCCAGTGCAACCATGGATGGCCGATATGGTTGTGGCTATCAAGCAGGATTCTGAAGCAGTCTACTCTTCTCTACAACTTAGGAAGCTTGGAACCCCTACATCGTTTGAATGGAAAATGCCTGATGTCCCGATAAGTCAATTTGACATGCTATGTTCCATATTCATTACACTCGGTGGGCCATGGTTTGCTCCCAAATATTTCGGGTTTCCATCGCGAGAGGATCCTAGGATTAAAAGCATCTTTCACGTTGGCGCGATAGCATGCCGTATGCTAGGAGTAAGAGACGAATTCAATATTTATATTCAATCTCGAAATGACGTTGTAATGGCATTTATTCGAAACATTTTTCTACCAGCCTTTAGAGAGATAGATGAATTTTCTATTGCCTTACAATACTATATGGCTGTAGAGTTTGAACAGTTGCTGCCTATTTTCAGGTACAAACCAGTGCTCTGTCTTTCAATGGAAGTTTTATTTAAAGCGGTAGAAGAACCCATTTCCGGGAACCTTCACCTTTCGTATCCGGTTAGAAATGTATGGGCATTATTAAACTGGCATGATAAAATTTATTATCATTTTATAAAGACAATCCTGTGGATATCGGGAATCAATTTCATAACTCTGAAAATATCAAGTTATATTACTAAACTGTGGATGAAAAGCTTATTAACTAGTCTTACAGTTAGGTCAAAGAAAGACAATGCCAATAAGGTTTAGTTTGGTTCCACATCAAGTTCAAAATCATGTAACTATCATAATTTTACACATATACATACCTCGGTTTTCCATCTAGTGAAGACATATATGATTATACCGGTGATTAAATGTAAGATATCGGTATATAATATCAATGTCGTAAGAAATTGCAATTTTAAATTAAACACGAACCAACTGTATTAAATTTCAATTTACACTGATCTAGCGGTCAAGCATTCTAGGTTTCACGTTTAATATACGAATGAAAGTCGCAGACAATGTAATGATTTGCAGTTTAGCGTAAGCAATAGTACTCTGTACCCATGGGTAGCATTTAATAATTTATAACATCCTTTACTAATGTCGGCATTGTACCGTGTGTAGACCTAAATATACCGTTATAACTTATAAGTTTGTATACTCAAATCACAACATTTATAATGGGGCTTGGGTTTTCATCAACGCTTCGCCATTACCATCATTTGTAAAATGTTTGAGTGATACATGCATCAGTTCTGTTGAATCTTGTAAATGCTACTATATGTATTCAGCCAGAAACGAAGGTTTGCATATGACTTTGTAGAATTTAAAATATCGCAGCTACCGAAAAAAGTTGAGCTGCACTATGTTACAATATGCCCCGGAATCCGTAAACAAATGGTTATTGTTCATCATGCCGACGGATGAGGCGACTTAATTTCCCATTTTTACATCGTTAGGTTCTGGATTTTGTTTGAAATTGTAATCTAAATAAATTAACTTTTATTACACGTTTATTCTATTTGTTGAACATCATAATTTTCCTTCAAACAGAAAGGTATTGCTACCACAGCAAGCCGTACAGCTTAAGCATTTAGTTGGATTTGCAATGTATAATTTGAGAGGTAGAATAAAATGCATAATCTCATAATTGCGGGCCTCTGATTACAGCCTAACTTTACCGGATGCGTCTACTGTATTACAGAGAACGAAATTACATACACTTAAAAGCTCCGAAGAAACCCACGCTGAACATTGCATCAGCATATATATGCGGTTGTTTAAGATAGAATGTGACGCGCATTTGAAATTGAAAGTTTGGATATATCATCATGACTTCGTTGACCTTTATTTTATGTTATGGAAATAATGCCAAAAGTATATATAATAATTTCTAAAAACTCCCATATTACGGTGTTCTACCGCGAACCTCTTAATTGCACAATCATTAAGTCCATGCAGAACCAATATTTTTTACATTAATTGATAGGCTTAGTAAAAGGAAATTTAAAATTATTAGTAATAATGAAATAATGAGCCGAACAAATCCGTCAAGGGGATCCAACGTCAATGATTTCAATGTCATTCGGCGAGCAAAGCTTCGGTAGTTCAGTTATCCAGATGAGTGTACTTTCATTTTCCAGCTATGATAAGAACAGAATATCTCAAGCGAATTCAAAGGTATACCTCCATGTTGTCAAAAATTGGAGTGACAATATGGGAGGTGGATTCATCCAACTGTTCCTTTTATAGGGATAGTGCTCTGCGAAGAAAACAAAAAGCAATTCACATATACTTCTCATTGTACATGTCATATCTTCTTCTCGAATCAATTCGATTTTATTTCGCAATGGAAGTGGATCCATCCGGTGGAAATCGCGAACGATTCTACCTACAGTATGTGTTCTTGCTCTTCTTCGTTGTCCCATATGCACTTAACGCTGTTACCTTTTACAAAGGTGATGAGCTGGCCCTAATAAGCAACTGGCTGGTACGACTCTGTCAAGGCATCACGGCGCGAAAAACGTCGCATTTACCTGAATGGATGCTCAAAGAGGATCGCAGGCTTTCGAATATAATGGAAAGAGGAATGTCTGTTATGGGAGCAACGTTTCCTCTTGTTGGCGTCTTCTACGGTCTGCACTATCTGGTATTTCCCAACTGGCCGATTTACATTACATATGAATTCTCATTGCGAAAAAATGACAGTGTATGGCATGCAACAATCTACCAGCTAATGTACGTTGCCATATCTATACCCAACGCCATGCTCATGATGACCATCACGACAAAGGTTGCAAATTGTATGTGCTACGTTCTAATATATGCCTTTCAAATTAAGCCGTTACTAATAACAGCTTCATTCACATGGATGCGATTACCACCTCCAAGCGTTCCACTCGCAGAGTTCTACACCGTCTCAAATTCTAGGACTGACCGCCGCAAGCTATTCGGAGACGGCGCCGTTTCGGCACCGGAATCCGAGGGTCTAATTGGGCTGCAAAATAAAGACTCTGGACATTGGGAAAAATTTGCACTTCTCTACCGACAATTGCAACTTGTCCATAACCTGACACTGCAAATAATTGGACCGTTGCTGCTTGTGGATCAAACTGTGGTAGTTAACATGCTACTTACTGCTGCATATTTCATGATACGTCATGGGAATGAGGTCGATTGGGAGATGTTGGCGTTTGTGATGATGTTCGCAGGAGTAACCTGGAGCAATTGGTGCACCGTCCTGGATGTAAGCGGGAAAATGCTGGTGCTGAGTGAAAACAGTCTCACGTCATGGAAAGAGATACCCTGGGGTTCTCGCCGCTGGTCGAAAATCATGGAAAGGTTTCGAAGGTCCGTTACGCCGATTTCTTTTCACACTGGAAATATGTTTGTAATAGACAGATTGTCAATATTGGATTTCCAACAAACATTCCTAACTGGTGTGTTTGAGCTGCTGCTATTAACTGAGTAATTTATGTGATGATATGATACTAATACTCTAGCGGAACCCAGATGACCCCCAACAGTTACTATTACATCGATAGGTTAAGTATTATGTCACATGTAATTTACAAACACAATGACTTATTGATATGGTCAACGTGAAAGTGATTAGGTAGTACACAAATACACATTCCTAAATTTACTCAAAACAATTATTAGTTAATAAAGTACATATTTAAAACGTTCTGATAGGTAACCACTAACACCAAAGTTATCATTATGTAATATGTGCACTCACTAATCATGTGTAAGATAACTCTACCGCTTTTAATTAAATGAACATTAACAATATATCAATATATTAAAACATTAATGAACTTATACTTTAAAACATCTCCCATTACCTTCAAAATAATAATAATATTACTTGCTGTAAATATTGACAAACATGGCTTAATAAATTGTTGTTTGCTGTTACAAGCGCACATGTCAGCGTTAAAAATAATTATTTCATATATATTTGTCCTTTTATAGGCATTAGTTGGCTAAAAATTCTTCTTAGTTGCCATTCCACCAACGTAGTGGATAATTTACGAACTACGTCACTAACACTTGTAAGCCAGATTAATGATTTAAGAAAGTAATACGCTAATCGATCCTTCCAACTTAAAAGTGACCAAATATGTTTTAGTGGGTACCTGTGTTTGTCATTTTGTTCTTCTAGGGAATATAGGATTGTTTCAACAGCAAACATTTGTACTGTCTTGTACCTAACAATGGGCAGCAGTACGCTAATCGGCTGAGCCAGAAAATTTTGAAGGGCAACCACAGTTATGTCAATATCTTGTAAGGCTCTTAAAAGTACATTTCTGACAAGCTTTCTAAAATCTTCTGCATTTGGACTAATGTAGATGTTGAATTCGTCGCGAACACCAAACATGCGACAGAATACGGCCCATACATGAAACAAACCTTTTATTTTCACGTTGTCTCTAGAGCTTAGGCCAAACACTTCCGGTGTTAGCCAGACTGCACCCGAAAATGTAAATGCTACACAAACCATATCGAATTGACTGACCGGTACCTCCGGAATATCCCATGAAAATGAAACAGGGTTAATTTCATCTTGGACACCTGTCGAATTTTTCTGCCAACTTTCGATATCCATCTTAATGGCGTTGACCATGTCACTCATCCATGGCTCCTTTCGTAGTACTAGAATTTCGGGAAGTGGTTTTCCATCATGGAATTTTGGTTTATTGGCAGCAGCAAGTCGGTGCAATTTTCGTAGTTTGTAAAATTGACGTTTAGCTTCTTGTGGATTTTTCACAGCTGAGAAAAGTCTATCAGCTCCTTGTGTTTTCGAAAGTAACCTTAGGAGGTACTCCTTTGGGTCCGGGTAAACTTTTTCTTTATCTCGGAAAAGCATTGTAGACACGGGTTTTATTGGAATCATAACCCCCAGACCAATCACGAGACTGAAGACCATGTACACAGAGTAATAATTTTTATGGAATTGAAGACCTTCCTCCAACAACGATGGGTCGAACCATGGAATTTCGTCCAGTGGAGCAAATTGTTCATCCTCGTATCCAGGTATCAAGCGGCCCTTCTCAACAAGGTGACGAAACATTCGCGAATTTATTGACTTCGTGTTTGGTTCTTGACCGCCACGGCATTCCATGTTCCTACTCGTTACTATGGATGGCACATCCATTGCAAAATCAACCCTTTCTCGTCCGGAATTTGTTGAGGTTGCAAGCTATTTTTGGTAACACATTTCAGGAAGAAATGTACGATTTGTTTATATTCGTACGGGATACTGTCATGGAGTTGTAAAATATGGAATAGGTGTGTACATTTTATATGTACTAAATACTTCTGTACAAAGACAGCTAAATATGCACAATATTAAGAAATTGTTTCCTACAAGTTAATGACAGCATCCTAAAACCGAAGCACCAGTTGCTGATTATTTAGTAAATTACTTTATAAATGTTTCTCGATGGGCATTCGCATGTAAATAATATTTTTAAGCATGGGGAAACATTTTTCTGATTACGTCGATTTTGGATGAAAGTGTAATACGCAATAAATAATATAACTACACTAGTATAACGATATGTTATATGTGTACACCAGTATCGGAGTTGAAATATGTCTAACCGATTTTGCGGTTACGTGACTTCTTATTGTTCGCATGCAGTGCTTATTATTTTCCCAAGATTAGCATTCGTTCATATTATGTGAAAAAATTGAGACCAGTCTTACGCAAATTTTGCAATATGTGGCCAAATCCAAAGCTACGTGAGCACGCTATATTTTGCAAAATAAAACCGTGTTTTGAACCGATACGATAAACAAGTAGCGAAAGCTAATACGTTTACAAAATACCTTTGCGGTGTTCCTGTTATGACATTGATTAAAATATATAACTTACAATTAGTCATATCATTTGTGCATCTTGTCCAATCGGTTTAGCATCGATGTCGCTTGATGAACTGGGTTGCTTTCTATTTTTCATCATGATCACTCGTCGGCAGAACTGATAATATCCTATAGACCAAATTTCCAAAATTCTCCGTCGCATTTCTAAAATTCCATTATTCAGTTGATATTATCTTTGAATGAGGCTACGACAGTCCAACGTTGCATTGTGTTGTACACAACATTTCATATGCCAGCATAAAATTAATTTTATATATTTGATATTTACTTGATACGGTTGTGTTTGACGGAGTGTGTGATGCTTATGATATAGTTTCATTCAAATGTCGGATGGGACAGACAATTCGTTTCCTCGTTGCCATGAAGACAGTCACTATCACAATAAGACTGACGATAATTAGTACTAGTTTCCTTGTCTTGCGGAATGTGGCTTTTACCATCGAAATATCGGGAATGGAGAACCAGGTGTGAGTCATTAAGCAGCAGAAAAGCATATGTAATGATAGTCTGCCACGAGATTTTTATCATGTCTATAGTAGCGATAGAAGACATTTTACACTCTACTGCGAGTGTAGAAGTACGATGGTTTAGTTTATTGCAGAAGTCATCAGTTACGTTGGAAAGTAGTTAAAAATTACTTTCTTGTTTTGACCGAATAGGACTTGTCTATATTTCTCCTCTCCACCCGGTAATGCATGCCTTTTCTGCTGTATATATTGCACATGGAATGTCGCCAGTAAAAAATACAACTAATTATGATGATGTTTTACTCAAAGCTGAGCGTAAAACTCATTCGATCTTACCCTGGTTTTTTAGAAACATTTGCGGAGTACTGACAAAATGGCCCCAGAAAATCTGAATACTCATAATGTCGTGAACGAGCTTCAGAACACTCATAAAGAATCGCCATCATTCCCTGTGAAGCGAAGACCAATAAGTGCAAATTCGTTCCAATCGTTTGTTGCTGAGGCCCGAATCGTTCCTGGCTATGTTGGAGAGAGTTGGGAGCCGATTGAGGACATTCCCTGGTTGAATAAATCTATTTTCGACGAAGGCCTAGCGTTCTACCATGAGTTTTTATCCGTCTACGTACAGTTGGCTATTTTTATATCTCTAGGAACGGTAATGTCGATGAGGAACGTAGCTACAATAGTTTTTCGAGAACGGGAACTTCGGCCGAACCCAAAAGTGTACATGCTGAGGTTCTTTAAGAAAACCCAAGGAACGCTGAAATTGGTGGACTCGCTTCATTATCCTGAAGAAGCAAAGCGCCAGTTTTATAAAATACGAATGCTGCACACATTAGGGGCAAAGCGAAAACCAAAGTATCATGATGGGGTACCACTTCCGCAGGTTATGCAACTTCCTAAACAGCCGTGGATGACAATATTTGTGAATGCTGTTAAGAAAGATGTTACAGAGTGGAAGTTGTTACATAAGCTAAACGAAAGTGATGAGAAGTCGATATCTTCTCCATGGAGCATGCCCGATGTTCCGATAAGTCAATTTGAGGTGCTCTGTGGAGCGTTTACCATCGGAGGTGCGTGGATGGATCCCACTGCCTTTGGTCTGAATTCAAGGGATCATCCCAAAATTAAAAGCGTGTTTCATTCTTGTGCTGTGTTCTGCCGCATGTTGGGGGTTCAGGATAAATTTAATATATACATAAACGCTAATTCAGAAATATTTAGGAAGTTGGTAAAGAACGTATATTTAACTACGCTGCTAGATATCGATGAAACGATAGTAGCAGTCCATCACTACCTCTCTTCAGAGGTTCAGAAGTTACTTCCATATTTTAGGTACAGAGCAGTGTATTGTTTGGGAGTTGAAAAAATTCTATCATCGTTAGGGTCGTTGGATTCGAAGACTGTGTCGAAGTATCCTGCCCAAAATATATGGTCATTGCTTGATTGGAAGGAACGTGGGTGCTACCATTTAATGAAAGGTATGCTGTGGTTCTCGGCATCTTGTTCTCTGACTCGAAAATTGACCAATGGCATAACGAAGTGGTGGCTTGATAAAACGATTCAACAGCTAAAGAAAGACGACACAAATAATGCTAGAGGTTAAATACTAAGGATTATTGACAAACCCACGTATAAAACTGCAAACCCGTATTTAACACGGTCTGACACTACAACAATATAAACTTTCAAATTTACACAGTTGATAAATAGTAGGGTAAAGTAAATTCTATCTTAATTGCGGCATGACACAAATCCGTGTCAATATATGACATTTTGTTTGTTATGATTTTACCAGTTGAGGGCAACTGTTTGTACAATACGAAATCAAGACACCGTATGAGTAACTGCAATAAAATTCAGTTTCGTTTTCAAAATGCATTTTACTACTATAGCGTTTCCGTCCTAGCCTCACGTTAGTGCTGACTTCTGTGAGTAACTCATTATGCATGGGTTCCCAACATCCCAATCTCAAACATGCATATCTCTCAGGATTCACTACTCCACCAACGGGATCCTCCGCATAACGGCGACAACGATCACTCATCTGAACTTTCCATCAGTCGCCACTGCAACTTCTTTCGCATTCGGCTATTTTATATTGTTTCCGTTTTCTACTTTATTTTTACCCTTTTATAAAAAATAAAAATAAACTACTAGAAAATTTAAACAGGATCTATCGATTTACTGGGAAGCCAGATGTATGAACGCATTTGCTTTCATTATTTTTGTGATGCAACCTTACGGCAAGTAGCAACACAACCATTTAAATCAAACCACTAAATCCTAGTTTTAAAACTGTTAGTTTTAATTGGACTCTTTTTTACAAAAAAATAAGTTGCCTCAATTTCGGTGTGTCATGTTGCCGCACATGTCGGTAGCCCTTGAATTTAGTCGTGCTGTGTCAAAGAAAATTGCAAGCATTATACTGAAATTAAACCGGTTCATACTCTTGTAAAGAAACGTATTGCCTGTTTACGCATCTCTTCTGACAATTAACCAATACAACTAAACCCAGAGTCATCCCCCAGTGTAACACGTTAGCTAAGACAAAAGTCGAGTTTCCTGATTTCGGCTAGTTTCATAATTGTTTAATCATAGAATGCAATTTTGACATGTCCTTTTTTGTATTTTCTGAAGCCGTAAAGTTTCTTAAAATTGTTCTTAAATATTATGTTACTTACCACGCTACTACCATTAGCTTTCCAACTAACCGATTTACCAAAAATATATTGCATGTACAATGCAGAGCAATTGTTCTTATATCATATCAGAAACTTCAGCATAAAACATGGTGAAATACCGGAATCTTATTGTTGTAGAATGTGGGATGCATTGACATTTGTATTACAAATTTATGTATAACAGATCACTGAAGGCTAATTCTGATACGTTTATGGTTACGACAATGGGAACTAAAACATACTCATTTTTCTGGATGGTTCATTTGGCAGCAAAATGTTTAGGCGCACCGTAAATTACACAGCAAATTTACTAATTCATATTTTCAATGCGTTCCGCATTACACCTATGTTGGTGTCGTCTTTCCGTACAATGGTATTTCTGCGAACCCCAAATGTCATAGAATATTGCAGTGAGAATAGTTTCATTTTATTTTGTCAGTTGTTTGAGGCGAAGATACCTTTAAATTTATCTCTACACGTGAAAAGACATATTAACAACTCCGCCAACCGTGGACGCAGTTTCAAGACAGACCTTGATATGAAAGCAGTCTCTCGTCGCCGACATCATCAATATAATTCGCATAATTGGCACTTATAATTCAATCAATATTTTCAAGCAACTAGTTCATTTCAAGCGTACTTGACGATATGGTTTGAAGCCGTTCGCATTCAGTACGGCATAAAGTACAAAAACGTACTATCAAAGCATTATATTACCAATTTGAATCTAGCGTTTACAATTAAATTCAGATGCAGTTTAAAGCAAGTGTAGCATCGAAATCTATTGGCTTACTGTTAATGTGGCTTTGATTATATTTTGTGAGGTTCACAAAAATATAAATCGATGGAACGGGCATAGCACAGCACAGCTTATGGGCGACATTGAAATTGTTGTGAGGGCTTGACGCAGGCAGTTGATGTCATTAAATATAATTCGCGAAATTATATATCATGACATTACAGTTTCTTACTTCCTCACTGTTGTAATAATCATACAGTTTATACCTTGTAGAATCGGCATCAAATTATAACCCACGATATAAGGTTATGTGAACCAAAATGTAATTTAATAGTAGGTTTTACGTTTCAATATACGCTATTAAGTTGATCACCGTATACCGCCGCGAATAGCATGTTTTTGCTTTGCGATAAAACTCTCCAGACTTCTTCGATAACAAACCAAATTGCATGTGATTTTGGAAATTCGGCCATTGTCCTTCCAATGTCTACAGCTATATCATGCTATTTTCCATTTCAGTAAGGCAATACTTAGCTAAAACATTGATATCGTTAATGATGAAAAATATAGCCTGTAGCGCCTCCAAAATTAAAACTGGACATGAGGATTACGGCAAACATTTCTGTATGGTATTATATTTCCTATAGCATTAACTCTAATTACAATACATATACAGGAACTAATGCTGTTGTGCCTGATCTTAAATGTTCTTACGCCAACCTTGGATAAAGGAAATATACTTCAACAGAACAATATATCATCATATTATTACTTCTATAACTTCATCCCCTCAGAATGCACTAATCACAGGATTACGTTCACAAACGTTCGGTTGTCGAAGCAATTAAACAACACTTTTTGCAAGTTAGTCAAATCGTTCGTGACATTTTTGCTTGTAACCATTGCGACCCACCATCATGTCTGATCCTATTGTTTGCATTTCTTATAATTGTGAATGCATGCTCGTTTGTTCCTGCTGATTCTGATTAGAAGCCATCATAAGTATACATTGAATTTTAAGTTGCACAAAAGTACGCAACCAATTGAATTTAGTTTTCAATGGCAAGGCAACACCTGGCAAGTGGTCCTATCATTTGAAAAGGTAGCAATACGTATTTACGTGTAAAAGTGAATGCGCCTCTTTCTGATAAAGCGCAAGATAGTGTCGAAAATTTATGCAGTGCTATTTGCGGATCCGATTGCTTATAAAGATGGTATTGAAATCTAGGATCCATCCGTAATTCGCGGACACATTAAGAGGAATATTACAAGAAATTCATTTTACACTTCACCTATAATTGTGCATAAAATGCCGGATTCCGACAATATGATACACATAATCAAGCTTCAGAATGTGCTGCAGGTTTTCCCAGGTATTCTAACAAGGTATTGTAAGATATTAAATTAGCTAAATGCTGCCGCTATTTAACGCATTGCACAGGGTACTTGCCCAGTCCAAACACGTCAGAGGTGCAAGCGAAACGGCAATATGTACAATGTTGAACGCATCCCAATTCAGGGGAAATAGTTTGTCGCCGGGACATGGTTACACACCCGACCACCATCAAACACAGTCTACAACCTGTAAGACAATTTATATAGCAATGGATATATTTAACAGTTCATGGAAGCCTTACTGAAACTGATTTTCTTTTTAATTTTTGAATTCATTTAAATGTAAAATCTATTCGATTCAACTTTTATTGCAGCTAATCATGAGTGCCATTCAGGGTTCGGAGGGATGGGACAAGTAGGTAGTATGTTAGTTAACACAATACAGATTAGGTAATAAAACTTAGTAATCTTTATGATAGGGTATGGTACACAGCCAAATTAAGCCTAAAATGAACTCCTGTTGCAGATCATATTGGATAGGGAATATTTAATCTTTGATTGACAGAAGGGAAAAGCGTCTATGCAACATGCTGCAGAATTCTTTTAAAAATGCGATACTACAATTAAGCATTGAGGCAGTAGGTATCACTATGCCCCACTCTAAACCGGATCCTTCAAGCAGCAGATCGGCACGTCTCATTACTCCGTCAGCCAATGAGAGCATGCCACGAGTTACACGCACTCCGTCAGGACTGACAGGATGAGTCAACCCTCTCAACCATCACCATCTCATTCTTCACCAGTCTTCTGCTCTAAACTTGCACACTATATTCTGTCTGTAATTATTAGTAATTGTAATAAAGATAATTATTACTACATTATACCTATTGCTTCCCGAACCTCATTAAATCATAACACCACAAGCATAGCACCATATTTTTTTAAATAGAAAAGAAGACATTAATGCTCGGGTTTCCCACTTATACCCTTATCATTTCAGCAAATTGGAGGTCTCCTCCGGTGACCCGAAAACTTGGGAGAGTCATATTATACTAAATAATTTGTTGCATGTAGTATTGCGCTAAAGCAAAACGAAAAGAACAACAAATTATCTAGCACTATATTGCAATGTATATATAGATGGCATGTCACAACAAAATCTAAAATTCCCATCTAACGAGAAACATAAACTCAGGGTTGCATCTTAAACATAAACATCCTAGCCAATGCTGAATGAAACGATATTCCAATCGAGAAAACCAAACAATGCTGAAGCGAGTGTACTCTTTTTGAAAGTTGACAACACATTTAATACTTTTGCAACATTCAAGCTGTAAGCTAAATTGTGACTATTTCGTCTATGCAAAGGTGACATTGAATGGTATTCATGCTTAAGCACATGCATCAGAACAACTTTTAGAGGCTGTGTGGGTTTCCATCTATCACAATAATGCAGTGGCGACTGCGCTTAATTTTATAATAATTAATTTGATTTAAAAACCTTGCAGATTATGCTTATGGATGATGTTTTCGCGACGAGGTTATATGCTATTTGCACCTTTATGAAGTATTTTGATGGATGAATCTGTGTAAATACGTGTGTATCAAATTGGGTGATTTATCTCGATAAAGGTGTTTGGAAATGTTTATTTCGCATTGATAAAATTTACACAAAGTTTGTATAAACTCGGCAAAATCTGAGCAGATTGCGGCCGACAATAGTGACAACAAAGTCACCGCTCTCGGTTTTTACCGTTGTTTGTAGATTTGACTTGGGTGCGTTAAAATTTCCGGAAGGATAAGGGACCAATAACCGAGACTAATGCCATACTGGAAAAGATGTAAAATGGTTTAGACATAACATTGGAACGGGGCAAACAACATCACGTCATGTCTCATTAAGTAATTATATGATTTCTGAATTTTGAAAAACGGTTACTGTGTTATATTTAGTTAACTTGGTAGGAAATTATTTAATACAAAAGATTTAATGATTTTCCAGAACCAACTTTATATACGAGTGTATTCAAAGTAAAGCACTATCGTGATAATTACTCCAAAAACTGAATGTATTAAGTGAACACTAATAGTAGAGTGCGATTAAAATGTGTATATGGCAAACTGATTCAATGTTAATTATTATCCACACAATATTACAAATTAAAATTTCGTACATATCAGTCTAATACCAGGTGTCTATTTAGACACTCGGACAAGGTGTCTATTTAGACAATTTCGAATAATTAATTATTTAGGTGTCTAAATAGACACCTGTGTGTATTTAATAAATATTTTCTAGATGTCTATATAGACACCTAAAATCATCTAATTTGAAATAGCGCGTGAACTAACTGCAGTAAATTTGTCAAAAAATAATAGAACAATCAGAACAAAAGACTCGATGTTCTGAAACTAACATCTTACATTTTTGTTGAATACTTTAAGAAATATTTAATTAATAAAAAGTAATTATTATTATTTAAATATATATCAAACCTACCTACCTACATTTAATCTGAACGCAATTTGAAAATTAAAAGTCTGTAATGGAAGTAAATGTACTTGTACATGTGGCGAATCAAATCACAAAACTTTAGATATATACGTAAATAAATGAAATGCAAAGACGTTGCGATGAATGTGATTATCGTTTTCATAGAAGAGGCATACAAGTATACACATTCTAAGTATCACAGCTTAAGTTCATAAAACAATTCTAGATAGAAATTATTTGACTGAACGTAGATGGTGCGACATTGTATTCAATTTGATGAACATCGAACTGCATCGCTCTAGGAAACCATTTACTTGAAATGTCAAGTTTGTTGAGCTGAACAATTTCCAGGCTGTTTCATGAGATCACCGCTCTGCAATCATCGCGCACTTTATTCCGGTAATGTGGAGACATTAAATTAAGTTAATCAAATCTTTTGCAAACCGAAATGTTTACATGTGAAATGCCATATGTAATCATTACAATTGAAACTGGACATCTTTCTGACATTGTTACCAACATGCTCTGATGACATATTAACGGCTCATAAAACTCAAACGGCCGACACACATGAAACGTAATTGTTCTTGACCTTATAGTAATTGTGATAACGTGGTTTCGGATTTTTTGTGTAAGCTCACGTAAAAACGAAAATGGTAATTAATCACATAATGGTCAACCACAAATACAGATAGGCTTCCCTTCGATAATCATCGTCAAGGAATACGCATGACCTGATTCATTTGACGGCAACGTAATGATTGATTTTTTAATGCTGTTGGATTAGCGGTCAAGCGAGATTGACCGTAACGAACGTCATATATGTTATGCTAGTCACGGTGTCTTCAAGTTACTAATAACCGTCCATGGAAGACAAAATCAAATGATTTGTTGTTGGCATATTTTAGTGAAGATGTTCGTGCATACTAACCGCCGTGAGCAAACATTTCCTGCAATTTGCGTGAAGCAAAACATAAAACTAACCAAAATGGGGATGAACGTTCATCAGTACATAGGTTGTGTTGTAACATGAACTTGGCCTAACCTCATTTGTTTGTGTTTGCAATTTCCTACCGCGTCATCAAATCTCTTGTGTAAGTTTATAGATTTTTGGCACGCAATAAACGTTACGACGCATGAACGAAAGGAAAATTTTAGAGCCAATAATAAATATTGAGGTCTGCGGCCGCAAATTTATTATGCGTCCTATAATAAATGGTGGGTAATTTTGAGGCTGAGAAATTGCAATAAGTTTTTGTACAAAATTGGCATCATCAAATAGGAGTTACTGAAAAGTCACGTTTCTGGTTACCTTTTTTATCGGAATGTTTGCGTTTTTAATTCACAGTGTCTTCAACTCCATTGAGCTTTAAAAATCCTTGGGTAGACCGCGGCCATGAAAATGGGAATGACTGGAATAATGCTGAGTCATAGGAACCATTAAAAAAGTGACACCAAGTCATCGTTGCATAATTTAAGTCACAGATGCCAGCGCTGACAATACGTTCCGGGTTAAAATACTTCTCTGGAAAGTTTATACATGACCTATGGAGTTTTTAAATGTTGCCAAAATCGATATACTTGCAAAGTAATCTGGCTTCAATAATTACAGAGAGAAAATGACATCATCATTACTTGCGGGGATCACATTTATTCCAACAATCTCGTCACCTTAAATTCGTCAGCATCATTGCTCCGTACGTAGATATTTTGAAATGAATCTTTACTAACGATTCTAGCAATATTCAGTACAAATATTTTATGTTATCCTTCACGTGACTCGTAACTAATGAATAATATGTTAAATATTTTCTGGCTTTGACGTTCCGCGAGACATTGGTTTCAAGCAATTGAGAATTGTTATTATTATTAACTCTACTGCAGTGTAATTACAATTAAAAACCTGCGACTCATTTTTTTATTCATGCTATGCTCATCGAGACCAACAGCGATGCCTTTCAATGATCACTGAACAAGTGATCAGTTTAATTGCGATCACTTTGTTAGTGCTTATTTTCTAATAGTCATCAAGTTCATATAATGATTGGTCACGTGAGTTCTTATTAACATTGAGCTTGGTATGTGCAATGTAACGTGACAATTGTATTTATGATACATACGCTTATTCTTTGGGTGATACATAGCCAAATATCATTAGAATTACATATTGAATTAAATGTTTGAATTAAATTTGAAATGTACCACATACATGTTGTGAGTAAACATACCTAAGTCAATTTAGTGCAATTAATAGCAATTTCCAGACACAAAGACAATGAATGCATTAGATCAGATGCTTGTAATTGTAGGACCACATGGTGACTTATAAACACGGATGTTCTTAAACACTAGAATTAATTATGTACAAAAGCAAGTTTGCATCCTACGAAATTGCATCCGTTATTAAAGTATGTATGTCCTTCAACTTATGAGTGAGTTTGGGCGGGTCGAGTGAACATTGGCGCAAGCAAATAAAAAGGATTGACAACGAACATTTCATAATTCTAGTTTTCGTATTTGTTAAAACATTGTAACCTTCCGATTTTTTATACGTTCACTAGAGAGCATGCATGGATGTATAATGGTAGTAATATTCAAGGTTCAGAAGGAAGAAGCAAATGAAAATTATACTCCGTCAACAATATTTCCGTTTCATCCACACTGCCACTTATGCTTGAAAGCAGCGGCATCACGTTCTCTAACTGCATGACATACACACATAATTTCCGTGGCTAGGAGGGGAATGGTCCTTTCTCCGAGCACGATAAAAACAAATAAGAATAGTGTTATTAAATACTTTTACTGGACAATAATAACAATATAATGATGGACGCATACGCTTGATTGCAGTTTATGGGCAATATGGTAAATGCTTTGGAAGGGTTCATGAAAAGATGTACGTCCCACTCTAAAATTGCAGAGCATGTAGGGCTTGGCCCTGCAATTGTAGATACATACCATTATATTAAGTTTGAACATACATACAAGTAGCTAATCGCTGTTATGTCCATGAACTTTGTGATAAGTTATACAACTGAACCAATGAAATATGACTGGCAGAGCAGTCAATTATGTGGTAAATCTATGACGATTGTAGTTCAAATCGGTACACTGCGTCATTCTCAATCACTTTCAATGTTCACTCAAGTTCAATGTCACCCATGCCACGTAGACGAATTTGACTGATATTTGGTTTTTACGATGATCGTAAAATATGTTGTGCGTACGTTCAGAAAATATTTTTTTAAAGTTTCCAATTTGGCTTTGTGCAATATTGTAGAAACGATTCAATAATGGTACAGGTAAATTCATTGTGTACATTGTATCATTGTAAACGTAGCCACAAAAATAACCGGAATCGTGCCCTATCGACTATACTGTCTTTATGACTCAGAGTTTGGGTATAATTCTTTTTAGCGGTGAGGAACATTGCCAATGGCACAGTGACAAAATTCCTGCACCACTTGTTATTGATTGCATAATAATTTAGTCACCGCAGATCTCTGTATTTATCACTGGTTCTAAAATTTCTACGTCAATGAAATAATAGGTGCAAAGGCCATTGATTACAATATATTAGATACTACATCTTTTATTAATTGCGTACGGTTTTTACGTATGTCATCTTGGCATGGGCGCTTTGACATGTTCGCCAAGTGCGGTGTAACGAGGAGTTTAGAAATATTCTTGACTCGAAGATAAATATTATGCAGAATCGGCTATACCATTTCCAAACCTTGCAAAAAACTGGATTGTACGCGGGAAAGTAGTCCAATTTTATACCTTGTCGTCGATTCCACAGGATGTAATTTTCAAACAACCGAAATTTTTGCTCAAATCACATGGTACGCTGTGATGTGTTTACTGTAACGGTTGATGGATAATTCTAGTACGTGCTACTTCGATTCATCATTTCATGATATTATGTTTAACGTGTTCTTATTTGAAACAAGACAAGTGAATTTACTTGATAATTTGCAGTTTATGTCATCTCCGTATTACATGTTTTATTATGTGATTCATATCTATTTTTGTACAGATTTTCGCCGACGACTATGAAGTTTTTCATGCAATGAATTAAGTAGCTGTTGCAATTTTGGAAAGGTATAATGATACATTATTATGAAAGTAAATTGTGGGGTTATGTCGAGCACGTATTACACTTACTCACGTGTATACTGTATACTCCCTTCTACACAAAATGCAGTTTGTGTGTGTTCTTCGTATAACTGGTAACTTGGAAAGTCCGGTTGAAAATCAATATCATGTGCAGCTCACTCTTGAACTTTTGTCACAACTTCATCATTTAAATGGATCCCAATTGTTTTAATTTTTATTGTTGGCAATTACCATTTAAATCATGTGGTCTTGGTGCATTAACGCTGCACATTTTACTGTGATTTGGTGCAATCAGTAATTATCCAATCATTTCCAAATACATACGTGGAAATTGGGCCACAATATCCTTTGGTTGATCATGATTACCAGTAACAGTGCCAGCTATGCACGTTTGCACCCGTTTTTGGTTCTGCCACAGTACTTCTCGTCAACTGTTATAGTGATAGCATTGTTTGCTCTAGTTGGTTCACAATTGTGACCAATGTAACTCATATATTGTAAGTTACGTGAATTGAACGATACCTGTATTGTGTAGTTTGCAAGCGTTTTGTGTGTAGTGCAAATTGATACATCATGAAATATCTACTTTATAGTGGTAGTTTATTCAGTTCCAGTATGTCACGTGACTTGGAGACTGAACGTAATTGACGTCGTATTAATTCGATATAGCCATACCATCTATTGACGCGTAATTTGTGCTTGCTGTAAGTGGCCATATTATGAACCAAAAACTGTTGTGTCGCCAAAGTTTCCGGAGCCATCGTACAATTTGCAAGGCGGATTCAAATTAATCTTCTGTTAATTTTAGCATGGATGTCGCTTAAAAAATACGAAGAAGTACATATTAATAGTTAAAACTAAAGTGTTTTGATGATACATGTAACTAACCGCGCATTACTGTTTCATCGATGGTGATAAAACGCCAAAAACTGTAGGATAAATATATGGCTTTGTTTACGCATCCGTTACCCTGAAAGGATTTCATCGAAATCTAGGATCCCTCCGTTATACAGGTACATAAAAAATATAAAATTGAGAAGGAGGTTTCCAGAAATTCATTTAATCCTTCACTTATGTGGTCATTAATTTATATTACGGTTCGTGTAAGCTTATGAGGATCGCATTTTCGTTTTTATTTTTGAACTCATTTAATGAAATCCCCATTCAATTCAATTCTTATTGCCGATACGTAATGACTGGCGTCAAGATAAATTAAAGCAGTTTGTAATCTAATATAGTATATATGTATCAATCAGTAATCAGTTTTCATATGCTACGACAAACAGCGTATGAAATTAGAAAATTATGCCGTGTTGCGATTGTCATATATTATGGGATTGGGAAATCTTCCACGTTTTGAAACGAAGAAGTTAAAAATTTCTATATAACCTACTGCAGATCTCTAAAATGTGAAATTACATCTTACAAGGTTTGCATAACATCGAACTTGTGACACGCGGGAAGGAGACCTGAATGGGCCGGATTCGCAATCTACGGCCTAACATCTCAAAAAATTGGAGGAGTCGTCCGGTGAGCCGAGAATTGGACACACTGGCGAAAAGTTTAACTAATAGGTTCCATGACCCAGGTTTCAAAGCAATAAAGCAAAATGAAAAATTTAACAAATTGTTATGCATTTGGTGGTAACGTATATTTAGATGGCACATCACCACAAAATTGAAAATTCCCATTTAACAAGAAGCATAAACTAAGGATTTTACATCATGTGCCATGCTAAATGAAACGATAATCCAATCGAGAATGCTAAACATTGAAGAAGCGAGTGTACTTTGGGAAAGGTTTCAACACATTTTATATTTTTGCATTATTGAAGCTGTAGACAAACTGGGAACATATTTCTGTGTGCACAGGCAGGTGACATTCAATGTAGTTCACGATTAAACAACCATCATTATAATATATACAGGCTCCTTTGGTTTTCATCCATGACGACAAACAGTAGCTACTGCGCTCAATTTGATCATATTGTATTTCACTTAAAAACTTTGCCGATTACGCTTATTTGATCATGCTTTTGAGACAAGGACATATGCTATTTGGAGATTGATGAAGTATCTTGATCGAAAAACGGGTATAAGAACGAGTGCTTCATATGCGACGAGTTTTATCGATAAACGTATTTGGAAATGTTAATTTTGGATTTATAAAATTCACACAAATTTATACGAACTAAATCTCAACAGATTGCGGCAAAAAAGTGACATCAGAGTCATCGTCCTTGATTATTCCGCTTTTTTGAAAATATACACTTGGTGGGGTAACCATTTGCGAATACAAAATGAACGGAGTAACCAAGCGAAGTTTGTGCCGCAGTCAAATGATCTGCTCGATAAATGTAAAATGGTTTACACATAACGAGAAATCCCACAACATAATTTTAGATTGAATTATACTTTAGTTTTTTTAAATTTTGTAAGGCAATAGATTCGTCATTTTGTCAACGAAGTAGCATACTGTTTGAGTGAAAAATATTTTTAAATGATATATAAGAGGACCAACTTTATATGTTTTGTATTCACTGTCAAGCAGTATCGTGATAATCAATCCAAAAACTAAATATCCCAGGCAAACACGAACAATTCCATGGGTTTTAACTATTCAAATGGAAACTGATTATTTTTTAGTATTCACACAATATTATAAATTAAGTTTACTATGTATGATTTTCGCTATTGTCCCAATGCAAACTTTTCCAGGCGGCAGTTACATGAAAGTCAATGTTGTGGACAATTATTAATTTAGCTATATGTATTTTATCATACAATTTTTATGAATGCATTGTTGGAAATGATTCCGTTGCTACGTTCAAAAACGAACCTAGTAACGTGCCTTTGGTTTGTAGATGACGATAACAATTAAACTTAAGGCAACAAACTATATTTCCGTATATATATTTTTAGGATTAACGTCTGTTTTTTAGTAATAATCCCAATACTGTTTTCCCTCTTTTGACTTCCTATTACAATTATCGAATGATTAACTTAATTAACTCCGTGATGATAGAAAAGAGTGTAACTATTAATTTGAACAATTTAAGTCCAAACTGGTCGCCAATACGATAATGTTTAGTATAGTATAGTATTAGCTTTATTATCATGTCCTATTCATTTAAATAACAAATATTTTATTGCGCAACCCCTTGCAAGCAAGCTCTGACGTTGTCTATTCAACAAAGACACTCTATCATAATTATTTTAATTTACAATAATAGTTTATAAATAAACAAAATTAACTATAAGACCATTGTTTTCTTATAATATTTTGCATTATTGGACATGTTATCTCTTCACAAATTTTAGCAAAATTATGATTCTTTAATTTATTGATAATATCATTGTAAGAAGGAATCGTTTTCAACTCTGCAGGCAACTCGTTCCACAACACAGTTGCCCTGTGTTGAAAAATTTTTCGTCCCATTTCCGTCCTTGGTTTGAAGTTGGAGATCCAATCATATCTTCTCTCTGACCCTGACTTTATAAAATAATCAGAACATAGTACACTGTGCTAGCTTTAGCAATTTTCTAAACATAGCACAGTGATTTATAAGCACATGCATTAACTGGTAGTAACCATCTAAGGTCACCATATAACTTAGAAACGACATTGGTTGACCACACACGGGTTAACGGTTAAATAATTGAAATCAAGGCCTAAAAAATTGTGTATAGATAGTTTTCAGCACGGGGAATTTACAACGGTAGGTGTTTTAACTGGTTATGTGAAATTAACCCTTTTTAATTTTTGACCACTAGCATAATTAACTCTTCTATTTGAGTTCCGTCAATCTAATGATTACAACGGTGCTTTTAATCGTAGCATTTGATCAGGTAAAAGTAATTTTAATTTGATTGTTGGAATGGAATTAAGTGTACAACTGTATTTTTATCATAGGAAATCGCGCCTCTGAACACAAACATGTCCTTCAGCCTTCAAATACCCTTCAAAACTTATAAATTGTTTTTGGAGGGTCGAATGCAAGCATGTAATCAATTTACGCGGTCAGACAAGCTGGAACAATGCAATGAACTTGTCACGATTATAAGTTTTATATTGCGACAACATTTTGACACTCAGCTTAGTTAACTGTCACTAGAAAATGTTTATGTCGAAGTAAATGCAATAGTATCAAGGGTCCAGAAGTGCTTTTCTTCACTAACACTATTAATGTTTCATCTAGACCAGTAACTCTGCTGGAGAAACTGGTTTTAAAATTACAGGGCATAAGAATATAATTTTCCTGGGTAGGATAGAAACGGAGCATTTACTTCTCTGGTACGCAATTTGCGAGCATCATAGATAATAAATAACCAGAGTTGTATTACTGATTTTCACTGGATAATAATGACAACATAACGATGGACTTGTATCCTGGATTGCAGCTCACTAGTGATATTAGTAACGTATTAGTATAATACATCATAGTATGTTCGTGGCATTTCATCATTGCAAGCAGGCAGAGCTCACCTTGGCATCCGTATGCAGGTACCCATATATGAAGTTCAGACATAAATATATCAAAATATTGTGTTGTCCATGAAGTACGTGGAATAAATACAATTACACAGGTAAGCTGTCACTAATATGGTGGTTAAATGACGATCTTGCTTCAAATTGGTATAATGCGTCGCTTGCAACCAATAAGTTCTACATCACTCCTTTAACACGACAAACTTGACCGACCTTCGGTAGATACAGTGGTGGTCATTAAATCTTTTTGCATACGGGAAAATATTCTAGAATAATTTCAAATTGCCTAGAGTGCAATTACGTGTTAGTTAAATTATTATGGAAAAGATCAAATTGATAATTAATTCCGCCAGTATTCATTTGTGAATTGTTTATTATGGAAAACCAATACGAAACTTTCTTTTGTTTCATTACATTACAGTCTACTGCGATTAGTCCATTTAGGAAATGTCTAACGCTGTAAGCTCAATTTGTCATGGTATGCAGAAATTGTTTCGATACGATAATATACTCTTAAGCGATAAAATATTAGTAGCATGTTGAACCAAACAAGATTTATTGAGCAGCGATTATAAATACTTATCCCGTTTGTGATATACATAGTCACCAGACATGTTTTATCGTGACATGTTTAATGTAGTAATGCTAATGAGGTAACACTTTGAGACTATTTATTTGCAGCAAACTGATTATCTACAAAATTAAATTACTTTAAGCATAATACACGAATATAAACATTACACATTTTACTACTCACATCATAGACGTTGCTTATCATCACCTATTCAGACTTGTTTTTCTTGCGCGTTCTTGAAGCATGTATGGCCACAAAAATCATCAGCCATAGAGACAAATATGTCAGCAGACTGAACGCGACCGACAGGGAATTTCTTAGACATGATCCACCGGTACCTTAGGCGTAACGAAAGTGTATATTGCAATTATGTCAATCAATCTTATGGTCGTATTGTCACAACATATCATTTACTTCGTTCACAATAAACTTACTCCAAACGTATATAGTGTAGATATTCAACGATACACCGGCAATCATTTGGCTTACTCGAAGTGTCGTAATCGCCATTGCAAAATGTGCGGGTACCTTGACATTCATGCCCTGTAAACATTGCATTTCCCATAAAAGTTGTGATCTGTTGTCGCTGACTTCTTGGCACCCAACTAGTCTGGTTACTAATGTTCATACCCTGATGGCAAAGTAGAGATACATGATCCCGTGAACCCCATAGTTCATTGCAGAGTACCAACGGAGAATTGGCTCTTGCCATCCGTACAGGACCCATGCAAATACCGTCAGCAAACAGTGTTGATACCACTGAAGGGCCAGCAATGGCTGCTTTCTGAGTGCCATGAACACTGTGTCACCAAGTTCTATGTATTTACTCAAGGTAAACAATAATCCCCAATAGGCTGTTGGCATGAAATGACCTCCTCTGCAAATAACAAATCATATGACCTGAAGGACAATATATTCCTCGACATGTCGAATATAATTATTTTTAGGAAATGGGCGCTTCTTTATAATGAACAATACACTTGCTTTTCGCAAACGCTTTTGTGGAGGCCATTTTCTTGTCGTACCAAATCAAAAAGCTCTTGCCCAACTCTATAAAATCCTAAAAGGGAAACCAGTCCAAGCATTGAGTTCCACCACACCAACGGCGTTTTCAGCTTAACGGGAGGGCGGTCCTTCATCCAAGCTTGGATACTAAAAATTGTTACTAAGTACAGCACACACGCAATGTATGGATAATACGGGTGCTTCCACACATACTTTCTCCAGTACAAATTGTCGTGATATTCAAACCAATACGGAGGAGATTTTGGATGGTCCAGGTGTCCCCATCTCCATGGTTGCTGACGTCGCAATGCTTCCTCGTCGAAAGTACCGTTTGACTGCATGACCGCTTTCCCAGTGACCCGCTGGCGTTGGCGTTTACAATCTGAGTGTTAATGGTTACTCGCGTGTTTTGAGCTACGTTTTCTACGCCGTTGCATTTGCGGAGTGGGGGAAATATGAAGTTAGGAGATGCGAGATGATTATGTATGCGCGATGGGACCTGTATTCTTCTTTTATACCAGGAAAAACTAGGACATGTGGTAGAAAAACATGTGGTAACAATATACGTTGTGACGTGAGTTGCATGTCATTTTGCAACTGCAGAAATGGCACGAGAAATGCTAAATTTCATAATAACAGTGTTTCATGAAGTAAGTCCGGAGCCATTACATTTGTCGGCGTTGTTGGGCATTCCCGTACATACTGATAATTGAACCATGGAACATCAAAACAGGTATTTAATGACGTGCCTGTTTTGTTTATTATTTATATAATATTTTAATTTTGCAACCATTTGGAAAAAAGGCAGTATGAAATCCAAATCTTTAAACATATTTTTTGGATAAATGGCTATGGTAAATACATGGAATAATGGGTAACCCATTAAATGAAATATTCTGTCTAGTTTACCTCAAAGTGCTTCCATTACAAGAACGTACATGGAAAGGACTAGAACAGCCGCTTACCAAGGGATTCACAGCCGCCCAAATTGAAATAAGTGGATTTCACCTACTTAGGAATAACTTGGAATTGCCTCATCACAACGATTCAAGATGCTCCAACCACAAAATTCTCAATTTAACCTCTCTTGTGGAAAAAAATCCTCAGGGAAAGCCCGATTTCAAGAAGTGAACCAACATACCTGTATGCACGCTTTTTTAGCTCAATGCTGCATGACCGAACACTATGATGCAAAAGCTACGCAAAGTAAATATGCAGGCAAAATCCAACACTTAGTTATAATAGTGTGGCCTTCCAACAGCAGTAGCACTAGACTGTCACAGAATTACTGTGTTGGATAATTTAATCATTAGACACAAATGTGAATATGCATCCCTGGCAACCACTACCGTCCACGTAGAATTCATTTTTGTTCATTGGAGAATAGCAATCTCACAAACACAAACAAGGACAACAAATGCGGTTAAAAATTCCAATAAGATATTTACTATGGAAACCATAATGTGTCCAGAATACTCGGAGGCATTTTCATTGCATTGAATACACAGTATATTAGCAAGAAGATTCCAACGTCTCAAAAACAATATTTTGGTGTTGGTGCGGAATTTAGAAACATTTTAGTAGAATGGTTGTCGAGTCTGGTGAAAAATTCAGTACTTGCATGACGGAAGTGGCGATTTATATTTCAGTATTCTCTGAACGTAAAAATTTAAGTGTTAGCAAATGTTTTCCTATTCAACTTTAGCTGTAATGTTTATAAAAATGTCGACTGCGGTACTTTATTTTGCCCCCATATGGGACATTGATTTTCTTCAATGCACTCAAGTATTTTTGTGCTTTTTGTTAACTATTTTGATTTCCCCAATAGTTCTTATCCTTCAAATAATCTTGCAAGTTTATAGAATTATTATCACAATTTATTTCAAAGTTGCTCATGCTGGAAGGTATTCACTGTGCTCACCGCATGACGCGTCACTGGCCGTTGAGGAATACGCAAACGCTTTAGCCATTAATACGTTCTGCTATGTCAATGGACAAACAAATTTAAATGCTCTATGCGACAGAGCCCTTACAAACGTTTTTTCCCATAATACAAAAGACGGGCAGAATCCTTATGAGAAGCTTACTTGGACATTGACTGAAAAGTTTGGATTTTTTACATGGGACATCAAGAATGACGATTTTGATATACGGAACCATATCAAGGTTTGTCCCGGAATGGATGAAGATACCGTATATACGGAACACGAAGTTCAGAAAGCAATTGAAGGTTTTGTGGACCACACCATGACCGGAAAACATCCCCAATGGGAGCTTCTATTTATTCCTAAAATTCGAATGGACAACATTAAAATTGAGAAGGACAAACTTCATTTTGCATTGATTTTCCGAGTACGACATGCCTACATGGACGGAGTGTCATGTTTTCAACTTTTAAGAAGGTTTTGCGATGAACTGGGGGAGCTAACGGTTGATCCGGTGAATCCTCCGATCCCCAAACTCTCACGGCTAAAGCTCATTGGACTATACACGCATACATTCTTTACTGCACCGTACACATACTTCAGAATGATTCAAAATTTTGGAAACATTATGCCGGAATTAACCAAAAACACCGGTCCAAAATATTTCAAATACACAGAAAAAGAAGTATCGTTGGAGTCGCTTAAGCTCATCCGGGAGTTTTTTCAGTGTTCGACAACAGCGATATTTAATTCAGCGATAACTGGAGCCATACGACGCGCCGCGGAGAGAAAAGGTGTACCTCTTCCAAATAAATGCGGGTTTGGTTTCACGGTGGCTGTACTACCATACGCCAACTCGAATCCTCAAAACCAGTTCACTGCGTATATTTTACCATCACCAATATTGATAAAAGATGCCAAGAAGAGGCTTCAAAAAATGAATTCCATTATGAAGCAAGTTTCACCAAATGACATAGTTGCCTTGCGTGCAATTGCGGTGTTGACAGGAGTGTTTCCAGCCTCGTGGATTGCTCGAATCCACAATGCCTTTTGTTGTGGATATTTGGTCTCAAATGTACCTGGATTTAAGGGAGAGCAACGGCTGTTTGGCGGTAGGATGCAAGGTGTTTATGGCACGCCACCAATAAAAAACGGAACAAGTAAGCACAATCTGGGCATTTGAGTTCAATTAATTTGATACAGTGGTATACGTTTTCATATTTGCTAAATCATTTTAGGTATTGGTGTTGGTATGTGTTCTAACAACGGCCATATTCGCACCTCGTGGTTGGTGGAAAAATCGAAGTTAATATCGTCCAGAGAGGAAATGAGCTCCCTTGTTGCCGACTTTGAAATGGAGTTGAAGTTGCTTGAATGTGCTGCAAACGAAAATCTAAATTGATTGTTCATATATTGGAATCTACAAAGGTTATGATACAAAAGGGTAGTGAGAAGTCGCACAAGCGAAGTGTTTATCACAATTATAATGTATTGCTGTCTAATTTTGTTAGTTGTTTAATATTTAAAGATCATCAATATGCTTACCTCACGACATACTATAGTATGCCAGGGTAAGTAATTTGTTCAAGCCAATTTATCAACTTTGTGAATATTGAGCTCAAATTCCCAGAGCACCAAGAAAGAAAGCCAAGGCTCAATATCTAAATTGAGGGCCAAGAAAGTGTATATGGATTTGATTTTACTTTACAGCCTATGGTTTATGCATGCCCCATTCTGACACAAATCATATGCAGAAATATCTCTGGTCGATTTTAGAGTTCGAAGTGGAAGTTGTAATATATACACTGGAGTCCAATTCGATCCTGGGTTACATAAATGATGACCTGAGTGTCACTTTTTTAAACATTGTTATTTATCATCTATTAAGCTTTTATTCGTGAATAATATGTGAGGAGTATAATGGCGCAGCCACATCGTGGTTATTTTTTGGGCCTAAAAAACAGTTTCCCAGTGAGTATTTAAAGAACAGAATCCCGGCATTTTCGGCCAAGTTTAGAAGAAAGATCACATGACCAACTGGCCCCTACTGTATACTAAAAGTCACATCTCAATTTCACTCAGATACGTGCTGCATGAAACACCTTACGTCATACTTTATTCAGCATAATATTGTCGTAATCGGTGTAATTTAAAAATCTCGTAGCAATTCCTGCAAATTTTTCCGGACATTGCCCCAGTCATTGTTGTTTAAAATTTCTAACTTAGCGGAAATGGAAACTAGCTTAGATGGCACTATGTTCATGTGTGATCCAACTGTCACAATGCATAGCACTTCCTCGTGAGCGCAGGAGCAACAAATATCTGAACTAGCACATTCCAGATGATTGGACTCCACTTTAATGTGGATTTGAATCGGATCCACGATCATCCCATTCAAAGACGAACATATTGGTATATAACTATTTTGCCAACTCGGCCAAGGTAAAATTAAATGTTGCGGTTTTTGTGTGTCAATTGACCAAACACTTGGTGTTTGTTTCGTCTGAATTGGTCGGCTGCACGGTCCATGTATTTTCATGTATACAGAGGCATGTATTTTCTCGTCCATAAAAAATGCGACTTTATCACTGATATGTAGATTCCGAAATAATACAAAAATACTATGACTAATTTGTCCATATAATCATTTTTATGAAAATCCGAGATATTGAAGTGTATTAAGTGACATACAACGTTAATTTCATTTGAGGAAAACGTATACCATGTGTGTGTATTTACCACCACAATGAAGTTTTGCAGGAATCTCAATACGTTCCAAGCCAACAATACACAAATTGGATTCTGAATGTGAATGATTTACATAATCTCCAATTTTATCATTTTAACATGATAGTTTATTTTCAAACATTGCATTCCCCCTATCACATTGATGTTAGTATGGTCATTAGAAACGAAGAAAGCGAGATGAAATCTCAAATTGCAAGAAGAACAACTGACAATTTTCGAAGTTACCCGACCTTCGACCTATATCATGATTACGGTAACAAAGCTGAGGTCCATTTCGAACAATATCTGCAAGCTATCCCAATTTCGCTTCGGAGTGTTCTCATGACATAATAGCGCATAACTAATTTGCGTTAGCCTCTTTGGGGTGCTATAATAACCGATAAGGGAGGAGCGTTTGGTATTCTTATGAAACTCACAGAACCTATGCTGCTGACGTGTAGGGTGGCGTCCAGTTCCCCCTCACTCCCTCCCATATCACAGAGTTAGCCTGATATGTTCTTTCCTAATGGCTAATCCCAGATTCAACAAAATAATGAGTACTACCCTCTTACGCAATATTTTGACTCTGGTTTGATTTTGTGTAAGCCAAGGGTACAACATAGAAAGGCGGACGTGGAAATTCTTACATAGCTCGGTAACGACGTAGCAGATTTTTTGGGGACCCCCAGCAGGGATTTTTTGCTCAGCAGTAATTTTGGATTCTGATCTTTACTCAGCAGGGATTTCGTTTTTTTGCGCAGCAAAGGTTTTGGCATTATTTAGCAGGGACTTTGTTCCCAGTATGGATTTTAACGATTTCCGTCTTTTGCTCAGAAGATATGTCTTTGCCCAGAAGGGATTTTAACAATTTCCGTTTTTTGCTCAGCAGGGATTTTGAGTCTTTATTTGACAGGGATTTTTGCCCCGCAGGGATTTGGGTAAAACGTTGCATTACATAGTGATTTGAATGAATTCAACGTTCGTAGAAACTAAATGACGTGTCTTGAGCCCTGGTGTCAAAAATATGACGTTCGTTCGCAAAGAGGGAAGTAAGAACGGTTTGCCAATTGTAGGGAAATTATTATGTACAATTTTACATAATATTGTGTTCAGATTCATAATTGTATCCGAAGTAACTGTACTCGATATCTACTTCTGTGTTAAACTTTTGGCGTGCATATCCTTACTTTCTGAAGAAATATGTATATAACCATGATATTAATATAACAAAAGTGAACACCGAATAACCACTGTTCCATAAAACCACTCTATTGTCAAATGTGTCGTAATATTTTTTATGATTTCGGCATATATTTATATGGAAAAGCTATACTATTTCTAGGATCAACAAATACTTTGCCTAATTCAGACCTTTGACATTTACTGTTCGGCGTAATCTTGTCACATCAGAAAGCATAAATTGTCTCAACTTAATAATTGTAATATGTTACTTCAGCATTCTACACATGAATTCATAAATCACATCTAGTTTCTTGTATCAACAACATTTTAACTGCGTTTACATTATTGATGTTGGAATTATACTTGATATATCTGTCAGAAAAGGTAATTTTAGGAATCCGCATGCAAAGCCACATGATTGCGACGTTACGTGATGTGCGCATTTATCGTGCTATGATGGGTCGTCGGAATTCCCGTCCCTTGTGATCAATACTCCACAACAACCAACCCCGTTGAATATAAAATTAGTTTTTATCGTCCTGGAGGAGCAAAACAAAGTAATATAATCAATTATTGTATTTCTTGAATTGAAGCAAGACTACATTTTGATGTGTGTTGTAATAGAAAAACTAAAACCACCCTCATTTTTATTTTACTGCGTTTCGGCTGACAATTACGTATCATTATATACATTAAAGTAATTTTGTTGTGAATATTACATATTACGTAGAATAGTCAGTGGTTACAATTAACCCAACTAATGAACAATTTTGTGATATTTATCATAAAATTGGAGGGCAATCAAGCCCTTTCTGCCTGCATAATGTATGAAATTGCTAAACATGCGGAAACTTTCCATGACTCTGAAAAATTGATTTGCCAAAATACATCGAGATGGCGGTGGGTGCTCAATCTAGTATTGACGGTTTAAACTACACTTCGTTTCAGAAACAAACGGCATTATCACTGTACGCCCGGGGTAAATGGGGTGTCGTAGGAGCTACGTGCTGGTATGGAATGCTATGGTATCCTGGTCGTGACAAACCTTGTGCAAGGTTTGCCAGAAGTTGCGGAAAAGCAAGACGATGAAGACAACTAGAAAGAAACTTATTGGCCGGTGCTTTCCTTGAATATGCAGTTCGAAGTAACTTTATTTTACCACTTGAAATGCAGTGAATGAGAATTGTGCATGTGTCCCATAGTATCAAGCTTCATTTGGTGACAGGTATGATATTACGATGCATCATGTTGTATGAAAACTTGATGTCAATAAGTTTTGTTGCTGTGAAGAAAGTGGTCAGTCGATATTACATAAGGTGAATTAAGACGCAATTACCCACAAACCCATACACATGCTTCATTTCACAGAATGCATATAAGGTCTCAATACTACCACTCATTTTAATACAAAGAAATATAAGGGAAAACACGATCACCAAAGTTTAACGAAAAGCCTATTTAATTGTTTCATCCGCTCTGATCATTCTAGCAGCAGATATGATCAAACGACTAATTAATTTTATCATCTTTATTGTAGGAACATATTACATTCATTTCTCCCGAATAAATACCAAATCCAATTGAAGTAAGTAATTCCATATGAAATTAATTAACCCACATTTTTAGATGTGTCCAGTGATGCTTTTTAATGACTAATTTCTCTTTTGCGTGTGAGAAGCCTTGTCGACTATGTCTTATCGCTTTGATATTTGTGGCACAAATCAACTGGCTTATCCAAATACCCTACTCTGATATTATGCTTATAATGTGCCATCATTAAATGATATAACTGTATAAATATTTTCAACTCAGAAATAATTTCTAGGGGTATTGAATAACAATAAACAATATACATCACTAAACTTAAAAATAACTGTGAATGTGATTCAACTCAAATTTGAAATGATATTTTGATTAATTGTTCGAAAGTGCTGCAGCAAACTCAGGTTGAAACTCAGTCCAGTGAAATCGAAGTCGTTATTTAGGAAACTCACAGCCTTGAGGAAAATTAGATTCGCTGTTTTAAATAACGTCAATTCGATATGATAAGGATGCAAACGCAATCGCGAAAATCGATAGAACTAAAGTAATTAAATTCAGTATGTATTTTGATTGACCAGCAATATCGCGAGGTTTTTCGTCACACCAATGATTGCAATAATTGTTGCGAAATTGTTAATGCTGCAATCTCTGATACTTAATAAAAATAAAATTTGAAAATTAAACGCACCTCTGATCATGCTCGATATTAAGTTTAAAATAAATTGATTAAATCCGAACGTTCAGACGGCAAAATGAATACTGGTCATACAGTAATAATACAACTGTGTCCATTCGTGTTTTATGATACCATGAACATATTCGTCTATGCCGTTCTTGTCCGTGTTGGAAATTTTTGCTATATACCACAGTTGAACCTGATAGAGCGATACAATTGGCGACGTTTCTGGATATTTGAGAATTAGAAATATTGATTATCATTGCGAGTTGGTGCTACATGGAGGTCCGTCGTTCATTTTGCCGTCTGACCGTCCGAATTTAATCAATTTATTTTTAACTTAATATCGAGCATGATCATAGGCGCGTTTAATTTTTAAATTTTATTTTATTGATTTCTAACTACAAAGCGGGTCATTTGTGATTACCAGCATAAAGAATGACGGTAAAGAAAGGGACTGTTGATCATATACATCACATGCAAAGTTGAAAGGCCAGAAAATGCCCATCATGACATGAAATAGGCAAGCTTATAACCATTTCAGTGCGTGCTAATTTTAAAACGCTCATATGCGTTACCTCTTTGATTAGTACTCTATTTAGCAGTAAGTATAAAGTTGATTAGTAATTTAATATTAACCTCTCTATCAAAATATAAATAGGTACATTGATATTTTCTTTGTTCACAACGTCACCATATTGAACGTTGCTACGCAAACAATTAAATATAACTGTAGTCGTCAGTTTATCTACAATACGTTCTAAAATGGGGGTTTATCCCCTATATAAACGCCTTTACATTTAAATTGTAGAATAGGGGTTTTCGGGCATGACGAATCATTCTGTCAAATCAGACATGATTTTTGTTTAGATTTTCGACATATCGATATAAAACTCTCATTGATGGAAACATTTTTTCCAAATTTTCGAGACTCAGCAGATAAATTGGCATATTTTTGATTTCAATGCCCAAAATGTCAATATTTTTATTTCATCGAAAAAGTCACATTCGTCTAGGAGCTAGTCATTTTTGTTTGTTTTCACCCGATAACGAAAGCATTACACCTCTTAGATATGTAACCTGCCTTTATATTGTTGCCATTGACTTGGTTGCTAATCCGAGGTCGAGGGTTATCGTGAGCTTCGCTCACGAAAGAGCGTCTCCTCGCTGCGCTTGGTCAGAGGTGCAAAAATAAAGCTTGTGATTCAAAACTATGGTTGGCTATATTTACAAGAATGCGACAAGTGGTCACTCTGAAATTGCCCACGTCAATGATCCAACCACGTCTTTAGATTCAGTAATTCTAACGTATATTATTATATCTTTGACGTTGCGGCGTCTGCAACTTTATATTGCATTTTATTTACCACAAAATTCCCCACGTAAACTTTTAGCGGTTAATATTATGTGGGAAATAACCATTGAATTGTCGGTTATCTCTTATAGTAAGTCAATGTTAGCATAATCAAATTTTGTTGCAAATCAATAACAACACAAATTCCTTGATTAGATTCCGAAATGAAAGTTTGGCAGTATACAATATAATGAAGACTGAGTGCATGTTGGTGTATCACAATTTCAGGCCACGAAAATGCTGTTTCCAGTTTTTAGCATGATAGGCACCTACCTCGGCATTGATTTTTATAATACAAGGTCAGACGAGATTTATTGAAATGATTAAAGACATTTAACGTAACGATCACGTCCATGTGTAATTTACTCCATGACATTTTGGGGCATACTTAGGCGTGATGTAATGTTGTCTGTTTCAGTAATTCTATAGCATGAAATTTCCCAGCTTATAAATCTACGTCTACGACTGGAAACATGTGAATTCGAAAACAACATATTTCTGGTTGAATACATCTGAAAACGTTAAACAAATTTCCAAATTTATAAACAACACCTGTGTAAAACGTTTATGCATTTCACTCGTCACCGCTAAAGGTTATATTAACAGAAAGACCAAATTGATTTCATAAATCCTGGAATTATTTTTCGCTTAAATTCTAATTTTAAAAGCCTGCGGACAATGCATGCTATAATATGTAATAAAAGTTTGTTCGATATTTCTTTGTGGTCCGGAATACAGCGCCAGTACCAATGGGAATCCTCATGTGTCCAGGAGGATGACCATACATCAATTTAATGTTAAATGGCATCTCAATTTAAACAACTGTGATGACTGATATCATCTATGACAGATGGCATGAACGCTAAAGTTTTTTAATACGTTCAAATCCGGTTTTACAGATAGTAGTCAAGTGAGCATGAATGCTGCTTTCGTCATTAAGCAAATTGACGTCATCAAAACAAATTAATGTTAACGTCGGTCAATGTTAAGGTGAGTGAATGTGAATGACTTGAGTATATATGCTCTCGTACAAAATATTTGAAAAATAATTTCCATATGATGATTGCAGACTCAACCATTGTATTTGACCTTCATGCAGCCGTGTGTTTAGTTTGACATCACACAATAAAAGCTGCGATTAGAATGGTTGCGGTTATTATACGTTTTGCTTCATACTTAGCACGAAGCCGATACTAGTAGTAACAACATGTCGTCGGTTAGTTATATTGCACATTACATATATTGTGCCAGCCTTGCGTTTAAACATGTCAGCTCTTGGAAAGATGTTGGAAGGTTAGTCAATTACATGACATTAGTAAAGATGACATGACACGGAATCTCAAATCGTACTATTTTGCCCCAGTTCTACAAACCCACAGAGCGGAACATGATAATTATACCCTGGGGATTTTTTCTGGGAGTTGATTGGCGAATAATATTGGCTTGCTTTCTGAGCGATCACTATTGATAAACGTTGTGGCCATCCAAAGAGCTGGAACGTACCTGGTACTTTCCACAAATCGGGAAGGAGTAATACGGTAGTAAAATTATTTCGTTGTTGCTGCCACTGGGCGAAAGTATTTAAGCCAATATTATGCGATTGTAAGGAATGTATGGATTTTTTATCTAAATTGCTTGCTTCCAGCAATAGCAACAGCTTCAATGTCCCTGATGTAAATACCACTGACTGACATGGTAATCCTCTCCTTCAGTAGATGAACGTGGACATCAATGCTACATATGATCATTGCTTCGAAATTAATCTAGTTTGTCTAGTAACTTCTGATGAACACTGCGCACGCCTCTCGGAATGATGAAAAATGTAAATGATATATTTAGGATGATGAATACTAACTAGGGAATGTTGTAAGGTGAAGGAACGTACAAACAAACGGAAATATGCATCAGAATCAGCTTTTTCAGCTGCTTCAAAATATGTAAACATTCTTCTGCGGAAATGAAATTCGGTAAATTTGATAAGGGCATTTGAGTTTATGGAAGGATGATATCATAGAGGAAATCATGACAAGGACTGGCACATCAGTTCTTGATGAAAATGCAAATTTAATTTTCAGATAAGAATATAGGTATTACAAAGTAAATACTTAACAAAATATTATTTCCTCTACCAATGCAATCACCAAAATGATTCACATAGATTAAATATAATAAGAAAGACTTACTTTATAAACAGAGCCGTTACGCCAAGCAACAAAGCTTGCCGTAAGCAGGAATGCGACACTGCCTTTTATGTACTATTCAGATAATTTGCGTTCACTCAAATTTCCATATCTTTAATATTTAATGTAGGAGAAACTTTGGTTCATGATGTGTCATATGCTAGTACCACAGATTATAAACATAAAACAAACTTTAACATGTCTATTAACTTCATCAAAATTCATTGCCCAATATCGCTCCGGGTTTGTTTTTGATGTGGAAAACAGTTGGAGCAAAAAATGAATACGTGAACTGGAAGACTGTAAGAACTTGTGTGGCGTCTGCCGAGAAAATTAGTATAGTCTGATAGAATTTCCATTCACGTTACCACACAAACATCTAGCGACTATGTTAACAGCCACTTGAGGGAAACATCAAAACTAAAACTGGGTATAAAATATAAATGTATCAATATATCAATCAGCATTGAGTACCTAAACAGAATTTGTACAACCTACTGTTTTACTTCGAAAGTTAAAAATGTAACTTGAAATGGAATTGATTCTCACACTATAGTGATCCCTTCGACTACAATCATGTAATTCACATTTTCAAGTACCCATATAAAACCTACCGAATTTCATTTCCGCAAAAGAATGTTTACATATTCTGAATCATCAACAAGTTGATTCGGATGCATATTTGCATTTGTCTGTACAGTATAATTCACCTGACAACGTTCCATTGGAAGTGGAAAATGTGACCTTTCAACTTCATTGCTATGAAATTTGTTGTTATTGGCAACCTAGCTTATGAAACTTTGTTCATGGAAAGGATTATTAAGTTGAGTTATTGTGCCAACCGAATTTATATAATGAAATAACTTAAATTCAATAAGTGATCACACTTATGAAATTTAAATCATGAAAACAACGTTTGGTGTTGCAATATTACGACGACCTGTGCCGTCGGAATTTTATTCGATGTAAATTGAAATTGTAGATATCTTAGTGGGACGTGACCGCAGTAAATTTAATTTTAAATCGCTTTTTGACTTTATTAACAGAGGGATATTGGTACGAAAGTTCGTGATATTTACATGTATTACAGTTAAGCACACGCCTGCTACAAATATAAAATTAGTAAATATATATTTGCATCATTTAAACATGTTGATTGTAGTATTTGACGGTATTCGGAAGTTGCAGCTGCAAGCGTTTTCTATTTTGTTCAAAATTAATTTACGTGCCGCTATTTACAATGACGTAATTGATGTCTCTCAATTATATTTTTTATAGTTCGACTGCACACCTTCACGCAGTATTCCGCTGAGTGTAACACTAATAGCGTTAAATATTATTATGCGTGAAAGCAATATTCATTTCGACGTTGTTCACCATAATTATCCACAACTTTTCTCTCACCAACTGTGGTATAACATATGACGACGAAAATGAACACGGCAGTGCATTTGGCTACGATGAGCTTTTCTTTGTAATAACAACACATTTAACGGTATTTGTTGGCGACGTCGTTATCTTATTTGTCGGTTTGGAGTTATTGAGCCAATATCAGTTCAGACAAGAGTTGTAACAACATGTTTTAAATTTTTAAGTTTAGCTTTTAATGTATTTTGGTCGTAACAAGAAAAAATTCTAAGAAACTATATCGATCGTTTTTAAATTCACGTTCATTTTAAGCAGTTGAATGCGCAAATTTCTCGCCATAAAATATTACGTAATCAAGACAATTCATACTTGTGTCATGATTCGTAATTATGGAAACCTTGCTAATGGCGTTCTAGTTCATGTACGAAAACAATTTATCGAATAACAAGGAGGATTTGGCCGTCCCATATTGGGCTAATATCTGTAATTATATTCCTCTCAACAACGTATTATTTTGCACTTTTACAAAACAGAAGTAGAAACATTTGTTATAGTGTTCATGTTTTCTGTTTTCAATGAAATAGGAAAAATCAAATAACAGCTTTCATCGTCCGCATTATCCGTGGATTACAATTTTTGGCGCTGCACGTCATACATTTCATCCCGTAATACCTTAGGAATTGGTCGTAAATTCAAAAACTACGTGCTTATCACCAAATGGGCTCTACTATGCAATCATATTTTTCAGAGTGGGTGTAGTGAGTTCGGAACATTGTGAAATAGAAGTAAAGTTACCTTACAGTGACAGGTAACCGCAAAAAGTCACGGCGATTCTTGAAAAAAAAATTTAAGTCGTACATATGTTGTATTACATATCCGTGTAGTTATATTAATATCCATCTGTATGCCTTGCAGGTAATTCGTTGCCTTACAGCCGTCTGAACGTATCTCTAATTTACGTCGTAGTCTAACCCTGTCTAGCTTTGTGTTAAAATTTTGTTTATCAATAATAAAAGGTTTTCATTCATCAAATTTTGGACTACGACTTGTTGAGTTCAGGGTAGGAAATTGGTTTTCTGCAACATGGATACTCCCTAGGTAATACCACAAATTTCGTTCCTTTTTATTGATTGCTTGAATTATATCCTCGGAACAAGTTGAATAGCATGCTTGATCCGAGTTATATAGAACGGCATAAGGAAAAAAGTTGTCTGGTCGTATACGACATATTAAGGCCGGTAACGGTCAAGGTCAAAGTAGTAAACGCAATTATCTACAACATGCAACATCGGGAGCAAGTAATTACGATGATATCTGCGTTTCTTACAATTCCGCCCATTAACCTACATAAATACATATAATGACCGTAATGCATCATGCTGCCAGTTCCGACAAGTAATGATATCACAATTGAAAATTCCGTTGAATACCTATTATGAGCCTAACTAGCCAGGCCACTGAGGTTACAGCTGATCCTTCGTGCGACCAGCATATAGGATTGGTTAATGAGGATACGTTAAGTAGAAATGTTTGTACTTTATTATCCATTAATTACATATAGAATTGACGAAATCAAGATATCCAGATAATAAATAATAGTTGCTGATACTGAAAAAAATAGAAACACTATATTTTTTTGATTGGAAGATTAAAGCACAAATGATATGTTAGCCGATATCTGTTGCTAGTTATTTGCTCAGCTATAATGTGAGTAGAAGCCTGAACTCGTCTAGTCGTTCGTTCTTCCATTTAAATTTTCGTTTCCAGATCCGATACTGAAAAATTAGAAAGAATGAGATACGGTACGGGGAAATGGAGCTTTGACGTATATTGTGATATGTTAGGGCTGGAGACAAACACTACACAGCAACAATTTATTATGTTCAGAATACAGGGTCAGACATGCCCTTTGAGATCCATATTGCCAGAATTGATTTTTGAACACTTATTGGAGAGATAAAGTAGAAATTTGCAGGAGCGAAATTTTTCCTTATTTCGACTTCCTTTTGCTTGTTTGCTTTCCTAACAATAATATGCTATTTTAAATCTTGAGATTTACATTCAAACGAAAATGTATTTTAACCCCTGTTCCTAAATAAAGACGACATATGCCAAAAGGGTTATTGCAAAGGCTTAGCAGGAACGGAAAACACCAAAACTACGACAGAAACTACTCAATGTCTTGAGACAACAAAATCCAACCAAGAAGTTACTAACTTCCAAACCACAAAGCGTTCAGCTACCTTTCATATTGTCGTCACATGACATAATTTTCAAAATTAAATACAAAAATAGAGCTGAGTGCTAAAGCAAAGAGTATACGTTTGAAATGCTTAATATTCTTGATCTATTTTATAATATTATATTTCGATTATATATTTAAAGAAACTGTACAAAACGGCTGCTACTAAATTTGTTCTTATATCCAGCAATTCGACATACTCGATCTTGGAAATATATGCACCACATCCTAAAGTTATGCAATACGATATGACTTTCAGGTTAATTAATCCGCTAGATTTCCCTTTCAATGACAATATCATAATACAGCAATGTGAAAATTTGTAGCCATAATTTGTTTCCATTTGTGTCTCTGAATGTGCCATTTCAGTCTAACAAGCTACAAATATGCAGTAATACTATAGTATATCTTATACGAGTGTCATTAATTCAATTATTACAGCTCAAATGATTTCTGTACGAGGATAATTTTTTCAACGACATGAATATGCTTACGTATCATAGACTCTAAATGCTAGAAACTTGAAAAATTGAGTCCCCTGTATAAGCATGCAAAATCATTGCCTATTATTTTGCGATCAATTTGCAAGCAACTATACATCTCAGTAATAATGAAAATTAAGAAAAAGTTAACATCCGCAACTTGTAGTAAAATAAGCTCCTTCTAGTAACTTCCCTGTGTACAGATGTATGTATGTATGTATTTAAGAAAGGGAATTAATTACATTAATTGTAAATATTCGCGCCGCTCAAGCACTAAATGCGCTTATTGCGGTCTCTTTCAGACAGTTACACTGGTGGTTGTTTAATGGCCGTTGAGCACTCCGTAAGACATAGGCCTGATCATCAGATGATCTTAGTCTACCACAACTTTTAATGAAAAACAAAAGACTGGCTGGAGTTGCTTGGCGGATGGATTCAGGGCTGAGGAGTTCCTGTGTACAGATACATTAATTGTCATACATGTTCACTTTACTTTCGGCACATTTCGGGTTGATGGTTATTGTTCTTATAACGTTGAAAAAATTATTCTGAACAACTCCGTGTTCATCAAAACTATTACGTAACTTGAGGACGCGAAAACTTCTGCAAGATGTGAGCAATTTCAAATAGGTGGTTTTAAGTCCTCATTCTGATTAATGCACAAAATATACAATTATGTCTGCATTTACTTTGATCATGAGATTGTTTTAGCGGGACAAATTTGAGCATACAAGGCTGCTCCAGCAGTACTGAGTACTGGACTGCATGCCTACATAAAGAGGAACTCTGGTCGTAAAACAAGTTGTTATACCACATCCTGCCAAAGTACGAATATGTTTCAATTTTAACTACCAGATCCATTTATCTGATGATCCTTACAATACATAGTATTGTCTGATGGTAAACTGTGACTGCTCGCAACAGCATTGCTGCCAACGACACCAAACTTTGTGTGGTGGAATCATAATAATGAATCTTTATTGTCATAATGGTTCCCACATAACAAGTGGCATATTACACCATTGACTATTTACAGCAAGTAATTAGCTTAAACAGGTACATTTTCATACTAGAAGTATTACACAAAAAAGTAACGCAGGTCATTCTGAACAATATTTTTATAGACATGATTTGCTAGGCGAGTTTATACAAGTTAAGAAAATAAACTAGAACAAGGTAGAATTTACAACATTGTCAATGCAAGCAAGATCATCATCAAGATTGTCATCATCATAATACGTGGTTTCATCAATTTGCTTCGTTATAATAAAAGAATAGCATGCTTTCTTAAAACAATGTACAGAGTGCATATTATTTTTGACAAATGTAGGTAGTTGTAACCAAAGCTTACTAGCATTAAACTTTAAAGAACGTGATCCCCAGTTGGAGCTAGGCTTGAATGCTGGAGTAACATACGTGTTGCTACGTGTCACTCGACTTTCCTCATGGTTAAGGTCTACATAGTTGAAAAAATAATCATTTTCATTACTGAAAAGAGTTTTGTACATAAAGATAATTACATTATATTCGTAGAGGAATTTGGAAAATAACCACTCAAGTTTAGTATTAATGTCAAACGTAATAGCATCAAACTTTCTTGTACTTAACACAAACCGTGCCATACACTTGATAATTTTATTGATTTTCGAGTGAGTTTTCTTACAGTTTTTACTTAACCAAATAGTGCAGGCATAATTTATGTGGGATAGGACGTACGCATTCATAAGTATTGTTTTATTTTCAACAGAAAGAGAGTGTTTCAGAGGATATAGCCTAGACAGAGCACGATAACATTTCCTAGTAACATGGCTGACGTGTTCATTCCAAGAGAGATTCTCGTCGAAGGTAACCCCGAGGATTTTTAAGGACTTGACTTGAGAAATATGCTCGTTACCAAATTTAACTTCTAATGCGCTCAGTTGCTTTAGGTGAGCAGGTCTGCCTACGATCATGAATTTTGACTTGTTTACGTTAAGCGTGATACGGTTGTTTTCTAGCCACAATTTAATATTGGATAAGTCATTTTCAAGCTTACTAATTACCATGTCCTTGTTATTAATGTCACCCTTATTATTAATCATAACTAGTAAGGTGTAACCTTTAATATATAACTACTGGAAGAGTGAAGCATGCCCAAATCACAAATAATTATGTATTCGACCGCTATACCACGTTTGTGAACCTCAAACTGAACATTTCCACCGATTTGTGGAATAACAAAATTTGCCACCTGGTGACCCCTCTATTTCGATCCACCACCCAGCCACCATTTTACCGATTTGACCAATGGACATTTGACAAAAAATGATCCTAATGAACTCCTCTATCCATTTATACAATAAACATTTTCACGCATGGGTCAACCCCATCACCCCCCACTTCGACCCCCGTACTTCCGGTCAATGACGAGATACATGACTGCAAATCAATAGGGAAGGTCCTCATGGGCCAATGTATTTGTGTTCCAAATTTGAGCCAAATCGGTCAACGTGAACGGAAGTTAGAGTGGATACGGACAGACAGACAGACAGACAAACAGATCAATCGCTATAACTATCTTTCAAGCATTTCATGCTTCCGGTAGTTAATAACAGAAGCAGTAGACAATTATTATAACTCACGTATCCGAAATGAACTAAAACTATTGTTGCAAAAATATAATTGTGTTCGGTTCGGCTTGCATAGTCGCTGGAAATGCGACGACATTAATTTGTTAATAGTGAATATAAGCTTATGTTTTTTAAGTCAACAGTTCATAAACATTATGCATGGTTTATACAAATTATGCACATAATATGTATATAATTATGCACATAGTTCTCACATGTGCCAATTTGGTGATATATACAGGCAATTTAACAATACGTGGAGTACATCCTTGACTCTGCTCGGTGACGTGAACTGCTATGTTTCACGGACAGCGAGTATATAAAGTCACAGAATATATTATTGAGTAGAAATTATTCAGTAGAGAGCCTTATGTGTTTCATGCTGTTGCCGTCTATGGATCTATGCATATATCAATGACCATGCAACTAAATTTTCACGTTCGGTAGAGACATAATATAAATACAATATTTAGTGCTGAGTTGAGACTGCACACCATTTGTTCATACCATTGTGACCACGATATAATTCATTCCACCATTTTATTAAAGATTGGTTGTTACCCACAGTCAAAATTACATAATATTGAGTAATTTTGGTGCTGAAGCTATAATTTTCTTAACCCGTACGATATGAACATACGCAGTACCGGAAATTGGAATTGTCGACTACAAATCAAATGATCCACGTTTCATCGCTCCATGTATTCCTATCTATATTAGAGTTCTCAAACATAATTGCAAATTTTGCATTGCAATTGCTTGGTTGTTCAACATCATTCATTATCTGCTATATTATTGTTCATAATGCTTTATTTTAATGAACAAACTCTATTAAAGGGTGTACCACTTGAAAAGAGACTAAATTCAATGCTGTGTATTTCAGCCGAATATGTGTTATATAGAAAACTGTTCTACACCGAAACTCTCTAATACCTTAAAAGTATTGTACGCTTTCCAACATATTTGTCTTTGCATCTGCATAGGGTACAGCAACCACTCAACAAAAGTGTTTTGAAATCACGAATTCCTGCTTAATAAATTTCGCTGTTTCATTAATTTCAAACCACCACAACATCTTTATACAAATAGTAAAGGGGACAGTGTGGTGTCGGTAATATTCGCCACTTACAAGGACTATATATAAAACTCTCCGCGAGATATTGGCTTGAAAATTGCAGGAGAGCTTTAGAATGACATACTGAATATGTCTGTTAAATATTAGGTTCTACCTCTCAACCGTTTCGAAGTAATTAATTACCAAAGATTGCACCAATATAGCTCACTCTGTATAATGTGCGTACCAATAATGCTGTACATACTTGAGTACGCATGCAAGCTGGACGCGTGTGGACTAATGTAAAGCTGGCATGCAGCTGTGCTGGAAGTAGATAACACATGATGCAAATAAATATGCATAATTTAATTTCCAAATATTCGGTGTAATTAATAAATTCATAACATTTATATCTGCCTGCACAATATTCTTCACAGGCTAGTAAACCATACAGCGAAAACATAATTCAAAATTAAATGTACAAGGAACAAACTCATAATCTTTAAAATATGACGTAATATTTGTATTTTGCAATTGTGTTTGATAATGACATTTAATTCAATGTTTCATTTTTGAAATCATAGACTGAAGATCATACAATGAAGCATATCGTTTGATATACCCATATGGATATCACAATAAACATTCATTTATATTGTGTGCATATGTAAAGTCATTTAATAAAATTACAAAATATTTCGAAATTAAAATATGCATGCTTATTGTTTATTTTCGTTCCATGTGTTATCTATTTCGAGCACAGTTTATTGCGTCTGCTGCCTGCTAGCCATACCTTAGTCCACACGAGTCCAGCCTGCATGCGTACTCAAGTATGTACAGCACTATTGGTACGCACCTTATACAGAGTGAGCTATATTGGTGCTATCTTTGGTAATTAATTACTTCGAAACGGTTGAGAGGTAGAACCTAATATTTAACATGCATATTCAGTATGTTATTCTAAAGCTCTCCTGCAATTTTCAAGCCAATATCTCGCGGAGAGTTTTGTATATAGTCCTTGTTAATGGAGTATATATTTAGCATATGTTCACAAAATTCGTAGTTAACATACACGGCTGGGCTAATACGAAATCAGCAAGTACATATTTTGAATCAAAGTGAAGTACATTAAATTCATACGCCATTCTATCGAAGTGGATTTTTCATCCCAGAAGTGTATGATATGGCAAATTATTGCCAAGATACTGCCAATTACGTGACATCAATTGAAAACTGATAAAGCGAGTGGTATGCATTTTATAGCAGTTAGAACTTAGAGAAAGGATATCCATGAAAATAATGCGTGCGAAACGGAAACCGTAAAAGTACTTGTATTTTCAATTGGTTATTACATCCGGCAGTCTGACCATATACAGGTGATCTTATACATTCTGGAAAGCGCAGTTTCCAGACTACAAAACCTATATTAACCGGTATCATATTGACCTGTTATACCAGCACCGCAAGCATACAAATTGGGGAATGCGTTTCGAAGTCTGGAATAAACGGAATTTGTAAATATTTTCCAACCGTTTGTAAAAACACATACGCAGTGGTAAAATCGTCTGTGTTTCAGAGTTTTAAGTAGTTTAAAACATGCACGTTTCCGCCATGACGAACTTATGTAAAGTTAGCTCTTCTAAGCCGAGATATTGCTGGATATATTTAGTCTCTTTTCAAGTGGTTCAACCTTTACATGTTAAATGGGTAGTCACCAATGATGGTATTTATTTGGTTCATCGATGGAAATATATTTAATTGAAATGAGTCAGGGTTTAGGTGGTACATAAACTCCTCTTGAAGCTCAATATCACAGTTATAACATGTATGACGACATATTAGCTTTTTAAATGCCGTTGTTTTAGAAGGGAAACAACCATTTAATTGGAGTACGACACCCGTATCAATTTCAAAAGTAAATTATGTTGTGTAAATGAAGTATAGTTAGGTTCGCCCATTTAATTAATAAACCAAGCCGGCATTACGACTCAAGAGATAATTTAGTCACAGAGATTGAAAATTGAACGCACATGTAAACTTGCGCCACATTCTGTCGTTAGTCAACCTATCTACTGCTGCAAACCAATGTTATACAGTTGTAATCGCCGCAAAAAAATATTGAATTTTGTAACATAAAGTATGGTACATTCAAATGGTTTTTCTAAATGACATGTCATTAAATATAATTCTCAGAAAATTGCAAGGAAGTACTTCTTGATATCCCAGAAATGGAAAATATCATAACCACATTAAAAAGTCCGCGTTCAAACCATTAATATTCATCAACAGGCTCATCGGCAATTTAGATGGAACCTATTGCTGCTTTACAGTTTCAGCAACCTCAATAACGAACGATTAGAATACCATAATTATTATACGTATGTAATTTGAAATATTCGTTCTTTCCTGTAATTTACAGAAGTAATTATCCTTCAATGCAATGTTAGAGGGATGCATTTGTCCTAACCAACCTTTGCCTCCTTTTGCGGTCGCAATGACAAAGCAATGTAATGGTTCCTAATCGTTTTATGACTTACCATGTATTAACCATCGTATGAAATTATTACGTAAAAGGGCAGTATTCGTTGATTACTACGTGTGTCTGTCTTATGCAGATCCGATGGCAAGGTAGTTGTCCATGTATGCGATTATGTTGGCTCATGTACGTTGCGACAGTTGATAAGTAGTACACTAGTTATAACAAATATTCTTAGCATTCTCACGACGGCATTGATGCAAAGCTGGCGTTTTATATTCATCTTCAGGTAGTCTAGTATTGTGCCAGCGGAAATACAGCTATATTCATACTGCTTTAATTCCAGTACACGTTTTGCTTTCTGGCTTACTTTCAGCAAAACACCAACGTCAGTCTTCCACAGCTTCATTGCTACACCCATTACTATATTTTCCAATTTAATCGAAAAATTCTTACGTCCTATAGTTCATCTTTTACAGTGTTACTCCGTGGGGTGTGAAGTATATTTCGGGGTACATGATTTCTGTTACGTCACAGATATTTTCCCAAGTTTTTCTGAAGCGCTATTTACAGCTGAGCAACATGCATGGACACATTCAATTGAAAACTAGGTATGTGTCTTGTGCTAGCACGGCATTGCAAATGCATCAAAAATCTAAATACATCGCAATTGAAAAACCTTTAAGCGGTATCAATTTTTGTAGAGTAAACATTCGTCAGCTAAAAACTGTCGGTACTTAAGATCGTGTTGCTGATGATTTTGATTGTTTTTATGGGAATTAGTAATTATTTGACAATACATTCCAAAATACGGACTCCACCCGATACTATTTGAATTGGCATCCGAAGCGATCTGGCCATTTGTTTAAAACATTAAGGAATCTTGATAACAGGAAAATATGGAGGAAATAGCAACGTTGTGATTTTCAGGTAATAATTGAAGTGCGATAATAATCTAATACGTGATTTCTATGTATATTCACAACAAATTTAATTATTTAATTTTCATCAGATATCCGAAATACACATTTCCATTCAAAGGCTGGATACCACCCAATGGAGCTGCGATTAACCACCACACCAGTCAGAATTATTCTATCAGTACATCGTGTGAACCGCAATTTGCATTCAAAAAGCCTGTACGCTTAAATTTCTGTAAGTTCACATTCCGTATAAGAATAATCAATTTTAATCAATGACTTGTAATTATATACAGAGAGCTGAGGTCTTCCGTCTTTTGCGTATGTTAGGTGAAGCAATATTAATATGATTTTAGTATCAGTTGATCGTTGGAGGACATGATTATGTCCATCCTCCAGGCACAATGTACGTGTTGCGAGGAATATTACATAAAATGAAGCCGAACTGTAAAGATAGAACGCGTGAATACAAAATTTGAGAATTCTGTCATTTGTCTACTTTCTCTTGAACATTTGCTTCTTATTCATTGAGCATATTACACGCGCCGCACTACTGTAATAGGGTCGTAATGAGATTTCGTGTAAAATTTGCGGATATCCTTTTTCTGAGCCCATTATGTTCGTTTCTTGTGAACACAGCGAGTTTTTTGTCAGGAGCATAATCATCAAACTGAAATCCTTCGTACATGCTACATATTTATTGATACTATAAAAGTAATGTGAACTTTTAAACAATAAATGAAAATACTACGTAACGAATTGCTTTAACGTGTCACATGAAAATGTCCCAAATTATTAACCCTAATGGTATCTGACACTATAATTGCTTTCGTATTTCTCAGCATAAGGGGGTTGTCACAGTTTGTGATTGTTAATGGCTTCATCAAAATAATAAAGTTATAATAGTGTAATAATTCCGGTGGGTTAACAATATGTACAATGTAAGTACAATCCCGAATTTTACAGTATGTTTAAAACAAAAAAGTTTGGACGACGTATTTGCAAGTGTCATAAATGGCATCAAGGTCAATACATTACAAGAATGTATCTGGTATGTTTTATTGAAGCATACCACGGGTATTTCCCACTGATTCAACTGATTACCAATAGCTTTACTGATAGATGTTGCTGTAGCCTAATGCACCAAATTCATCAACTGTCTACATTTTGTAAACTTGAATGCTATGTAACAATTTAGGCCTAATTACTTTAATAAAAATAATTTTCAAGATTAAAATTGAAGATTGCTATCGCATAATTTTAACATTGGGTTTTACACGTACTCCGATAAAAACTTGAACACTGTTAGCCATTTTAACTTTATGGAAATAATAACTACGTTCCCACCACATTTTTTATTCCGACTTTTAATAACCCCATGCTGTTGGAATAGTGCATAAACACACTCGTATGGAAAAAGTCAAATTAAGAAGTACATTCTCAGCCTGGAGTTGGCAATTGATGCTGATTGATTTGTATCGCATCACGACGCGGAATATATGTATTTGTGCAATCAAGAAGGTGACATCCAAAATTAAATATATATAAAACTCCACTAGCCCTTTTATTTCATAAAATGAGTTTGAAATTTGCTGTCCTTAAGTCTTCTGGTATTGGAGCATAGTTACTGTACCACATCGTCTGAACGTTTGTAGTTCAGTTATGTACATCCAAAGCAAGTATGGAAATGACAGATAAGATAGGTACGATGATCATTTGAGCTATAGCGCACTTTTCCTTTACGCTTTGAGAGCTGTAGCTCCCAGGAATGTATGTAATCCATGTTTGATGGAAGCAGAAAGAACGAGATGTGATAAGCTTTTGAGACAACAAAAAAAACCAAGAACAATGTGACAGGATATAGCGCAAAGAGGGAGAAAGAGAATAATGGGATTATTTGCAGGTTGATCGATGTTGGAGTACATGGCTTTCATTTTTCAAATTCAGTTTATATATCAAAGTTTTGACACCATTCAATGTGTCATCTTCAAGACAAAAGCCAAATCAGGAGAGAACTGTGAGGTACAACTCTTGTGAGTAAACTGATGCATGTATACTTGAATTTTCTAATTTACAATGATATTAAATAAGTTCTTTTTGCTATCCAATTATGGTCATGATGAAGGATCCTCACCCACAATACTTGAATCTGAAACATTTTACCAGTTCTGATGACCATATAGACTGTACTCGGTATCCATAATTGTTGTTCATTTTGTTCTGAACAGCTCATGTGTAAAGTACTTTACATTTCATTCCTTTAAAGGCCTTCCTTCCTTTTTCTTATCCACTGCCTTTGTTCGTATTCCAGTGAATTGACTTTTCCTATGGCGTGACCTGTTCAACTTACATTTGTGTTTGGCGAGGGCCGAGTTTGGATTATTTTCACAATAATGGAATAATTATTACGACATTATGTTGTTGTAGAAATTACGGAAAGCAGGGTATATTCGTAGGAAGTTGTACATCTTTCTGATCATACATGAGCTCGTAACAAGTGTGCTCTCATTTAAAGAAGTTGTAAATGCGACCAGTACACAATACTAAATAAATTTGATCTATATTGAATTGGAGGAGGAACAGGTCACCTTCCATTTATACATGTTGTAAGAGAGGATTTGGAGCAAAAAAGACCTGTATCGCCGAGGGAATGTTTTTCTAACGCTGCATCTGAATTGAATTAATTGTGTATTAGTAATGACAGCAATTAACTACTCTACTACTTCAACAAAATCATGACCTTCAGTAAAATATATTACTGTGGCGCTAAAAATGCATTCATTGTTTTTCAGTTTTAGACTTGGACGATTTTGACGACAAAATATTATAAACATCAGTTGTTAAACCCTGAAGAATATGGTATCTGCATATGCTCCCTTTAGATTATATATGCGTTGGGCCAGCAAAACTCACAGTGTGTATAAATTATTCGCCAAATCGAAACATGCAAACTGTGGTTACACTTATAGCTACTCAAGTTTAGTACTAATCAATATATAGTGCATGTGGATGCTAAAACCCATACAAATTAAAATGCACGTTCGATTGTAAATATATTGGGATCTACCATTACTAGTGTAGTCGCCACTTAAATGCAATAATATTTATTAGTTGGGTCAATCGGAAGTTCTTTGGAAGCAATCAACACCCAAGCATAAATGCTATAATCATCATCAAACAAAAAATATTCACATTAATGAAATACGTGGGGGCATTTTTTCGAAATTTCAGAGCTTGAATGTCATGTGTAATAATTATCATCACACACTAAATTAACAAAATGATCGTTCAGCGTATTCAGGTGGCATTCAATATTTCTGCAACATGAATAGTAGGGATACTTCAGTTTGACGTAAATTAGTTTTATTGTCAGAAGGGTCATATTTCTCCTGGTGCCACATATATTCACATTCGTAATATGTACTCTATAATTTTGCGTGCATTCTCAATTGCACGTTAACGTATATGACTACCATCTCCGGTAAACGCAAAGCGATCCTGCTGTCAGAAAAGAATACATAGTTCAAATGCAATTTTGCAATAAATCTAAAACTAGTTACTTACATGTTTACTATGATTTCATTAGGTAAAGACAGTGTTAAAAGCTACGAATTCTCAAATACAGATTTCACCCTTTCTCCCACTGCGACGATATAAATATTTTTCCCTCTATCTTTAAAGAAGGGCCACAAAATTACGTTCCATTACTAATTGATTGAAAATAAACTTCTTGTCGGTAATAAGTGCTCAAAATATTTGAAAAGTTTTGACAAAATCTACCAGCAGTAATTCAACTACAGGGGTGCCAATTTACAGATGATTGGCAAATGAACATAAGTCGGTAGAAAACAACTTACAAATCAATTTTAACTTTGGAAACAATGTGACCTTATGTCCTTTGCAAGCATATAAGACCCCATTTTGATGCGAGAGTTTCCTTTATGGTCCAGTGGATTATTTTCAGTATGAAAATGTTAATATCAATATCAATTGCAAGCACTTTCGATATTGATTCACCTGTTGATGGTCGTCTAATTTGACAATGTTTATTCCCCTCAGACATTAGATGTTTTAGAGATGCTTTGGAAGATCGCTTATATGAAAAGATATATAGTACATAATGCAACAGAAGAATCTTTCATGTTGCGCCGTTCGGTCTATAGGAAGGAAGCAACTGTAAGTCATTTATAATTAGTATCCAAATATGCCATTTGTAGTGCATCAGCGAGGTTTATTGTTGCTAATATATCACCACAATAAAGTTGTGGCAACGACACGGTCTTGTGCGAAAAAATTACGATCGAAATACCGTAGCTACTAACAATAGTCATATGTTTTAACGACATAATAACATGGTCAATGTTAATCACAGTAACGATGATTTTTTTGGAAGAAATTTGTTTCCACTGGTAAGAACGCAACCTTATTTGAGAAACTTGGTATGATGTACTCCGCCCCTGTGAAATCAATGACGCTATATCCTCAGAAACAATATTAATATGATTTTCTGCGCCTCGATTGATTTACAGTAAACGTTAACCTGACATCCGGTGTAGATCCAACGCTTTGATTCAATTGCCTTTCCCACAAACTACAAAAAAGACGAATATAAAATGATGAAAACCGACCACTTCCAATTTTGCAACGTGGAAAAATCCTTGATTGGAATACGTTATTGTAACATTGTTGGTTGTTTATTGTGTGGAGTTAATTTGATATGGATGAAACATGCCGTGAAAACATTATTCATGATGCAAAATGTATTTAGTCTGTCAAGTTTCTTTTCTTGAGAGACAATGAACAGCATCATCATATCTAATTGGTTAACCACTCAGCGGATAGATTATATGTAGATCTTCAAATGCATCTTGGCGTAGAATATTTTAGGCGAGCTCCAAACATATCGCTCCGGATTATTGGAAACGTTTGCATACACTTTCGGGTAAATGTAGATAGCAGACAAACTGAAGGTTGCGACACTTAAGCCACTTGTACACAGAGAGGCTTTTGTAATTCATTTGGCTACGCAGCAACATGTTTAGGAGTCTAAATGTTACGGCGTTTATTTTCTGTATTTGTCGGCCAACAGATCCCATATATAGCCACTGACTTCTCTTTATGTAATATATTTGAACGTGTGGAGTCAGTACGGATCGGTTGCATGGCATAGAATTTATAGTATATAATTCTCAATGGGATCAGCAAATAATTCTCCTAACGTATAGACCTTGCTTCAAGGTTATGATATTCGTCTGAAAATTCTGTGTGAACGACAAAGCGGTATACGTGTTGGCGAAAGAGTACAATCGATATATCCACAACTTGTACGTTTTGTTACAGTCTAATTGCTTCTAGAGATTACTTAATGACCAATATTTTATAATTATTTGAAACATTTGTTATATGTTTGCGTTTTTGTACATGGGACCGTGCGGAGCGAAGCGGAGCAGTAAGATTCCTATCGCTTGCGAAGCAAGCGATTCGCGCAATGGAAGCATTTTTCCATGCGCAATCCTTTACATGTATTATGCATTCAGTGACGGCAAAAAAACTTTCGCCACAAGTTGTGAACGTTCTAATGAGCCGATCGAGTTGAAACAAAAAATTCTGACATTCTTGAAGGGTGAAGCAGCTCGGATGATCGAGAAAATTTTAAAAACTCGATAATTTGATAAGCTATTAAAGGAAAATGTATAATTGCGAAGGGTGTTTATGATTTTATACGCAAAGATGACGTTAGTGAATCCATGGTTACCTAGTTGTCATGGTTAATTGGTTGCTATGGTTACCAAATTCGAACTGTGATCAGATTGCTACAGTATAACCAGGTTGACACGTCTACCGGGTTGAGAAGTTGAGATTGTTATCCGGTTGCCATGATTACCAAGTTGTATGACAATCCGGCCTTGCAGAAGCCTGAAGTAGTTTGATTGATGAACAAAATCAAGAATTTTATCTATGAAAAATTTAGGCATGTAACAAGGAGTATATATTTGGTATATGCAAATAAGCGGATTGCTCAATAAGAATCAGCCTGGAATTTAAATTACAAATATAGTTAGTATATTGCGTAGGATCTTCCTACCGTGTCAATTTACTGTTAGAAATATCTGTAATCAAATTGCAACACAGCCATATGTGAAAAAGTAAAAAATAAAACCAAAGGGAAAAATCCCAAAATGTTGTACATGAGACCAAATCATGTGCACTAACAAGCAAAAAATAAATATTTTCTTAAAATCCATGCGGTCACATGCGCCTAATTTTTGTGGCAATAAAAATTCATTGTGATTGCAAAGCTTACTTAGTGTATCCTTCCTGATAAAATATTGCAAGAAATTAACAGTAAATAGATACAATATGTACGGTAACAAGAAAAAAGCATCTGCTCCAGAGCGAGTACTATTTACGCATTTAGGTAGCCGCCGAGTTCACATATCGCATATTATTAGATCGGATGCTGTATGTTTGCTAGTTGACCCAAGTGCTAATGGACTTCACTAACCTTAGTAAACCAATGTTTGTCATCTTTCATGAAATTAAAATGACTGAATAAACTGATATCAAATGGTTCGTCGACAACAGAACTGGAATTTGTTTACTGCTAAACAAACAACATACACGCGACCATCAAAACCAAAATATTTTGGTCTCGACGGTTTTAAACTTGAATTTTCGTCAAATAGAAGGCACAAAAATTTGGCGCATGTGACCGCATGGATTCTAAGAAAATATTTATTTTTTTGCTTGTTAGTGCACATGATTTGGTCTCATGTACAACATTTTGGGATTTTTCCCTTTGGTTTTATCTCAGTTGACAAAAGAATCCACGATGGGCGTCAATTCCAGGCTTCATGGCGTCACACAAACATATTTTTTATTCGGATGACAGTACAATTTTAATATCATATTGTTTCCCCCTACTAAGAAAGCGACACTGAAAAAATTTTATTTTGTAATCCCAATAATTTATAGATGGATGGAAGAGCTCAGATCAGTAACATTTATATTTGGCTATTCAACATCAGACAATATATAACAGTTAGCTAGTTTTTACAATAAGCATCCTCGGTCATCAGTCTGCTTCAAAAAGTAGTATTTTTGTATTCCATATAGGTACAATATATAGTATATTGCATATTGCAGTTTTTTATTCGTCATTGCTTCAGATTGCTGTTCAAATGGTCCCTAAGCGTATGTTTCCATACATGCTATCTATGAGTATTACAGATTCTATGTCAGTAAATGAATCAACTTTGCAACACACTAATGTAAGATCAGCATATTTTAATTGAAATTGCAAAATTATTTCTTAGCGAAATAATAGAGTATACAAGTTTACATAACAATCTGCTCTTTAAAATTGAAATCGTTGTGGTTAAAATCTTCATTTTCATTCAGGAGAAACAGAAAAACCATCCAACTAGCAACAAGATGAATGTATACGAAACAACCGATATGCATAATACATAAATGTAGCAGAACCATTACGTATTTGTGTGCAGTTCTAAAAATCGCATTTCATAGTTGATATGGTCATGACATAAGCAGATAAAAGGAACAACAATCTTAGCTAATCGGTTTATTTCGCCCATGAATCCGGTTCGGAAACTCATGTTAATTTCATCGATCATACGACATGTCGTCCAAATTAGAAAGTGCTTCTCTCGGGATCAGAAAACTAAGTTTGAGTACTGTCATGGGGCATGGCGGAAACGACGATAAGTTTCAGGTAACATTTTCAGAGATACTTTGCAACGTACCAGAACTGCTGGAAGGGAAAACGGTTGCCCATGACATGTCAGACATAAAAGATTGGCAGAAGGTGGTAATGTTATACAATGTACCACAGGGAAAACAAATACGGTAACATCATTTTTGACGACAAACCTGTTATCCTGTTCGTGGAAATACACTTAAATATAAAACTTTAACGCAGTGGTCGTATGGTTGCAAAAGCTTATCAGAAGCTGGTGGATAATCCCTCCGAGGAAGATCTAAAGCTGGCGCGTATTCTTGGTTGGATTGTTGAGATTGTAAGAATGAACTTAATTTGTAGATTTGAATACATAAGCGACCTCTTCAGAATGATATATTACGAAATTTAAAGAAAGTTACAAGCATCATTCCTGGTGGCAGACGATATAATGGATAATGGAATCACAAGACGTGGGCGTCCTTGCTAGTACTTACAACGGATGTGCAAGAAGTGTTCACTCGTTTTTGCCGTGTCATCTATGTGGGTTTACTAACTTTTAGGCGCTGAATTCAGATCCGATCACAGAAATCCCAAGAAATTTGATTGAAAGGAGATATCACACATTGTCCTTCCTTTAACGACGTGTAAATACATGGCGTCGATAAACTGGCTTCATCATAACTGCCATAATGGTAACCGGATGTCTCCCAAATTTGATTCCTGACTCCCATAGGAAGCAGGAAAGGCCGTCATTAAGTTTTTGGGTCGCACCACCTTCCACCGGCTGCGGGTTGGGATGTGGGCCGTACTTTCATATGAACGAAAAAAATATTGGCGATTTTGTTAAAGTGCTAAATGTTCGTCATATTTTACAAAATGACCCGTGGTCAATTTCCTCTATAATGATCGCAAATTTATAGCGCTTATACAAGCACCTGAAAATGATTTTGTACCTTCATAAAAAAGAGGTAGGTTCAGCCCGCAGCCGGAGGTAGGTGGTTCGGCCCAAAAACTTGACGACGACCATTCCTGCTTCCTATGGGAGTCAGGAATCAAGTTTGGGAGACATCCGTGTACCGTTATAGCAGTTATGGTGAAGCCACTTTATCGACACCATGTATTTACACGTCGTTTTAGGCATTACAATGTGTGATATCCCGTTTCAAAAAAATTTCTTGGGATTTCTGTGATCGGATCTGAATTCAGCGCCCCAAAGTTAGTAAACCCACATAGATGACACGGCAAAAGCGAGTGGACACTTCTTGCACATCCCTTGTTAGTAAATGGGAAAGGAAATGTTGCTTTTAATGATTCTCTTTTGCTGGAACACATGGCATATCAAATACTTCGCAAATATTTTGGAGACAGAAAATATACACAGAGCTTTTGGATGATATGCTTAACGTGACGTTCAGAACAATTCTGGGGGAAGGTATGGATATACGCGTGGGTAGGAAACCAAATTTTGAAGGGTATACCAAGTCCATGTACGAGTCAATTGTCACCTACAAAACGGCATTTTACACTTTCCATCTTCAGGTAGGGCTAGCAATGACACTCGCCGGTATTTCTTCATTGGACAGAGAAAACATGCCGCTTTGCGAGACCGTAGCTGCTATTACGTTAAAACTGGGGGAAATGTTTCAGGTCCAAGATGATTACCTGGATTGTTTTGGCAATAACAGCGTTCTTGGTAAAGTTGGAACCAACATTCAACAAGGGAAATGTATATATCTGTTTGTTACAACTAAGCAGGTATGTACAAATGATCAATTAGAATACCTCAAGGATAACTATGGTTCTTTTGATAACAGCAAGGTGACAACTGTTCAACGTATTTACACCGAAGTCGGCGTTCATCAAGCTTATGACAAGTATATAGCCAAAACCAGGCTGGAAATAATAGCTTTAATAGATGAATTGCAACATCGTAAACTCAAACTTGTACTCAGCGGCATTCTGCATACAATCTACAAGCGAAGATTTTGACCTGAAATTCAAATACAGTTCATCATATTTGGGCGTTTCAGCATAAATTGCACGTTTCCGCCGCTTCGTCTATGAAATTTATTTTCTGATGTTTTTGCTACCCGTGTCTCGCGAATTTCCAATCTAAGTATATGGCATGCTCACGTTCGACAATCGTTGCCCTGTGTATGATAATGTTTTTATTCTCAATTTACTGTATTAAACTGCCGTTCAGAAAAAGCACTCTACGATCACTCGCAAATGATTAACAATCACGTAATTCTATGATATATCATTTTATAGCACCCATAGAGTAAGCTCACGGTTAGTCGACTACCTACGAAAACCATATCTCATGTACCACGAGGAGACAACATTAACAGGATTTGGGCTCTGAAACAATCTCAGAGCTCACGGAATATATCACTCTTCACTCTTCTAAAAATAGTCAATACGACTACTACAGGGCTTTTTCAGTCTTCCCTATAGAGTCATAATTCGGCAATTTAATAATTATATTTGTAAACTTAATAAAATTTCGTTCGATAGTTTATCTCAAATAAATAGTCGACAATTGAACCAATAATTCATGACAACCTAATTTCGCATAGTTGAAAATTGAGCTCATAAATGCCAGAGATGGCAGGTCAAGCATAAAGAAATACGCCCACCTGTCACAATTCACTAAGAATTGCAAATGAAAACTGCAAATCCGCTCCATCAATAATCAATCTAATTTTAAGTAAACCATATTCTCAATTATGCTTCTGGATTACAAAATTTCTAAAACACATAGAATTAACAGAAATATGTATTTGGGATGTGTTATTCTGGATTTGTTCAATGTATTCCTTACTCCATACCATTGGATCGTGGGTGGCAAATTATGACGTGTAGTACGTATTTAAGTTGGATTTATCCAAAGCAATAGAAACTAGTGGCTATTAATTTGAAGATATTTTATTATATCATTAATCTCCTAAAGTAATACTAGCAAATGCCAATTATTTTATTCCCTCTTAATTGCATAGTCCAATTGTGGCTCAATTCATACAATGCGAAGAATGCATTGAAATGAAACAAGTAAGGTGTAAACCTTTAATACATAACTACCGGAAGTGTGATGTATGCCCAATTGACAACCGAATGCACATTTGACCAATTTCAATATGACTTATAAGCTCAAATTGAACCTCTCATTGCATTTGCACAATAAAAAATTTTCAGGTCGGATACCTCTCCCCCTTCCAGACGCCACCCTGGCGACAGGGGAGTGATTTGACCCATAGTGCTTTGACAAAAAATGATTGTCTTGAACTCCTCTATCAATTTGTACAATAACATTTTTAGGCGATATGTTGACCCCACAGCCCCTGACACGCCGACCTCCCTACTTCCGGTCGTTGACGAGGTCCATGGATGAAAATCAATAGGGTTCGTGCCCTTGGGCCAAGGTACCTCTATGCCAAATTTGAGCCAAATCGGTCAACGTGTAGAGAAGTTAGTGTGTTCACGGACAGACAGACAGACAGACAAACAAATCAATCGCTATAACTACCTTTCAAGCATTTCATACTTCCGGTAGTTAAAAAGTCACCATCGACTACAAGTTTCGTATCATTTTCCGTTCGGCACATTATAAACATTACGTCATATTGGAACCTTTTATTCTAATACAAGGTACTTGGAAGTACCATTCAATGAACCAACCAATCGAACTGTAATTTCTTCTCGTGGAATGCGAGTTATATGTTGTTTTCCCTTAGAATAAATTCGAAAAGTTTGTTTGCATGATGACGGAATTGATCGTGCACGATTGTCCTCTTGTGCGGAAGATGACGACCGTTACGATCAAATTTGGTTGATTGTAGCGGACATTCTAAGATATCCAATAATGTTGCATGTGATCATATTAGGGAAATAGGTGATATGATAACGTATTCGTAAATTTGAACATCATTACGTGTGTGAAACACGTTGTATTCCCAAAAACCGAACATATGTACTGACTTTCCAATAAGTCATTATTGTTACTCAATGATGTATAACATGCCACAATTGGTTACGCTGCCGCATCCGATAATGACAAGGATTGCGGCCACTAAATCTCACAAAAATGTACTATACTGGCATCATCTTTGTAAAAAGATTGCTTTGATCATGTGCGATGTTAAAATTATTGTAACTGCCAAAGCTGTACGGCGTTAGTGTTATGTTGCTTGCGGTGGCTTACTGATATTGTACAAACTAGTCATTTGACCATAACAACAGCAGAGCCTTATTTACGGCTCAATGACAGGGTTGAGCAATAATAATAAAGTACCGGCAAAGAATATCGGATCTCATGAACTAACAGTTGCCAAACAGCTTGAAATTTCGACAAATGGTATAATACTACCGCCTTGCAGCTTATACAAATATTTCACTAATAGAAACATGCGCGTCGTATAAATCATCTGGGCGTAATAAAAGCAATTTCGGATGTATTTCTAACCAATTTGGTGTGATCATATGTCGTATCATGATGTTATTTTTTTAGTTCGACTATATACACATGCAGTTGTCGCAATCACTATATTTCGCCTCGCTTTGTGCAAATTAGACATTGAACATATAGTGCGAAACCCAAGGTTAATTTGTACTCTCCATATAACGTCAACCAAGGCGTCGCAAATCAAATGCGTCATGCGTAAGCTACCTAATTGGGAAGAATTCCACGTGTGGACGATAACAACATGAACATATTACGCACATTTTATCTATTAGCATAGATAAATGCCACCATAAATATAGTAATGCATCAAAACAGATGGAAATGTAAGCTGTAAGTAGAGTTACGTGGTGCGCAATGTCGACGTTTCGCTTCGAACGATTTCAATTAGCTTGAATCTAAGATTGAAAAAGAGCGTCGAGTAATCATGACTGTGACATATTATACAGTGTTAACAATAAAGTAAAACATATATTCGACCCTTAGAGGTAGCAACAGTACTTATGACATTATCTCACAATTTGGATTGACGTTGCTGCAAACAAAAGCTTGTACAACAAACGAATACAAGAAATGCATTTAATTGCATAATAACAAAATGACATATTTGGTAAACGCTAATACTGGGTGCACCATTACAGTACATCAACAGAACATGTATGTACGCCAGGTCCATTTTTGTAAGACGTTTTACGAGGTATTGATTGTCGTCACACATTTCAGCAAATCGTATGGTACGCACAGTGATTACTGTACCAATTGGTATGACAGCAAACAATTTAATCGCAGTAACTACCTTTTAAGCATTCCATGCTGCCGGTAGTTAATAATGAGACTCCATTTATCCAATTCATATTTATCAAATGTATGCTTGCTGCTAAAATTATAACCTACAATTTGAAACTATTATTGCCAACAGTTCAGTAGGAAATATTAGTCTGCTTTTCGTTGTGCACAAACTATTTACTCTTCAACCTACAAATAATATAAATTGATGCCGCAATGAAGATATAATTTTCCAACATTGATACATAATTATCCTGATGATACAAGAAAACCACATTTTAATACATGAAATCTGCAATCATTGCTTTATGAAATGCCAATGTGGATTTATCGCTCATAGGACATGGTCGATGTTATATTTGTGCATTGTTAGTTTCAATTGCAACCGAGTCGAATGAAAAAAGCAGTTCCTCGTAATTATGTGGTCAACAGTTTTTTTTGAATAATGCGGTTTTAATGTTTGCTGAAAATGCTAATATTTTCTTCCCAATTGTTTATTAACGCACTGATGAATTGTAAATTTAAATACAAGGCACTGATGATCCCGTTGTTCCGTGATTGATCGTTATTAACTACCGGAAGCATGAAATGCTTATAAAGGTAGTTATTGCGATTGATCTGTGTGTCTGTGTGTCTGTGTGTCCGTAAGTCTGTAAACACTATAACTTTTGTTAACATTGACCGATTTGGTTCAAACTTGGCATAGACGTACCCCAGGTCATGAGAAAATTCGGTATTGATTTGGGGCCTCCGGGGGTCAACCCCACGGGTATGGTGGGGGATGAGGTCACAATGCATCCTTATGGCAAAAAAAATGAAATATGCTTATCTGATAGAGAATTTTATGCTGATCATTTTTTGTCACGGCACTATGGGTCAATTCGGCCAACTTTGACCATTGACCCTAGGGTCAACAAAGGGTCAAAATATATTATTTCGGAAATTGATAGAAAAATTCAAGATTAGTGTTTGGGAAGTTGAACTAAATGTCACATTTCTAAATTTCACATAAATCGCGTGTCCGGTAGTTCTTTATTTCGGGTTTACACCCGTCCTAGTTGCGATTGTTCTGTTTGTCTGTCTGTGTGTCTGTTAATCTGTTTGTCTGTAAACACTATAACTTTTCCGAACGTTGACCGATTTGGTTCAAATCTGGCATAGAGGTACCTCAGGTCAAACCATTATTCGGTATTGATTTTGGGGTTCCGGGGCCTACCCCCAGGGGTACGGTGGGGGGTTAGGTCCCCCATTCATCCTTATGGGCAAAAATATTTTATCGGCTTATCAGATAGAGAATTTTATTCTGATCATTTTTCGTCATAACACCATGGGTCAACTTGACCAACTGTCGGAGTGGTGGCTCCATGACCCTTACGGGTCACGGGGTCACGAAAGGGTCAAAATAGAATTTTTAGGAAATTCATCGACTAATTCAAGATTAGTGTTTGGGAAGGTGAACTGATTGTCAAATGTATCAATTTCACACACAAAACGTTTCCGGTAGTTTTTTATTTCGGGTTTACACCCGTCCTAGTTCCCTTATTTCTTCAAAGTTTCAGTTGAAATCAGTTTACAAAAAACAAGATTAACTAGTTTGATTAGCCGTGACGACCGTTGTTATGATAAATTTTATATTAAATTATATACTGTATACAAAATAAACCGCTGTGGTTTTCGGTGTACTAAGGATTGTGGGGAAATATGAATGTTTATATTAACAAGTTGGTAAAAATAACTATAATGCGTCTTTCACTAAACACAGCCAATGTTTTATTACTGCATTTAACAACTTAATTTTTACAATTTGGTTGCATGGGTATGTCATGTAATTAGATATGTAGAATATAAATGTAAATATGTATATATATCAAAGTTTTGATGAGGGTTAAATCGCTCTCCAAATAGTTGAATGCATAATATGTAGATGCGTTTACAATCTCGCGTTCATGGTACCAACGAAAAACTATATTATTTGCCAACCAGTATGAAAAATAGAAAATTACTTCATATCCAACTATTGAGTACATGTATGTCTAAAGTCGTAGTGACATTTATACCCACAATTTCGGAAAATTTCAAAGGAACTGACTACTGACGTCAATCTTTACATTAGTCTGTCGGCATTCGCCTATCTACTTAATACGGTATATCAGCAAATATATGTTTAAAATATGGTGTATGGTTTTAATGGGGCCGACAGGATTTTTGATATTTAGAAAAGAATGTTTATTGATTCTCTCTAAAAAAGCGCATGCAACAATCCCATATATAGCTACAAAAAATGTGATAAATTCTACGAATACGCTTGTGATTTCAAAATTTACGATTATAAATCATTTCTAAGATCACATTAAAAATTACCCGGAACTTTGAATTTTTAAATTTCTGACTGGAATTGACAATATCTCGTCGTAAGTTATCTTGACATTTTCTGAAAATACCCTGAAGACCAACCTTAGCATAGAGTTCCTTGATCGCTTCAACTTTTTCAGGTTCGGGTTTGCCGTAATTTTCATTAAGAAATACAAATTCCTCAGCTGAACAGCGGCCTTTGGCAGTAACAAAAAGCCAGGTGCATTTGCCTTCTGAAATGTCTTTGCCGGTGTCTTCAAATGTTCCTTTCTCGGTGAAGCAATCAAAGTAATCGTGCTGAATTTGGTAGAGTCTTCCAATCTTCAGTGATATATCTTGCACTTGCTCCCACAGGGAATCATTATTACTGTCTTTTGTATAAATTCCAGCGATTGTCATAGCAAGTGCCATTGGTATAAACACTGTGTAATACGTCTTATTAATAAGAAATTCGTCGTATTTCACGGCAGTATACTCCTCATAATTCAGATTAGTGTCAACAAGTGTGATCATCGTCTCGCCAACGACTTTATTAAATGTTAACCCCAACGTCCGGTCTAAAAGTTCTGGATAAGCTTTCGTTTTGCCAAAGTGTTGACGCAGCAACTGGTAGGCCAAATGTTCCAGCAATAGGGAATCATTGAATGCATTATTTCCATGGTCATTTACAATGTACCAACATGGTTGATTTCTGCGGGTACAACCGTTTTTCGTAATATCATCAGTGATTAGAAAGGACGCATGTAGCTAAAGAATCATTTTATTACATTTGTATTTCAACGATTGATTAAGTTTGGGTCTTGATAATGGAAACAATTAAAATGGTCTTGTTCTCACAATTTCTACGATCCAGCCAAGTATATGTGCCAATTTCATGTCATTTTCGGTCGGTTCTTCCACCAACTGCTTATACGCTAGCACTACCATACGCCCACTGCGACGGAAAGTATATCATTGATTTATTCTATAACTAACAATAATACTAGTAAATAGAAATTTTACCGTAATTGTTTTCCGTTCGGCACATTGTAGAACAAAACAGCTTTGATCCATTTTAAAATATCTTCTTCAGAATTGCCTGCTTCACTTCTGTTCACTAATCTAGTAGCGTTAGTTATTATTTCAACAAACGATTCCTGAAATTTGTCAGATCCTTTGTAATCTCCCTTCTTACAGTTTGAGGATATTGTCGTCACTTCAGATGACGAAGGCACAATTTCCGAAGACATTCTTGCAATTTCCAATGTGATATAATGTACTTATCTTGTGAGTCTCTCAATAACTAGACTCAACATTAGCTTACTCACAATTGTTTGTTATTAATGAGTTCGATGTTCAGCTTAACCAGCAAATTACAATACAGGTTCATACAGTACAATACTCATTGGGAGTTTCCGATAGATACATATTTACGTTTATATTCTGTGGTCGGCCCGTACTAATTTAAGCTGCAATACCATTCGGCAATATGATTATCATGACTATAATGCGTTCACTGCGGTATATAAGGCGAAGTGATGCAAATCAAGAACGAAACATAGTTGTAAACATCCACCGCCTGCGAACTTCATATTAAATCTGAAACATAATCACGAAACATCTAGAACCCTCCTCCAATTTTGATTGATACTTTAGATACACCATGAACATGATTTGGCGTAATCAGGCAACTTTCGCAATCGCAAAGAATAACATACATGCTTACTCAGGTCATCATTTCATGCATTCTGCCACCGTCTACCTAGTTGTTTTAATTTTTGGTCGTTTGAATAAGATGCCCAGAAGTGACTGCTGTCACATTAGCAAATTGGGCAATTTGAATAGGCGATGTGTTTTTTTAAATTTACGTTCGTCGTGACTTTAGAGTAAAGATTAAATTATGCAAGTTACGACATTTCGTTGGGAAGCAGAGTGGGTAAATACGTGACGAATGACTGTATGAATGTGGGAACTGCTGCTCATTGTTAAACTGGGCTTCGCCCAATCAGTAATATATGACAATTACACTCTATAATACATACTGTAATAAACTGGACACATCGTCATGACATTAATATTCATCGGAAAATATCTCACAATGACCATAATCACTGTTTTATTTGAAATTGGATTTCTCCGTTATACATATGTTCGATTCGCAAAGTCATTTTTAATCAATCGGAAGATGGGCGTCGCTGAACGCTTCACTGCGCCATCGGCATGATTGTGTATTAAATACGACATTTCTTTTAGAGATGCATATACGTCAAAACTATATTAGTTAGTAAAAACATCGTATCTTATTACATGAAATGAAGCCTATTTAGTAACATGACAGACACTATAGTAATGGTTTAAAACAATTACAAGATTGAGTGGTTATTTTTTAGATATATTCTACAGGCCACAATGTGAAATGATAATGCGCTTTTTGGTGAGTAGTTAGCAGGTACCAACTATTAAAATTTACACAATATATGCGTAGGTAGGTATTACAAAACCAACAGGTTGTAACGTTGTTGCTTACATACGGTGTCGAGTGACCATTATTCCTCATTTTGGACCGAATTGCCTTATTACTGCTAGCCTAATAGTAGAGCCATACGATTTTGTTAAATGTATTCATTTAATTGTAAACTTAATCATTGATACCGGTTCCTTGATCATTATTGCTCTACGGAATTCAAAATTATAGCAAGAGCTGCTGCGGCATTACAAGAAACGTGAATTCATTGCCAAACGCGTAGTGCACATTGAAAGCTTGTTCGCCAAGTTTTAGTTGGTGCTATTTCGAAATTATCACGTGCGCGCTGTGATACTATTTAAAATGCCCAGTACATAATATTGTTTGGAAAGTCAATGCGATCGCGGCAAAAATGTAGCAGCCTCATTACTTCTGCAGCCGCCTTATTTGTGCTTTCTCTTATTGTTAGTCAACAATTTTGTCAACGACCGAGTGGCTCAAATCAACGCCTTGTTTGTCATCGTACGGTCACGGCTTGATATATATAATTACATCAGTATGTTTATTTAAGCTGCCGTTGGCTTGCAAGGATGGCAGGAATGAAGACCCTCTGGTTCCCTATTAATTCAGGTACTGACATAATGCAGTGCATAGAAATTCTATTTCGACAAAGTCGTATAATCTTTTGATTAATGTGCTGTGGAAAATATTACACATGGCTAATATAATATACGTTTTCACTATTAGGAGGCTTGGATTGTAGGGCACGTCACTCCAGGTTTTCATGGAAATAAAATGTTACTGTTCTGGTTTTCTCATTGCAATGCAACTTTGGGGGAACTTTCAAGCACCACTTATTGAAATAGCTTAACTACAGGCGACAGGACATACTGGCCATCATCGCCGCATCCAACATCAGAGTTAACAATTGCTGATTGTGAGATAATTGACTTACTTGATCTTCATCCAATACAAATTACACTTGGTAAGACAGTTTATGTTGTCATTAATATTTAAGAGTTTATAAAAACGGGACAAATGCTTTAACGCAAAAACTATTTATTTAAGCTTCTTTACGGAAGATAAGTCATTACTGACCTGCGCATTGATAGGAAATTGTGATTGGCTAAGCAATAATAATACAAATAATTAATTTAATAGTCATTGTGAGGGACGATGAAACACAGCATAAATAAATAGAAAATTTTCTGCATTTGCCATTGCCAGATATTAACATTGGACTGGAATTTTTCAAAGTCTCCACCAAATGAGCGAAGCATTTTCATGCGATTTCCCGCGGTTTTCTAAAAAGATAACTGCATGTCAACGTGATATCGCACATGACACAGATTATCACGACCGGTGATGTTCCAGCTGGTCAATTCAGCGCTAGTCATTTCAACAAAATCGGAGGGGCCATCCTATGATGCGAACATTGGAACGATTGTGGAAAGCACAAATATTTTCTTCAATGAGGTGGAACATATTTGGTATTTCTAATGTAAAATGAAAAATGTCACAAAATCCCATTATTAATTGTCACTGTAAATCTACATATGTGGACCCCAAAAACGTATTGGGAAATGGGAAAATTCTAACCCAATAAGAAACTGAATTCAAGATATAAGATGCTGACAATGACGAAATTTAAAAAAAACCTGCGGGTACCAAGGAAAGTGTATTATGAGAAAGTTGTCCAACGCTGATTTGTGTCATACTAAAACCATTCTCAAAATAATTCGACCATGAAACAGTTGACTGTTATCGGTTTGATAATGTTTCATTTAAAATAAAAATAGCACAGGTCATTGATGAAGAATAAAGTTGTGACGAGCGGAACTCTATATTGCAGATGCCTGATTTTTAGCCAAATATCGTACTACCACCGAGTGTTTAAAATTGGAAAAAGTAATTGAAAATTTACATTTTAGATTTATAAAATTTAAGCAAATGTTTTCAAACCCGGCGGAATCTCAAGTCATTACCGTTTGCCATTAAATGCGGCAAATGACGACAAAGCGATGGATTAAAAATGGCGCTACTAATAATAAACTAATTATCGAGCAAATATGGATTGTAGATTAGTAACCTGTGGGAAGACTGAATACCGGATTTCGACACATCATTGAAACGGATATGTTCATATAATAGCTACTTATTTATCAAATTTTGCACTGCGATATCATTATACATTTATTTTTATTGGAACAGTTCCAACAAACACAATTTCACAACAAGTTTCAACTTCTGTGTAGCATCTGACTACATTTTATTACTTTTTTTACAATATAATATCGTCAACATTGACATATGTACTTAATGGTTTCTACATAAACTAAGGACTGTCTGCAAATTATATTAGTATGCAATTATGTGGGAGTCCCTTAACTGTACACAAAATACAAATGTGCGAATAAAAAGTAAGTTGTATTTAGTTAATGAATGGGTTAATAGACATGACGCCGTTCGAAAATTTTATATTTACTTACTTAATTGAATATTGCATGCGTGATGAATACCAACATTTAATTTTAATCCATATCGGTCTGTGATTATCTTGATAGCTACTATTATGCGCGCGTGAGACGAAACACCTACAATTTATAAGTGCAGTTGTTTCTTAGTATGATGGTGTTAATTACTAGCTATTTGGTTATATATTTCGGATTGTGGATTTTGTCAACACATGTCTTAAAATAGTTATTGACTTTGCAATTTTATTTGCCCAAATGCTTTTATATCAGCTAAATTAGTTTACAATTGTTATACTGATTTTTTCACGCCTACTCTCCGATGTTTTATCGTTTCTAAAATTGGGCATTATTAAATACGTTGAAGAGCATATCCAAGTCGGAATCCAAAATATCAAACCTGCTGTAATCAGTAGGCAGATTGTGCTTATCATTATGCTTATATATAACTAAATATAAAAAATGGGTTGAAAGGTTGTATTGCAAAGCTTATCTAATTGTAAGATTGATTCACCGTAAAATTGTATCAAATATACATGAAGAAGGAAAAATGTCAATAATCCTTTTTGAATTAATAGCTGTGTATCTGAGCTGTTTAGGTTGAAACCATTCAAAAGTTACCTTGTTATTACATTTTGACTTTTAATTTGATTAAATCATTGGTTTCAGAAGTATCAAAAATACCAGCTTTCAACAGTTTCCGTGCAAATACGTAATAAATGCTAAACTGTTTTTGATAAAATGGACATAGCCTCATCTCATTTTGATGTTAGCACCAATTTTGAAGCGACTTGAAGTTTGCACTGTATCTGAACTGTATCCATTAATACTTCATTTACTTTTTTGTTTATATACTTGCGTAGTCATTAGCCAACACTAAATAGTTAGTACATAGCGATTACACGAATTCAAATATTTTAGCTAGAAATAAAATATTTGACAGGAATGGATTTCTTATGTAATTACAGCGTTACGTTTATAATCTAGCATTCTGTCTGCTGCTGCAGCAGGTTGTAGCATGAGGGAAAGTCTTCGTACCACATCAAACAGCTACGTTTTCTTCTATATTAAAATGATACTCTTTTGCGGCATACATTTGCATAATATTAATTTTTTGAATTGTCGGTTCGTCGTATAAATAATCAGAGCTATGGTAAATGCATAGGTTTTCAATATACCTTATCGCCGTTTAAAATATAAAACAATTTGTAAATTTTAATACATGGGAGCCACATAGGAAAATATGTCTTTTGCGTTTGTAGGTGACAAATATTTTTACCAGTGGAAAACAGTGATCCACTTTTAGAGTAAAATGTAAAATATTTATTTATTATTTTCTGAAACAGAATATGTAAACATAATTATTGTAAATTGAATACAGTTTCTGTGGTGTTATGATTTAAATGAGGTTCGGAAAGCAAGAGGTGTAATGTAGTAACAATTATCTTTATTACAATTACTAATAATTACAGACAGAATATTATGTAAGTAAGTCTAGAGCAGAAGACTGGTGAAGAATGAGATGGTGATGGTTGAGAGGGTTGACTCATCCTGTCGGTCCGGTCGGACTGCGAGTAACTGGTGGCATGCTCTCATTGGCTGACGGAGTAATGAGACGTGCCGATCTGCTGCTTGAAGGATCCGGTTTAGAGTGGGGCATAGTGATACATACTGCCTCAGTTTCCTTACTATAATTTCAGCTTCGTTGTCATTATTGTTGCTGGCATGCTTCTGGTATCTAACTACGGGAATTCGAATATCATTGTGCAATACAAACCTGTAATGGAAGCCAGTGCAACTGAAAAAGCGAAGCGTAACAGATAAACAATTTAGATTGTAAATTTTACAATAAACTGATTAAAATACAAAGATATATTTCAACATGATATTATTTTCGAAATCATTGAAGTGTCAGATTTCAGTCCGAATTAGTAGCAAGCCATTCGCTTCATCTGCCAGTTGTATGCACGTAGTACGTTGGAATTTGTTATGAATATTGTACGATTTTCGCCGGTAATATCTAGTCGGGAAACACATATCATGGTGCTTGATGCATATCATTCCAGGGCAACGTTCATGCTCTTTCGGATGAGTATTCATGTACGTTACAACTCGTTCATATATGTGTATTAGGGCCGGTTACGTCAATCGGGGCCGATGGTTTAGGAATTCTGGGTAGGAAATTATGAATGCATTATGGAAATTTAAGCTTTCATTCCGCTTGCGGAAGGTATTTTCTGGGAAACCGTTTGACTGGTAATGAATCACATGTGCATGCTTTTGATGGATATCAGCTGTTATGATAGTCAAAGTTGTTAAAGTTGAATAAGTTGCTCCTTATAAGGGGACGCGATGGTGTTTGACAATGCGAAAAATTTATTTCATAGATTGCAGTACAAAGTTGGCGATCCAGCAACGTGATATTACGTGTAACGAATCTGCGATAGAAAGTGTAAGACTTGATCAAGCAACATAAACGGAAATAAATGTTTTAACTAGGTCTAACGATTAAGCGGGAGATTTATTACAACTTCGCCATAATTTACCGTGCTGCATTTCTCAGTTCGCAACAACAAAGCCACCCAGTTGAGGTATCTCAAAACTTCACCAAAGCTTTTATAGCCTATCACTGTATTCTCCCAAATGATTTATACACGGGAAATTAAACACATACTTCTGCGTGATGCCATCCAGTTTAGTCGATTCAGTGAAAATATGATTTTTCCTACCTTGCACATTAAACATCGTCAATCCTTACCAAATGCATTTTGGCTCCCGTCCATTGGTGGAACGAATGCTCAGACATTGTGCTTAAATATGTGAAAAACTAAAATGATGTATCACTGCATATGTGCTCATGAGGCACAATTAAAATCGTCCAATTATTTTCTTAAAAATCACCTACGTATTACTTGGCTGAACACATATGGCGCATTATTGTTGTTTTGGTGAAAACGTAGTCTGTGATTTACATTTATGACGTAAAATGTATTCCCGCGGCATTGGTGGAACCCATCGTGTTTTGTTTGAAATCATAACTGTGCTAGAATGAGTAATTTCCATGGAATGTTGTGGGGATTGCTATCTACAGTCCTCTTGAGGTGTATACCTGTAACTTTTCTGGCATTAACCATTTTTACTGATTTTACTGATCAGTTATATCATCGGATAATAGCAAATAATTCTTTTCAAACTGAAATAATTTAGCGTGTCAAATAGTGACAGACTAATCATAACATAAAATAGTAAACGTACCTTCTTGTTCACCACCGATGTTTATGAAAATAGGTATTTCCATGTAATTTTATGCGCTGATTACGAATTTGAGAACCAAATTCCCAAAAAATGCCATGTCGGCTTATACGTGGGACGTGGCTATGTTGGTGTACGTATTGTCTAGATATGTTTTAAATGGTACTCACAGAAACTTGCAAATATAATTTTATCACAATCGGAACATTGGAACAACTACAGGTATAGATCAAACATTGGCAATGAAAAGTTAGTGTCAGTTCCTTGTAGCTGATGGAATCTGGAAGCAAGGTTCCTGGTCGGGGAACGAAAATTTGAAGTTTTTATTGTCGATTCGTATAGAGCATTAATCATGGAACAAATTTCACAAAACAATCACATATCGATTTTGCATAATGTAGCTACTACGACCGACCAAAGTGAGAACATGACCAGAAACCAGCATAGTCACGTCCCATTTATAAGCCGATATGGGATTTTTTGGGAATTTGGTTCTCGAATTCGTAATCAGCGCATAAAATTACATGGAAATACCAATTTTCATAAGCATCCGCGATGAACAAGAAGATAAGTATACTTGTAAGCAATTACTTCATAAATTGTTATCATCCATTATTTAAGGACCAATTACAAGTCTATAAAACATACGCCGCCAAATACTTACTTTAAAACAACTCACCTATGAATTATACTCACCAATATTTTGTTGTTGCAAAATTTTAGTAAAGATTTTCGCAAATTCTAACCGCGGTAAACACGAAATTTCGGGCAATTTGTGTGGAACAAATCTTAAAACTAATCAATGTATCATGGGAACGTAAGTACGTCAGCACATATTTCCTCATGTAACTAGACGTTGGTGTAGCAACGTTTGTTTGAATGTTCAACTTTCTACCTAGTTCTTGATATAATGACTCCTCCATGGACCAAGGGCAACAGAATGTAATAAAAGTTTGGACACAAGATAGAAAAGGAAATCCTAAAAGTAGTAAAAGTGTAGAAGTTTTTGGCCACCAAGTCATTACACATATAAATGCTTATGATGCCGTAATTCTGCGGTGGCGGCAATTGTGTTCTTTTTCGTTTCTAGCCAATTCATAATGTGCTTCTCCACATAACTGTAATCATCGACATATATAAACTAAAGGTCACATTTGCGCTTAACTTTTATTGCAACGATGACGTGCTTAATTTACGAAATTTCTACCTCATTGGGACCTTAAATGTGCGTGGTGAAAGCGCAAAAAGCAAAGAGTAGCTCGAATGATGCTGATTCATATTAACGATTTGAGGGCGTTTCGGCATATAGTGTAATCACAGATGCCAGCACTTGCCAATTTGCTCTTCAGCTAAAAGATTGTCTCGAGAAAGTTTAAAAATTACTAGTGACATTGTAAAATTGATTGACAAAATTTACGTACAATGGATACAAAATCAATCTGATTTTCATACGTCAAAGGTTGCATTAACATTTCCTGCTGGCATCGGAATATTTCAAACAATCTTGATAACACAAATTTGTCACCAATAAGTGCTCCAATTGCGGAATTATTTACTTTAACTTTACGCGTCATCTAAATTGATGCGATATTGCAATGAAGAGCATGTTCCATGAAAATATACATTGGTGAAAATTATGTTCTATATTAGTATTTATAATTCCGGATGATTATATTGTTAAAAATGGAATTGATTAGGTACACAGTACGGGTATTATCGTACTTAAAAGCGGCCACAAGTAAAGGATGTATGTCCTTCAACTTCCGAGTCACCTTCAGAATTTTCTTGTCATTTTGGACGGACCAATGAGCACATTTAGAAGCGAATAGGGTGGAATGACAATGAACGTCTCAAAATTGCAATATTGGTATTTGTGAACACATTTTAACCTTCACCTTGCTCTGACATTCACCAAAAGTATATATGTCTACGTAATTACAGTAGTATTCAAGGATCAGGAGGAAGAAACAACTAGAAATTATACTCCGAAATTGTATTTTCCGTTTCAGCCACACTGCCACTTATGCTGGAAAAATGGTTTGTTACAAAATTACATGGCACAAAAATATCATTTACATTGGTGCGCTTGGAATGGGCATTTTGTTTTGAGTGAGAGGATAAAATTTGTCGTCGACCCAAGCCATAATTACAAAGCGGGTAGAGCTCAGCTCAGCATTTTTAGAACGTACTGTTATATTAAGTTCAACATGCATATACCAAAATGCTGATCTGTCCATGCACTCCATACGAGTTTGTAAACTGGGCGGAAAAAAATTGAATGAGAGAACTTTAAATTATACAGTAGCTCTCTGACGATCGTGCTTGAAATACGTTACGATCATCATCCCCAATCAATAAGTTCAATGCCACTTATTCAACGTAGATGAACTTGACTGACATTTGAGTTTTTCAATAATCGTAAAATATGCTTATCATTCGGTGTGGGTATATTGCTAAACGTTTAAGTAATTTTCCAGATTGGCTGTACGTAATGAAGTGCGACTGTTTCAACATTGGAGCAAAGAAAATTACTATCAAAATCCGACAACTTGATTTTTCTACCAATACCACATGTCAATGAATGTTCCAACGTAAAAGTAATTTATTACTCCAATGAGGTGTATTTACTCACTCAGGAAGGAACAAAGCCTAAAGGAAATGCCTACCTTTCCTAAATGTCTCTTTTTATGGTCTTTAAATACATTACTCGGTTTTTGATTTTCTGTGATTAGATTTATACGAGATGCAAATTTCGCTGCTGAAAAGAAAAATACAATAGTTCAGAGGGATTTATTTACCAGATTACGCAAATGTCAAATTGGCTTTCCACTGCTCGGGACAATCTGGTTTGTACTCAGAATTACGCTTATGTATCCTTTAGTGAAAAAACTGTGGTTATGCAAATTCTATTCAAAGGCCCGATATCCAGAAAAATATTGGGCGGTATGAGCAGGGAATTTTGGGCTGAAGCAGCTAGTCTTTTGAGGTTGACGACTTCCGATTCAATGCTTGTAGAAAAATGGAATCAAAATAATGACAACGTCGAGACAACGCTAGCATATTATTGCGAACAACGAAAGGGATAACTTCACGTTTTGTCAAGTATCATATCATTAATCCTAATAGTCTGCAAAAGCAACGAAATGATTATTTTATGTTAGCGAAATGTTAGCTATACAACAGGGAATCATGTATCATACGTTTACATCTAAATTGGTCTTACCAATGTTATCTTAACATGTTACTGAGGGTCCTGCGAAAAGGGAAACCACATGTTAGCCACGACCATCCAGTTATTTTCGTATTTAGAAAACCTCAAATGCCAACGTTTTGAATTAATGTCTATGGTTCTGTAATTCTAATTATTAGTTAACGCATGTAGCCGAAGATAATGGCTATTAACTACCGGAAGCATGTAATTCTTGAATGGTAGTTAATGCGATTTTCTTGTTTGTCTGTGTGTCCGTACGTCTTTGTGTCATTTAACACCATCACGCCTAACCAAATTGATCGATTGGGTTCATATTTGAAGGAAAATACCGTGGGAAAAAAGTAAGTTCACCATTGACTGTGGGGTTTCTAGGGTCAGGGGTATCGGTTCGGTGACCCCGCGAGGTCACCCTGCTTCCTTATGGACACGGAAAATTGTTTTTCTCTTATCTGATAGAGAGTTTTATCATTGTCAGTGTTTGCTAATCGCTTAATCGGTTACAATCCGTAACAATCGGTTAATTCGACCAACTATCGTAGTTGTAACTTCATCAAGTACGGGTCGGATATGGGTCGAAATATTTTATTTCGTAAATTGGGCAAAAGTTGAAGATTGGAGTCTTTCAGAGTAAAATGAGTGTCCCATTGTTGAATTTTGAACACCCCACACTTCCGGTATTTTTTAGATTCTGGTTTACACCCGTCCCAGTTATATTATTTCGGCATTTTGTGACCTCTTCCTTTTTACTATGGCTTAACGTTTCATGTGCAATATGTAAAGGAAGTTTACATACATTAACACGTTATCTGTATTTGTAGTATCACGTTCTGTGGGATCGCATAGACGTGACAACTGTGTTGCAGTATACATGCCTCTTATCTTTCCTTAACTGGGCAGCCGATTGCCCCATTGATCATCTGTTACCATTTCGCAAATGTAATGCTAAGTTTTATGCTGTGCTATATCATGCATTCGTCCTTCATACGACAGTCTTCTGCATAAATTCGATATCAACCACGTTTCTGCTATAAATTCATGGTCCTTTCTTTGCTGTTCTCAACGAAACATAAAATCCAGTATTCCGTGGATGATCCTACGCTTCACAAGTGGCAACTGATGTTCCCTAGGTACGCCTGTCCTATATATTTGTCGTCAATAGAGTTACATTTTAATAATGTAGCAATTATGGGTAAGCGCATAATTGCGATCACTACCCACAGATAAATCTAGTGAAAAACTATAATTATATAGTGTAATTATCAGAGTGTTTCTAATAAAAATAAGTGCTCCATTTAATACTGTACAATTTGTATTGCGTTGTTTTGAAAATGGATCCAAAATGAAAGAGCTGTTTCATTATCGAATTACCATGCCTTCCGGGACCTGTGGTATTCGATAAGCAGGTTTGTTAAATATTCTAATGTTTTCGTCTTTTGATATATTTTCTGAAATGCCGATGGTCTAAAATACGCATTCCCTGCAGATATTAGTAAAATAGTTGAAACTGAATATATATTGTATTTGCAGATGGTGCAGCATCTTCTTCCAGCAGCTACCAAGTCTTATAGTCAACTCCAGCGCACGTCGGATTTGCGCATTTTTTGATGTTTTGTCAGAACTCCATATTACGGTAAACTATGTCTGCCATCTTACTTCCACTCTGAACGAGTTCGAAAATCTACTATAACCAGGCTTTAAATACGCTTCTTAAATCACACTGACAATTATATCCAGTTAGATTATCTTTGGACAAATGAAGGTTACTCTCCTTGATGCGTTCTGAGAATCCGTACGCGTAAACAAAGAAACGAGGTCAGGGTATCAGTGGATCACTCTTGGTTTATATATAAGTGGATTTGATTATTTTTCCCTGATTTACGATTCAGTCTTGATTGATGTTAATAAAGTGATAATGTCCTTAACCGACCTCCTTGTACAATGTACGTACATTGAGTTACACTACTTAACTAATGATGATAACTAGAATCATTCTACCAAACAGGTGGCCAATTCCAGTATCGGTTTAGGTTTCCTTCAACATTTTTTCTTTAGTATTGCTGAACATGGTCTTGTGGAAAAGGAGAACTGAACGATAATTAGTGTAAAATTTGCCGATATCCTTTTTCTGTTGACAACATGTTCGGATCTTGTGGACACAATGCATTTTTTGCTAATTTTACAATCACGACGGTACGCGTGATCAGAATCGTTATGATTTTTTGTAACCTCAAAGGCAATGTAGGCTCCGGTACCATCAAATGGAACAATTAATTACTGGAACCAAACGTCAAGGTGGAAAACGAGTCATTCCATAGCTGGCAAGTAGACCAGTTTCTGATAAAATGCGGATGTAAGCATATTTCAAGATCCTTGGGGTCGAATACAAAATCCAGTGAATCCAAATATCAGCAATTACGACGTTGGAGTATCAAATAGTACAATGTAGATACAAATTTGATTTGTCTTATAAGATGATCGCCTACGAGCCCTCGCGTCACAATTTGTAGCATCCGTTGTATAAAATGCTTTAAATTTTGAATACATATCCGTTAGACTGTAATTATATGCCTACCAATTTCCTTTAATTTAATGCCATGATAACAATGCTTCAATTTACGCACAATGTGCTCTGAACATGCTAAGACTCAATCCCATTGGTCAACAATGTGCGTATCGAATAAGTTTGAGTGAGCTGTTAGTTATGGAATTGACAATTGAATTTGGAACGAGTCCGGAAGTAAAATAAAATAGTATCATCGAATTATTATGATGTGCTGATGTACATTTCTTTAATTAAAAGTATTGTTTTTTATAAAACATTTTACACTAAAACGTATTGATGAAATTCATTGATTTTACTATGTACATATTGATATAAAATACACACTTCAAAATGTGTTATTAATTGGTCATACTAGCATATTTCGGCTCATCGCATTATTAATATTAAAGGTACTTGCAGATTCTGATCCATCGGTTAACTGATAATGCAGTTTAGATATGAACACAATTAATTCTACATTATGACATGATCTGCTGGTGGAAAATTGATTGAATTGAAACGGCCAATAACTTTTACCATGAAATTACGACGATGGTGATGCTGATCGGAGAACAAGTAATACTCATTACTCGAAGCTAAATGACCAGTTGAGATTTTGGATTCCGTCGAAAGTCAAAAGTCGTGCAAGTAATGATACAACAACGAACAAAGATTGAAGAAACTAATCAGGTAGGAAACGCTAGTCCGCTTGTAATTATTGGCGCGGGAATTATACTTCCGTTATGATGAGGGTGTTCACTTTAACTATTTGCTTGTTGTGTACGTGCATGTTAAACACACTAGTAATTGAATATTTTTATGATTACAAATACATATTTCACATAAAATTGCATCCATTTGGTTTCTAAAGAGTAAGCATGGTTATGTGTAAGCATGACAAATGTTGGACATTATTCAACACAGTAGGTACTGTAATATTCAGAAATTACTGCACATAGTTACGTTTCTTCCGTACACTTAGATATGTTTAATTTGTTATCATTAAAGGTAGGTTGGTTATATATTTACCAGAACGTTGATATTATTATTTGCTGTTCTAGAAATGGTATCTACTGGAATGTCGACTATTAGCGCTGATTGATTAAATATTTAGATGCGTTCCGATATTTCTGTTTAAGTCTTGGTTCCAGTAAAATTACCAAGTAACAGTATGGCCGACATTATGTACCCAGATCGTATGGTTTGTTTGATGATAGTTCTCATTCTCAGGACGAAGGGTTGCACTAACCAGAGGGAAAAGAGTTGCAACATATTAAATTGAATAGGGTAACAGAGCGACAGCTTCCCTGACAGAAATAACAATTCCAGTGATAATGGATACAACTCACATTTTGCCACTAACAATGCCCAATATTACTGCATAATGATATCATCGAACAGGACAAGTGCCCAGTTAGGCTAATTTGCAGTTCCACAGATGTAAGTAATAAACAGCAAAGGAAATGCTTCCGCAAAAAGCCGCACACTTAATCAAGTCTTTAGTGATAAATGTAAACCGGATGTATACAAGCTGTTTGACATTGAGTTATTAATATAAGTTTATGTTAAAAACCAGTTTTGCATCTTATGCAGATTTTTATTGTACAGATCACAGGACTCTTCTAGTAATGTGATCTACCTTTTTTTTCTATTTACATTTTATGTTAAGTAGGCTTGGCATACGTGACTAAACTCGTGTACGCTCCTTCAGAGCCAATGTCCGGGCATGACCAATGTCCTTTCGTCCTCATTTAGAGGACTTTTAGCTATTTCTGTACAAGCCCATCTGGGCAACGTTATTTTTATTTCATTGTGTTTGTGTGGCTCGCCGTTAATATAAAAAGACGAGCACACACCATCTATGTATCTCCAGTTACTATTTGATGGCAGCCACGCACTCTGCCCGAGTTGACAACGGTGTTTCATTTTACCCCAATAAATACGCCGTCTAAATTAAAAGATACCTCGCTGGAGATCAACTTGTTTCTTTTTTTGCCTTTCTCATTTTTTACTAACAACACGTCGATTTTACTTCTCATCCTCACCACCGCACCGTAGACGCCTACGGTCCAAGTGGCAAGTCATCATCCTCTCCTGCCCAAGTCCAACGTGCATTTTGTACCAAATTATCCTACAAGCTGTCTTTTCTACACCACCACCACCGCCATCATCTCTTATTAATTTCGCATCATTTTAATTACCTATTCTTTCACCATTAAAATTAACTGACTTTCGTACCACAAAAAACAGTTTAATTCGTTAATTCACAAGCTGATTCTTGAAAATTCTCAATTTAGCTCCTTGGCATCTTATGGAATAAATTTTCAAATTGAGAGCGACATTGTTACCCCGTAAAATCGGTTATTGTCCCATATTTGCCGCCCTGTTAGCAAAGATATTGAGGACAAGCATATTTAGATTTTTTTTTATCACAACGTTATCATAAACGGACAGTTTGTAACGATACATGTGAGTTATTTTACACGCACTCAGGTGTCAAACGTTCTTCTATTTATTAATGTAGTGTAATTACTGGTTAAATTACATCCTATTATTTTATTCATATGCCAAATTGTTTTCTTGGCGACGATTTGATAATTAGACAGATATTGCTTGTCAGAAATAATTCGCATAAAATTGAAAATCAAGCTTAACAATATACACAAAACTAATCTTGCGATGTAATCAGAGTACGAAAAAGCTCCCAGACAAACGATGATGATGATGATGTTTTGCAGTGGTTTCGTCGCCAGCAGTGTGAATTTGCACAAAAATTCCGATATAAATACAAGTTTGTACTGGATTATCTTTATGTAAAGGTTTCTAGAAACCCCTGTAGCCTCAAAAAAATCCTTGCAGTCTTGTATCGGAATTTTTGTGCACTTTTACACTGCTGGCTACGAAACCACGCAAAACATCATCATCATTTTCTGGGAGGTTTTTCGTATTCTGAATGCAATTCTCTAATGAAATAACATGTATACGTAATAATTGTGTTCCAAGTCAGTTCATCTCATGAAAATAGCAAAGCAAATGTATTAAACTGCCGTCCCGCAAAATAAATGTTTGTGTATATGCTCAGAAATTTAACGTCGTTTTATTGTTCGTTATGCAAAGCAAATGTCACAGCATGTGTGTCGACTAGGACGTCTCCTTCAACTATGACGGTATCCGAATACGGCAGAAAGAAGACAAAGGCATGCACTTAGGAAAGTGAAACAAGATCGAACGAATGAAAACGTTAAAGTTTTGTATTATGGTTGGTGCTTAGAGGTAATAAATCTAATACGTGTTTGAATAGTAATCCGTAATTGTGTTAGTTTGAGAAATTGATAGAGAAAAGGTTCGATGATGATGAATGGCATGGCAGTCGTTTCTTGCTTTTTTGAATAAAAAACTAGTATAAAGGGAAAGCAAGTACATGGAACAAAGAATTACGAAGAACATGCATTTTAAATTAGTAAGATCAATGTGGCAATTGTTTAAATATGCCGTAACATTTCTATCATCACTCATTACAAAAACAAAGCAATGATAGAAGCATATTCATGTACATGCAACGTTGTCGCTTTTTTGGGGAAGCCTTCAAAAACGAATGTACACATGTAGTTTGTAATATAGGGATATATGTTCATACCAATAAGTTATTATCAAACAATCTATTGGAAATACTATTTTCCTCATATGTTTTTAGAGTGGCCATGTGACCTTCCCACTAGCAGACCACTCGTCGAGGGAGGGTTCAAACTAACCCTGCCCACGAAAGACGAGTGGAAAAAGACAGGAGAACCACAGCACACTGAAGTGGATGTGGTCTGCTACACAGATGGCTCACGCCATAAAGAAAGGACCGGCGCCGCATACACAGCTTTGTATGACGGCGAAGAAGCGTCCGAATTAATAGCACTGGGCACCAGTGCTACTGTATTCCAAGCGGAGGTACTTGCCATTAATAATCTGGTAAGGGCCTTGCTTGAAGCATTTGACAACCCTAGGAGTATATTCATATACTCTGACAGCTGAAGTGCTCTGAGAGCTCTTCTGAGTTGGCAGTTCATGACTTTTATGGTAGGTGATTGCTTCGAGAGCCTTCGACATTTAGCCGCGAGGCACTCAGTAACACTTACATGGATTCCAGCACATGCTGGATATAGTGGCAACGAGATTGTTGATGAGCTCGCCAAGAGTGCCGCTGAGTTTATCGCAATCGACCCTGAGCCGATAATTCCCGTCTCTGTAAGTGCAGTGCACCCATCGACCCAGCAATGGGCTCACGAGAAGCACACCTTACTATGGCGAAACCGAACCGACTGTCAGCTGACCAAACTGCTGATCGACCTACCCTCACGTTTTAATCAACTGTCCTCCTGGAAATCTAAGACATTTTATCCAAATTATGACTGGACATTCTGTGCTGAAGGGGCATCTGTACAAGCTGGGGGTAGTAGAAAGCAATCTATGCCCCTTCTGTGAAATGGAACGGAAGACTAGCTTGCACTTCCTTGGAAAGTGTGACAAATTCGTGGTAACACGTAGTGACGTGCTGGAGAGTCAACTCCTCAGCCCTGAATCCATCCGCCAAGCAACTCCAGCCAGTCTTTTGTTTTTTATCAAAAGTTCAGGTAGACTAAGATCATCTGATGATCAGGCCTATGTCTTACGGAGTTCAAAACGGCCATAAAGCAACTACCAGTGCAATTGTTTGAAAGAGACTGCAATAAGCCTTAATTTAGTGATTAAACAGTGTGAATAGTTACTTAATCAATGTAATTAATTCCCTTTCATATATACATACATACAGTACCAAATATAAACAATGATGATTTTTACGAAAAACACACCAATCCGTTTATAAAATAATATTTTAATGGCGGCCGGTTTGCCAACCCACGGATATGGTATTTAAAAAGCAGGATTGTATAGTTTACCCGACATTAAATTCACATGTAAATGTGGTTTGTAACCTTTCTATGATTTCCATTCCGCATTACATTTGGCACTGCAAAGATTTTCTTTATGAGGGCGAAACAAACAATGGGCCGATTTTCAGCCCATTGCAAAAAAGAGTAAATTTAAAAACCGTTTCTTCCATAATTTTACCAACATTGTTAAAAACCGTTAACGTTTTAAAATTTGGTTAACGCAGTCATTAGTGGCAACTTGGCCGTTGTAATTTTTGCACTCATTGTTGCACTAATGAGGAATTATATTTCGAGTTGACGTACGAAAGGAATGCAATTTTCACTATTTGACCTTTGACCTCAAAATAGGCAGCGAACGGTTTTCAATTTCGAATTGTGATACCCCCATTGCACCTCCACATCTTCTTAGCTTCAAAACGATACCTGGTACGTCTTTCTACGATTTGAAACTAAAAAGTTTTAGGAATCACAACGAAAAAATCCAATTTGTATTAAGTGCATAGATATTATGGAGATTGTGTTTTTGTGGAGGACAGAACACTGTTTGTCCTTTGATTTACATAAAGTGGTTTCTATCTAATAATTTGCTAATTAGGTATAATTTGATTAGGTAAAAGTGACCGTCATGACCCAAATTATACTTTATAGTAACTTCGTTGGTGCAACAACGCTTCATTATGTTTAAGATTGCAAGTAAGCCGTTATCGTATATATGAGCACTACTACCAACCTGTTGACCCTGACTGCATGCGTATAGATAATAATAGGTGATGCTCCATAAATACTAGGTTGGGCTAATAAAATGAACCGTTTCTCAAGTTAATGGTTACTTATTTTGACATTTCAAAATAATATGCACCTCGGAGTAATTTCATTTTGACTTCCCTTTCCTTTTGAATTTATTTCCGATTTAAATCATAGTCGGTAACCCATCAATTCAACTGGCTTTAGGCGTACTAGTGAAAATAGAATCTCCTATCGATCATATTCCACAATATCGCCTATAACATGGCAGTAAGGATGCTAATCATAAAGGTCTTTGTCAAACCGCGGGTAATGTCATTAACTTCCAACGTTCCTAGTGACTACTCACGTTACCCCTCGCCAACATGTATAATGAAATGATTCAATCAACGAATATATAATGATATATGAAACGGAACATCAATTTGTGTTTCTGAATGTAACTTCCTAACCTTTCGCATTATGGCCAAGGCGAATGCAGTGCATTTCGTTGTATATACGGAATTAAATATTGATAAACTGTTTTTCTTCAACACAACCGTAATGATGGTTTCATTCCGTTTGACATTTTGAAAACATGTGTGCGCTTATGTTAGCTCAATTTCGTTTCCTGTGACGAATGTAACCTTGAGATATTTTCACCGCTGTGTTTGACAGAACGCAAGCATAAACATAATTGCCATTTTGACACAAATGTTTGGTCGGCTATTTCTATGTGAATGTTTGACTGTGTCATGAAATTATTCATAAGAGTAAGGTGTAATTAATTGCATTAATCATATATTAATGCCGAAAACAGTGGTTGCATTGTGGTTTTGAAGTACGTTAGTATCTTAAATAATTGCAATTTAAGTTTAATGGTTTTGTTTCCTGCCGGTTGATAATGCAATGTCTTTGCTGGTAAATGAAAAGATGAAGGCGAGTGAAAATGTGTCCGTAAAACAGGAAGTCAGAAGATGTTTAAGTAGATAATTACGATGGATTTTCTCTAGTATTTATTTCAGTTACAGCTATATGTGAGGTATTTAATATCCAAAGAACTTATATTAAATATATCGACAGAATTGGTCCGTCATAAATTGCGGCTCACAATTCGTTCTTTCTTCAGTTAAATCGGAATTTCTTCTAACTGGAAAATTATATGTACATTTTGTATTGTGCTTTCCTGTATTCATAACAATTTCAGTGAATTATTACACTTGCATTTTACGATGCCAACATAATATTAATGCATAAGACCCAATTTACGAGAAAGCGTTTCAGGTTTTTATCAGTTTAGCAACAAGGGACCTTACTTGCATAATTGCATATGTTTATAAAATTGTAACATTTTGCATTTGTACATAACTAGTAGGCTCTAGTCTCCGTTAAAAATCCATGTGCAGATGCCCACTTTCTTTAGTACTATAAACATATTATGTTAATACTATTAAAGAAAACAGGCATCTACTAATTCCGAAGAATTGCGCATGGCAAACGACGACGGGCAAAGCATTATTAGTGCCCCAACTTTTAACATAAGTTTGTGAGGTGGTATCCCAGATAGATTCAACTCATTGTCAGTTCTAAACTCGACATCTTTCTCATCCACTAGTGAGGTAGATATACGCCTCGCCAATCATTAAGTCAAGAAGTTCATCATTAATTTTGTCAATACTGTCGTTATATCGCCCGCTTCTTAGGCCATAATATCGCCCGCTTCTTAGGCCATAATATCGCCCGCTTCTTAGGCCATAATATCGCCCGCTTTAACCTATATTTAACGCTATCAAATACAATGCGACTCCCAAATGTTTTAGTTACAATACATCCATCCATTGCAATTCTTACGCTTATGATAAACAATCTACGTCTAGAACGTAATTGTGAAAGGGTTACAGAAGGCGGTTATAGAAGGTAGGAGGGTTCAAAGGGCCCGAACCAAAAATCGGATTTTTAAATGGATTTCATATTTAACATCAGGATATCGATTCACATATGTATAATGATTTACAGCGAAATTTGTGCAAGTGTTATTAACGCTACAAGGATTGAAAGTGCCATTTACTCTAGTGTTATTCTCCTTCAATATTAAACGTCTTCAATTTTTTAATCACTACTGATAACATAATGAAAATTAAAAATTAAAAATATTAAGGCATCAGTTCCTGAACTGCCGGATAAAATATTCCCTAAACACAATTGACAGCTATCTTTATACATTATACCTTTGTAGACTATTAATACATATTAAATTATTTCTCGGAATGCATAGATGTAATTGAGTCCCAAATTTCTGATTTTCTGTGCCTTAGAAATTTTTGTATACCGATGGAATCTTGGACGAACAGAGTGGGTGTAGGCACATAACTCCGACTTAAGTATCCATACGGTCCCCATTGTACGAAATGATGCTGGTACATAAAGATATGTTTGAGTAAATGACACATACTAAACTCTGGCCATGTGATACCATCAAGGAAAGAAAGATACGAACAGCTCGATTGCCATAGTTTATAGTCCGATAAGCGATGATCTCCTCCGGTTCTAATGACCATATCAATTTGTTTTCCATCTCCAATCGTAAACATTTGCATTAATAGATTTTCTGTAATATCATTCACTTCAAGTTTTTGTTTATCTAAACTGTTCAGCAAGGAATCGAGTCCGCCCGCTATTTCCTCCTGTCCAGAGTACGCAAAAGCTATGTTCAGTTTGAAATTCTTGTTTTCCTTTGTCTTCCACATTACATTTCTGAATAGATCCCTCAGCTCCTGTGACGGTGCGTTGAGGTACCCACCAATTATTTCAACTCTGATACCATTTTTGTTCAAGTCAGTTCTGTAAAGAAATTTTCGACTTAATCAAGCATATTGATTCAAAGGATACTATATATCAAAGATCATCTATGTTATTTCGTACATATCGTCCAGCATTTTCTGCATTCGATTTGCCACAATATCCATCAACCCATCTACTTGGGAAGGACGCCTTTTGAAGTTGTCAACGCTGCAGAAAAATACGGTAAGCTCAGAAATTTTCAGGTCAGCCATCATTTGACAAACCTCGGACAACTTTTGATCTCTAAACATTTTCATATTACAAGAGTTACACTAGCAAAATGTAATGAAAAATTGACTATAAAATCCAAAACCATTACCCCATCCTATGGCCATCCGTTACGCTGTTAAAATGTCGTTTCATTGCGTATCGACGGTTGCTGCAAAGAGAAAGAAAATAATACAAGGCATTTATTAATTTGCCCGTTCACGAGGACCCCCATATACCAACTTTCAGTTTTTAATGTAAGCAATGTAAGTATATCATTTGTTTGAGCTAGTAGTTCAATATGTCATTACGCCTCACCCGTCCATTAGAATACCTACATGCCTCGGCATTGGTCCCTGTCGGATAAATGCAACAGCTAAACTGTGTAGCCACGTCTTACCGTAGTCTTTTAAAAATGGTGGTGACATTGTTCAGAATCAAACAATGTACAAGTAAAATAATGATGTATCTAGTTCTCGATTTGAACTGATATACTTGAAGCGGATTCCGCGTACTTATAAATGTTTCTGTAGCAGATTCAAAGTAAATTGTGGCAAAGACCTCATGGTACGAAAGTCATTAGAGAATAGAAGAAGTCATGTTAAATTTTTTATGATGTAAAGTTGGCGAAGTTACCGCAATATATTGTTGTACCAAAAACTATCCCAAAATGCTTCACTCTACATTCAAAATCATGCCATGAGTTTATTTACAACTTATATTTTGGCCAAAGCCAATTTGTCTCTAATGATCAAACAAAGTGTTAATAGTTTCATCATATTTATATATATTACGCATAGGAGAGAAGCTCCGACAAACAGATATATCGAAGTAATGAAGCAAGTTCCTGGTAATAAAAAACTTATCACAACCATGTACACAATTCCATGATTTTAGATTATGTAATTATTGTGGGTACCACTGCTTGCACAATTAGCTAATGCAAAAATTGCACTCCATCGTAATATGAGTAACGCATGCGTCGAAGTATTTTATGGTCAGCGACAAATCTTCAAAAATATGTACTGCAATACTTCGGACGGAAATGAAAGAGCGCGAAAAACGTATACTGTTAAGAACACCCAGTCCGACATCTATATAAATGGTTAACAATTGGAACATTGTCACTATAACAGCTTAAATTTGTTTGTTCATTACAACTTTAGTATACTGTCCGGACGGACAGACAATTTATGTTTAAGATGAATGATTTTACACTACCTAACAAACAAAACATACAATACGTATTGAAATAAACGTTCAAAATATAAATTATAAAATCAACTGAATGTTGCAAAACTAGCTGTCTTTCGATATCTAATTATAGCAGTCCATCAATTCTTTACGCAAACATATTTACGTAGATTTCGTGTTTGAACGCATGATTCGTTCGCCGCAATTCAATGGCGTTTCCTATGTCATCTAATGTTTAGACTTAAATTTTGGCAAGTATACCAGCACTTGAAATTTACACAATGTGTATAAATGTTTGAATAATTCGTAACAGCACTAACATGTGGAATCTGATGCAAAGCCGAAAGTCAAGTAAATGCGTACCATTAATATTCTTTCTGAACGCTAGCAGAGTTGAGAAACAGAATAAAATATTTCGCGCAAATGAGTATTAAATTATTGTTTTGCTAACCATTATCATATAAATACACTTCTCCAAGCAATTCCAGTGTTGGAAACAATCCTTGACTACGCTGAACGTGGTATTCTACTATGAATGAAAAATGTTTCAAGAGTTCGTATTTGCGCGGTTCATCATCTTCAATTAACGCACTCACCAAATATTTTCGTTTGCCGCAACCCACAACGTAAATTGGTATTGATTTTGCGGCCAACTGTTCGATTTCCAAAATACGTTACAAGGTTATCATTGTTTGATTTTGGCATAAGACGCCGCCAATGAGACTTCAGTTACTAGCCATTATAGAGTTTAAAAAACTAAAATACGAAGATGGAGGGAGTATCAAAGACCGATCCAACGAAAGGGTGTGACCGGTTCAAAAGTTGAGGCAATTATTGTAATAGTCAAATGTATTTGACTCCACTGGGAATACATTTAAAAAGTTTAAATGAAAATAAATTCTAGATTGAAATTGCGCTATATAATGACGTTATCTTAATCGGTAACATTGCTGCGGCAACGTAATTATGTTTAATATGACGTACGATGAACTTAACAGATATAGTTGAAATATTTTTTGTAGCGAAAATGTTTCTAACTATTTAGGTAGCTTTTTTACGCATGGATATGTCTGGGGATTTGGGGAAGGATCAAACATGTAAACAGTTGTAACCAAGGCAGCTAAACACAATTTAATCGGTTATTGGATTTAAAGCCTAATTTATTTAAACACTAAACTCCTCCAAAAGTGCAAAAGGTTGTTTGGAGGGGGTTAGTGGAATGCACTGAAGTGGTGAGGGTATTCACCGACATTTGTTGTGCCAACTGAAAATGAGTTTTTGGTTCCTCTGAACACGATATTAATGGCCGTTGGGAAATGCTGATGGCGGCATGATGAGGGAAAGATTGTTTCAAAATGCGTATATCATATATACAAGTATTTACAAAAATGCTACTGTTTCATATTCAACCCCACTTTTTGTTCAGCGTTCGACTTTGTTTGCGGCCGGCTGACGTTTGAATAAATGAACGGGTTCCGAGAAATCAATTTTTGAGAGGACATTTTAGCAATAAGACTTATCTCAGCGCCTGAATTACTAGGTTGCACTACGTCACTGGTCAATCGTGAATAAGGGATCTCCTTGAAATCCGTGTGAACAAATTTGTAGAGTTATGCAATTACGTTTTAATACAAAATATGTATTCTCCGTATTTCCATTAGTCAATATAAATGCGCGGCTACTAATTTTCACACAATTGATAATCGTCATTTACACAAGTACATAAAAATATTCACAAACCTATCCCAAGCTTAAAGCATCATTTCTGTTCATCCAAACTCATCGCTTTGGATAACCTAAACTTCTATAACATAATAACAAAACCATTTATTCATAACATGCGGCAAAGTAGGGGCGCCGAGACGACCACATATAACATGTTGTATGCAAGAAGTATATTTATCTTCTCCAGATTACTCAGCTCATAGGTTTCATTTGAATTGAAATTGAATGCCAGATGTTTACTGAGGTGCAGATGCCCCTCGACGTATAGCTTCAGTTCAACTGCGTGCTTCCTGAATATGTTAAGGAACGACAATGAGGTTGAGATCAATACAATGAAAAATCCCAGCACCAAACTTTCAAACATCGTTGGGCAATTCTCTGCTGATGATGAACAGGAAACGGCTTTCTGGTGTCTTTGTAGCAAGTAAAGCACCATTATTGACAACATTGAATAGTAGTGGATGTCCTTTGCCCTCAAAGCCCTCCTTAGTGCGCTGCCGTTTGCTAATGTTAGTTTCTGTGAGTGCCTGTCCCAATTTAGGATGTTATAGGCGCGCAACCCAGCAAAACGGAACATCAATCTAATGTATGTAATATTTTTCAGCAAAATCTTTTTCGACTTATTGCGGAACTTGCACATACATTTCCAGGGAGATGTTCACTCCAATTTACTAGCATGTTTCGCAACTCTGGTTGAAGCTGTAAATGAGGAATTCGTGTGTTTTTATGTTACGCAACATATAGAATACACTTCAGGTAAATATGGGCAAATTGATAGTTTGCTTTACTTACTGGTTGAGGAATCTATGAAAAGTGTATTCAATTTGTGCGGCCATTACATGAAGCAATTTGCAATGTAACCACGTCCAGTAATGATGCTCTTATGTATTTGGGAGAGAAAAAAATGTAATAATTTCAACACACTTAAATTCCAAATTCACAATTTGTAAGTATTGTCATGCGGAAAATTACAGAGATTTGCCAAATGCATTTCACGGCATCATTTCAATCCCTGAATTTGATGATTTAAATCAAGACATTTATAAATGGATATTCGGCGCAAATTTATTTTTGACTTTAATATACAATTACTATAAAACAATGCATTTGTGTCGAACACATTTGCGTTATTTACCCTCACAACTCCAAGCCAAACGTTATTTCCAGAGTTTGTAATGATCAAGTGGTTTGAGCAGCTAAGTATATTGTTTGTCTTGTGACATTAATTTAAGTTCGGAGGTATTATTAATATCCATTGCTGCATACCTGGCTAGTCTTAGATTGTTATGGTCTTTCGCAGATGACATATATTCAACAGATTATTATGGATCCTAATATTTTACTTGAGCTACTCATTTAACTGAAATGCGGGCCCGGCTACCTGATTTCGTAAATAAGTTCCCTGCCATTTGAAGTGATGTAGCTGACAAAAGTATGCCGTTAACGCAATGAAAATATCCTTCATAATAAGGTTAGTCGTGCACATTCAATTACGATGCCAATGTAAAGCCTTTCAGATTTCTTAAATTGCACAATACTAATACTTATTTAATGGAGTGAATTATTTGGTAATATAACATAAATCATATGATTGGAACAGTTTAGTATTTTGTTACATTAATTCGTTCGTCAACTTCGTTCCTCTCTTGAAAATAGGGCACGTTAGTTTCGAGATAAAATACATTAATTAAGCTATCAATAAGCATGTAGTGTCTGTATTGCTCTGTATTTATAAACTGCAACGTAACTTTGCATATATTATGACGACACTTCTTGCTAAATGATGATAGAAATAATATCAAATGCTTTGCTTAATGACAACAAACATATTCAAATGAGACCATTCTACGTTGATGTGGATAGAGAATGGACATTGTCGATCTGCCTTTTAGTAATATTGGCAATTGGCTGCTGTCAACAGCAAAATTGCATTTTAACAATGTTTCGCATTTGTTTGTTGTTTGCCTTATTTCATTAACAACAATTATGTTCATCAAGTGACAGGAGTGACGTTGCGTTGACTGACATAATTGGTACTCTAAATCGATTGTTTTGCATCGCACATTTCAAATTACATAATGTCGGATTCTGAAAATTATGACAAATTTAATACGACAATAACAAGTTGAATACCGTCACTGCAACGCTTGGTGCCAGGTTAACGAATAATATAAATTTTGTTTTTGTATACAGAACCTCAATTCTGTTTTATCCTATTGGTTGATAAAAATGCCTACACGTTGAACATATAACTAATATCGCGTCATAAATACCAATATTTTTATTATACAAACTACAGTTGCATTATTGCAGAAGTTGGAATTTCCATATGAGACGGTTTTGTATAACATAAGTTCAGGTAAGTTAAAAGATGAGAACTCAAAATCAAGTATACCGAGCGACGTCGCCAAGACCTACATGCAGCCCAAATGGTGGTGTTTTCCGGTTTTTTGAAAGATCTAATGCTGAAAGACATCATACTACAGACCGAACAACCTCCATGAATACTTATTTAATTGGTTATATATATTTGAAGACCCAAAAATATAGTTTATAAATATTCATTGTTTGGTGAATGTGTTATGTTATTGCAACATGGTGCGCATTCCGGCTTTATATTTTTTATTCTGCTCTTGATTAAACTACCGACGATAAAATTCGATCGCATCCAAGCACAACAACTAGGTTCTTGTAAAAACGTAAAAAGGGAGCACTTCAGCAAACACCTTTGTTTAAAAGTTAGAGCACAAAAACGAAAAAGTGTCAAAACGTCATTGCCGTTAAACGGTAACCTTTGACCCCAAAACGACCTCAGGTCTATGTGCTACATTCATACACGAGTCGAATGATATGCCACTTGCCATATGTTCCCATTGAAAAAATTGACCTCGTAACGGTTTCTAACCGTTGCCGTTGACCTGTAAGGCTAAGGAGCATGTCAAGTAAAACCCCTGTGCTGCGAATCCGGTTGCCGAAAACAGAGGCCCAAAATTCGTAATGGTGTAAGCAGGAGAGCATAAACCAAAACAATATTTGAAATCGCCGTTACCGTTGAATGGTAACCTTTGACCTCATATCTATGCGTTTTGTTCATAGACGAGTCGAATGACATGTCACTTGACATATGTTACCATTGAAAAATATTGACCTCATAACGGTTTCTAACGGTTGCCGTTGACCTAGAATGCTGAAAATCAATGGAGCCCGTCGCTATGGGCTTAGGAACCCATTGCAAAAAACAGAATTCAAAAATTCAGTTCCGTTCGGAATATATCGCGCGCACGGACGGACGGACGGACGGACCGGACACACAGAACGAAATCATAAGGTAGCACTAAAGTGCTCCCTAATAATGAGCAGGTAATATGCTGTTGACCACCGCATATGACTACAATTTACTCTGATCATACATATCATCTACCATATGTTAAGATATACGCTATCATATTATACAGGCATTACGACATATTATAGTATAGGCGTGACATTAGATTCTTCAATATTGACATTACTTAGTCATAATTCTTTATAAACTACGCCGTGAGTGTACATACAGGGAGTGAATCTAAATGGATGTAATCAATGCAATTAAATATAATATAATTGGCTTGTATTCTAGCGTACGACCAATTTTCAAAAACGTATATATTAACGGTACATCGGAGTGCAATATCGGAACAATAGGAACGAACATATAAATGGGTGCAACTGGGATTGCTACGAGTTCTCCTTTCCTATGCTAATGGTGCTGCTATGGTTAAACGGATGATGCATCAGTATCTTTGTAACGTTGAAGCAATGAAGGGGTGTGACAGACTATTTAATAAGTTGATGCAATATCAACATCACAAAATTGATAGTTAACTAGGACGGGTGTAAACCCGAATTAAAAAACTACCGGAAGCGTGTTGTGTGTGAAATTGAGAGATTTGACACCTCATTCACGTTCCCAAATACTACTCTTGAATTTTTCGAACAATTTCCGAAATAATATATTTTGACCCTTTGGTGACCCTGTCACCCGTGAGGGTTATTATAGAGCCACCACTCCGACAGTTGGTCGAATCCATGGTGTCAAAATGATCAGCTTAAAATGCTCTATCAGATAAGCGAATAAAGTATTTTTGCCCATAAAGAAGCATGGGGGACATTACCCCCGCCATTCCCCCGGGGGTGGGGCCTGGAACCCCAAAATCAATACCGAATTTTTGAATGACCTGATGTACCTCTATGCCCAGTTTGGACCAAATCGGTCAACGTGAGGGAAAGTTATAGTGTTTACAGACACACAGATTAACAGACACACAGACAGACAAACAGAACAATCGCAATAAGTACCTATATAAGCATTTCATGCTTCCGGTAGTTAATAAACATCGATATAAAATATTGCTCCTTTTAGCAGATGTCGAGTGTGGCAATAACGGACTCGGATTAGCATAATTATAGGTATGCGCCTATACACCATTCCCCCGGGGGTGGGGCCTGGAACCCCAAAATCAATACCGAATTTTATCGTGGCCTGAGCTACCTCTATGCCAAGTTTGAACCAAATCGGTCAATGTTAACAAAATCAATAGTGTTTATAGACTTACGGACACACAGACAGACAAACAGATCAATCGCAATAACTACCCTTATAAGCAGTTCATGCTTCCGGTAGTTAATAAATATTATATTATTATAAGACAAGTAATACACGACAACAAAATATATCATGCTTGTCAATAGACACAATGGATGCAGCATGCGTATAAGGTCATAAATGTTGAATATGGATATTGAAATCAATATATGCATAATATTCAAAACGGCAAAGACATTGGCTAAAATAATCGATCTGATAATGTCTTCCAAGTCAATCTGATAACTAAACAATTTAGTAATTGAGAGTAACATTTATTCGTGTTGTTAAAGAAGATGGGATGGTGACATACCAATCGAGTAGCTTCATTTGGTGCCATGATAAACGTAATAAATATATTTATAGATAGGTGCATATAAATAATTACATACACGGCAATATTTTCACGATTCATTAATCTAACAAGTAACATACTGTCGTATTTTACATGGTCAAATGAGCAAGCACTACGCCATATTACATACTACGGGCCCGCTATATGTTTCAGAAAATGAATTCCTTGTGTCGATCGGTTTTTGTAATGATACAACTAATACAACGAACGAGGCAGCACAGCATAATATTACGTTGCCGTATCGTTTACCATCTTACCATATGGTACTAGATCTTGTCTGAACTAAATTAATAATTATAACAGATGAATGTTTATAGTGATCATAATACTACCCAACTTGTACAAGTATAGATTATTGTAGCAATTACTGATTAGATTTCGGATTGGATACAGAGTAACGAAGTGCTGTCAGAGTTAATATTTAAATGACTATGAGTGGAATGAAAAATTAATGAAATTGTTTTTTATCTTCTAAGTCAGTATTTCGAAAGTTGGTTGGACTTTTACATCCACCAACTGCTGTGATGTACTCTTCAAACATGATGAATGGGAAATTTGAAATATGTATTATATGCTGTCCTGCAATCAATCGCGACATGAATCGCAAAGCATTATTCTAGGAGTAATAATTGTATGGTGATATCATTTGCGCAGTCAATGTTGACTAATGGCGTGCTTTGATCTACAAAGTTGCTCAAACCGTAGCCCATCCTGACGTACCGGCATGATAAGATCAATCTCCGACTCATCTTAAGGTGAAAGCTTTGCTGAAGATAACGGCGCCTGAGATTGCTCAATGCGCTTTCCGATTCAACAAATACGCTTGACTGTATTCCGAGAACGCCGATGGAGTAGGAAATGGAAATCATAAACATCCAAGGGAAGATCAGAATCGAAACCAAATTCGTTGCAGCAGTTGGATCTCGGATCATTGCAGTAACGCTAACTGCCTGTGTTGCAATTACTGCTAAGATCACGGTCCCTGTGATTCTCCACTGAAGGATTTCGTTCATGAGAATGCTTAGAATCTGGACATTCCTGTATATTGATATCCCAGATTTGACGAATTGAGAACTTGTCCGAGAAATTCGGTCCATCTCGGAAATGTACGCACGGAAACTAATTGTGCAGAAGATGAGAATTCCAGCATATACAAGTAGTGTGGTGCTAAGGATGCAAATGTGGACAGCATGGTTTGCAAGAAACAATACCAGCTTCATTGCAAATTGAGTTGTGGTCATTTCCTGAGTTTTGGTGACGTTGGCGCCACTAATGCATTGATCAAGCAACCAATATCCCAGAAGAGATGCTTTGCAAGGCGATATCCAATGCAATCCATACACGCAAAGTAGTGGCGCTGAGACAACCACATATAACATGTTGTATGCAAGAAGTATATTTATCTTCTCCAGATTACTCAGCTCATAGGTTTCATTTGAATTGAAATTGAATGCCAGATGTTTACTGAGGTGCAGATGCCCCTCGACGTATAGCTTCAGTTCAACTGCGTGCTTCCTGAATATGTTAAGGAACGACAATGAGGTTGAGATCAATACAATGAAAAATCCCAGCACCAAACTTTCAAACATCGTTGGGCAATTCTCTGCTGATGATGAACAGGAAACGGCTTTCTGGTGTCTTTGTAGCAAGTAAAGCACCATTATTGACAACATTGAATAGTAGTGGATGTCCATTGCCCTCAAAGCCCTCCTTAGTGCGCTGCCGTTTGCTAATGTTAGTTTCTGTGAGCGCTTGTCCCATTTTAGGATGCTATAGGTACTCAATCCAGCAAAACGGAACATCAATCCAAGGTATGGAATATTCTTAAGTAGAATCATGTTTGGCTAAACAGCAATCGCTTCGCTACATCCTGTGGTTTTAATATATGCGTGGTCATTAGAATGAATTGAAGAACTCAGGCTGCATCTGAGGCACTCCGAGATTTTGCGCAGCAATTGCGGTGTATCGTAACACCGACAGCACCGTTTCGGAATCCGGATTGATAACCACTCGTAGGAGTTGCGTGAATGTAGCTCTATATTTCAGTTCTGAAATCACAGACGCCAAAATGTAAAGTACAATTATTTACTGATTTTTACTCCATACCATTTATTTCTCGTAATGTCCTTTTGACTCTATGTGGTTCATGTGAAATTACGTGGTTGCAAACAAAACACGCTTGTTAGTGCACAGTTAATTTATGGGTTCTCCGCTCTTCCCCCTATTCAAATACAAAGTTTGCATTGTTGAAAATTATACAGCCACAAGGGTCTAGTTTGGATCCAATGTGAAGTATTTATTGTATTTTGCAGAAAAATAAACTTCTCGTGATTTCAATTAATGTTCCGCAAACCCCCATTTTTTCGAGTTAATGCTGCCACGAATTTCTACATCCTACTGATACGTAAATTTCAGTCGCGTTAGTATGCCGGAAATTTGTTTTTGTGAGTTTACAAAAGTACGATTGCAGCAAACGCTAAAATAAGGATATTTTTGAAATCGGTGTAAATGTTTATGTAACAAATTATTTAAAGCAACTTCCGCTGTCACTAGAATATTGTCAATCTGGCTAACGTTACTTATGTTACTATGCTTAGTTTAACCGACATTTTCAGCGATTTTAAAAAATCCACATTCGTATATATGTTTGTACCATACTTGCGACATGTGCAAAACAGGTTTTTCGGTTAGATTTGGTTGATGAAATGTTACTAACCAATGTTTGATATAATCATTGTTATCATCAGTAAAAGTGAAAATTCCCTGAGTTTGCCAAGATTTTGCTTGAAAATTTAAGCATTCGGATCTGCTTGGAAAACAATAAGTTTTGGTTAGAATTAATTGAAATATTTTGAACACACTGTTCCTACGACGCACAATAAAATATTTCTTTTTTAAATATACCACTTTTAATCATCAAACATCATACGTCAAGAACATATTATTGATAGAATTCCGATAACTGGTTAAAATATATGGACTAATTTAGAGTTAGGATAGACAATTTTGCTTCAAATCATCGACTCAATTCTTACATGAACACAATAAATTTGATAAACAGTTATTATCATTGGAGAAACTCCTACACTACGCCTTTTCCAACTAACAATTTGACAAATATTACAGTGTTGTGCAGAAGCACACTCCATTGCGTTTGACATAATTGGAGTCAAAGCGGTTGATCTTATGTATACTACGACCTTCGGTAGTTTTCCATAAAAACGATTTAATGCAAATAAAATAAGATATTTAATTTACCTTTTCTATCTGAAACGCAATTCGATTTAATTCACTGCCATTACATCACATCAGTGCCGCGACGAACAAAAACGAAATGTTTTTGAGGAATAATGCTGGGATGTTATATAGTGGTCAATTGGAAATTCCAAACTAGACCCTTGTGGCTGTATAATTTTCAACAATGCAAACTTTGTATTTGAATAGGGGGAAGAGCGGAGAACCCATAAATTAACTGTGCACTAACAAGCGTGTTTTGTTTGCAACCACGTAATTTCACATGAACCACATAGAGTCAAAAGGACATTACGAGAAATAAATGGTATGGAGTAAAAATCAGTAAATAATTGTACTTTACATTTTGGCGTCTGTGATTTCAGAACTGAAATATAGAGCTACATTCACGCAACTCCTACGAGTGGTTATCAATCCGGATTCCGAAACGGTGCTGTCGGTGTTACGATACACCGCAATTGCTGCGCAAAATCTCGGAGTGCCTCAGATGCAGCCTGAGTTCTTCAATTCATTCTAATGACCACGCATATATTAAAACCACAGGATGTAGCGAAGCGATTGCTGTTTAGCCAAACATGATTCTACTTAAGAATATTCCATACCTTGGATTGATGTTCCGTTTTGCTGGATTGAGTACCTATAGCATCCTAAAATGGGACAAGCGCTCACAGAAACTAACATTAGCAAACGGCAGCGCACTAAGGAGGGCTTTGAGGGCAATGGACATCCACTACTATTCAATGTTGTCAATAATGGTGCTTTACTTGCTACAAAGACACCAGAAAGCCGTTTCCTGTTCATCATCAGCAGAGAATTGCCCAACGATGTTTGAAAGTTTGGTGCTGGGATTTTTCATTGTATTGATCTCAACCTCATTGTCGTTCCTTAACATATTCAGGAAGCACGCAGTTGAACTGAAGCTATACGTCGAGGGGCATCTGCACCTCAGTAAACATCTGGCATTCAATTTCAATTCAAATGAAACCTATGAGCTGAGTAATCTGGAGAAGATAAATATACTTCTTGCATACAACATGTTATATGTGGTTGTCTCAGCGCCACTACTTTGCGTGTATGGATTGCATTGGATATCGCCTTGCAAAGCATCTCTTCTGGGATATTGGTTGCTTGATCAATGCATTAGTGGCGCCAACGTCACCAAAACTCAGGAAATGACCACAACTCAATTTGCAATGAAGCTGGTATTGTTTCTTGCAAACCATGCTGTCCACATTTGCATCCTTAGCACCACACTACTTGTATATGCTGGAATTCTCATCTTCTGCACAATTAGTTTCCGTGCGTACATTTCCGAGATGGACCGAATTTCTCGGACAAGTTCTCAATTCGTCAAATCTGGGATATCAATATACAGGAATGTCCAGATTCTAAGCATTCTCATGAACGAAATCCTTCAGTGGAGAATCACAGGGACCGTGATCTTAGCAGTAATTGCAACACAGGCAGTTAGCGTTACTGCAATGATCCGAGATCCAACTGCTGCAACGAATTTGGTTTCGATTCTGATCTTCCCTTGGATGTTTATGATTTCCATTTCCTACTCCATCGGCGTTCTCGGAATACAGTCAAGCGTATTTGTTGAATCGGAAAGCGCATTGAGCAATCTCAGGCGCCGTTATCTTCAGCAAAGCTTTCACCTTAAGATGAGTCGGAGATTGATCTTATCATGCCGGTACGTCAGGATGGGCTACGGTTTGAGCAACTTTGTAGATCAAAGCACGCCATTAGTCAACATTGACTGCGCAAATGATATCACCATACAATTATTACTCCTAGAATAATGCTTTGCGATTCATGTCGCGATTGATTGCAGGACAGCATATAATACATATTTCAAATTTCCCATTCATCATGTTTGAAGAGTACATCACAGCAGTTGGTGGATGTAAAAGTCCAACCAACTTTCGAAATACTGACTTAGAAGATAAAAAACAATTTCATTAATTTTTCATTCCACTCATAGTCATTTAAATATTAACTCTGACAGCACTTCGTTACTCTGTATCCAATCCGAAATCTAATCAGTAATTGCTACAATAATCTATACTTGTACAAGTTGGGTAGTATTATGATCACTATAAACATTCATCTGTTATAATTATTAATTTAGTTCAGACAAGATCTAGTACCATATGGTAAGATGGTAAACGATACGGCAACGTAATATTATGCTGTGCTGCCTCGTTCGTTGTATTAGTTGTATCATTACAAAAACCGATCGACACAAGGAATTCATTTTCTGAAACATATAGCGGGCCCGTAGTATGTAATATGGCGTAGTGCTTGCTCATTTGACCATGTAAAATACGACAGTATGTTACTTGTTAGATTAATGAATCGTGAAAATATTGCCGTGTATGTAATTATTTATATGCACCTATCTATAAATATATTTATTACGTTTATCATGGCACCAAATGAAGCTACTCGATTGGTATGTCGCCATCCCATCTTCTTTAACAACACGAATAAATGTTACTCTCAATTACTAAATTGTTTAGTTATCCGATTGACTTGGAAGACATTATCAGATCGATTATTTTAGCCAATGTCTTTGCCGTTTTGAATATTATGCATATATTGATTTCAATATCCATATTCAACATTTATGACCTTATACGCATGCTGCATCCATTGTGTCTATTCACAAGCATGATATATTTTGTTGTCGTGTATTACTTGTCTTATAATAATATAATATTTATTAACTACCGGAAGCATGAACTGCTTTTAAGGGTAGTTATTGCGATTGATCTGTTTGTCTGTCTGTGTGTCCGTAAGTCTATAAACACTATTGATTTTGTTAACATTGACCGATTTGGTTCAAACTTGGCATAGAGATAGCTCAGGCCATGATCAAATTCGGTATTGATTTTGGGGTTCCAGGCCCCACCCCCGCCGGAATGGTGTGGGATAAGGTCCCCTATGCTTCGTTATGGACAGGACCGTCACCATACAATTATTACTCCTAGATAAATGCTTTGCGATTCATGTCGCGATTGATTGCAGGACAGCATATAATACATATTTCAAATTTCCCATACATCATGTTTGAAGAGTACATCACAGCAGTTGGTGGAAGTAAAAGTCCAACCAACTTTCGAAATACTGACTTAGAAGATAAAAAACAATTTCATTAATTTTTCATTCCACTCATAGTCATTTAAATATTAATTCTGACAGCACTTCGCGACTAATGTATCCAGTCCGAAATCTAATCAGTAATTGCTACAATAATCTATACTTGTACAAGTCTATACTTGTAGATTTTTTGTTATCGTGAATTACTTGTCTTATTAACTACCGGAAGCATGAAATGCTTGAAAGGTAGTTATAGCGATTGATCTGTTTGTCTGTCTGTCCGTAAACACTCTAACTTCCCTCCACGTTGACCGATTTGGCTCAAATTTGGCATAGAGCTACCTTGGCCCAAGGCAACCTTCCCTATTGATTTTCAGCCTTCGGGCCCTACCCCCAGGGGAATGTTGGGGGGTATGATCCCCCATGCTTCGTTATGGGCAAACATTTTTTATTGGCTTATCTGATAGAGGATTTTAGGCTGATCATTTTTTGTCATGACACTATGGGTCAACTCGGCCAACTGTCGTCAGGGTGGAGCCTGGAAAGGGGAGGAATCTCCGACTTCAAAAATTTTCATTGTGCAAATTCAATGGGAAGTTCAATTTGAGCTTGCAATATATGTTGAAATTGGTCAAATGCGTATTTTGGTTGTTAATTGGGCATACATCGCACTTCCGGTAGGTATGTATTGAAGGTTTACATTTTACTAGTTATATGATTATATGTTTGTTCTCTTTTTGTTGTTTTATGTTACTCGCTTGGCATTGTCTGGTTGCTATTACATATGAAATACTTAACTTTATTTTGCGCGATTGCAACCTTACGGCGAATTCAAAATGACCATGAAAAGAATATCACATTTGGACCTACATGTATTTTCTGTTCTGCTACCACACATTGAGAGAAAACTCACAGCTATTCATTTCCGAACTTCGAAAAAATATTCACAATATCAAATGCTTCGTAAAAAATCCTTATAATTATTACATATACATGTGCATTCTTCTTGTGCGTCCGTGGAAACCATCCTTCCATCATATTTTATTCGATACGTTTTGGTAAAAATGATTTTGGTAAATTATATATATGTATACAGTTCTGACAATCCATTAATCAAAATACGCCAAAGATTACCTGTTGGAACTGACAATTCGCTAACCGCAACAAGCGTTCCCGTGCTGAATGAAGCGTCCTCATAAAAAGATGATTTCTGTGAACGAATTAATGCCATGGCATGATAGCATAAACTATCGTCGAAAACAGAATAGTTACGTTATATAAAGCTGAATAATTATCGTAAAAATAAACAAGTAGCATAAACTACTGAACAGCAATTAATAATTTCGAATTAATAACTTTATGTAACATCGCAATAATTATTAAAATTACAACATCTAGTGCAGTGCACTTCGTGACAGAAAGTTGAACAAGAACAGCTCACTTGTCGTAAATTGAGAGTGCTAATAGAAACGAGAACATCAAGTACCAGTCACTTCGCTCAAGGCGAGTGCGATAAAATATAGCACTAACATACATACCTACATATTACAGCTTAAAAAAACACAGAATATGATACACTAACAAAATGCAAGCTCGAGCTTCTAGAAAAAACTGGACTTGCTTGTTGCAACGGTAAGGAGAGTAAAACGAAAGTGTACGTACATTACAAATTGTGGGTACTTTTACAACTGTGGGTACCTTTAGAAACTATGGGTATATGTACAAACTGTGTGTTGGAAATTGAGCGTTTTCTCTGATTGTTAGCAGTGCTGGATGGCGATCAGTTCCTCTGATCTTAGGCGCACGCCCACCTAACTTCTAACTTAACAGAAAATATGATTCGGATTGCGGGATACTTGGCGCCATTAAAAGGCACAGTATGACAAAGGACAATTCCCCAGTTATCCATAGACCTTTAAACTTAATGGCCAACGGGCAGAAAGGACAAACGTATAATTTTGTGCAAGCAGCACAAGCTCGATTGCTTCACGGCAACGGTTGTGACAAGAGTGAGGATCGAGGAACGGGGAAGCGGCGATGTAGCTGTTGTTCTGCTTTGCCTGCCCAACACTACATGAGAGCGTGCGAGCCATGAGGCTCGCATCTCTATAACACAGAAAAAAGAAAGGAGGCGTGCATTACTCCACCAACTGCCAAAATTCCAGCGGTGAAATCTTGGGCAGGATTTAGCGTTCCCAAATTACCCCGAACCTCAATAGTTTTCCGACACTGTGGGTATCCTTACAAAAAATGAAAAGATCAAATACAAACAAATAATATAAATAACTTCCAACATCTCATGTTACCCCGCAGTAAAAAAGTTGCTTAAATTTGGTTAAGGTTGGGTTATATATTGGTTAAATGTTATTTAATATACATAGAGCTAAATACAAAATATGGAACATGTTAAAACATATTCATTACATTAAAATAGCATAAAATTAGCATTCCCATTTCCAACACTAACAAACTTCCATTCCCTGACGTGGTAATGGTTACATTACAACGTTTTTGAAAAACAGTTCATATTTTGAATATATGTTCGGCGCTCAGAAATGAATGTATCCAGAATTTTAAATCAATGAGTGAGAGCAGAGCAAAAAATACAAGTGGCAAGTTAGTATACGGTAACAATTGACTGATGTTTCACACGTGACGAGTTTCTGGTGGTTGTTTTCACTGGTTATTGAATTATAATTCCTACGAGGATAACGGAAATGAAAATTTAATCAGTTGGTGACTAGAGCCACATTTCTGATGGTAGGAAAAACTTGCAAAATAGAAATGACAATCTCAGAGTTCGGGAACTAGTTTTGTTAGAGCGTCGTATGGTTTGTCATCCAGTGGTATAGTTTAGGCTCCAAAATAATGTAATCTATAGCATAGCGTGTGTATCATGTATGTATTAGTTAAGTATGTATGTAAAATATGTAAAAGTTAATTAACTGTTAAATCTGTAATTTTTACAATAGCGCTCTGAAACTTTTATATGTGGTAAACTATATATAGATAAACGTGTATGCAAAAAACTAGAATCCTCAACTATCTCACAAATAGTTAAAATTAAGGTCAAAGTTGAACTCTTGTTAGATAAGGCCGTAGTTTAGTTTAAAAGTTTTTGTTGTAACTAGTGTAGTTGTCAAGGAAAGTTGTTATATGTTTATTTGTACCAACGGATCGTCGACTGCGTGTTGGATAAAACGTCATCAGAGGTCATTTTGAAGATAGGAAAATTCGTGGTATATAAGGAACCGACAGCCAGGTAGTTTGTGATTATTCGTCGTTGGAGGCGATTTGATGAAAAGTTAGCTTCGTATATTTTTATGAAAAGGCAAAATTATTGTAAAAGCATTTGAAATACGTTTCTTGTTGAAAAGTAATAAAGTTGTTAAAATTGAAAGTTAAAGTCATTTGAAGATAATTATTTTAATCGTCGTTAAAAGTAAAAATCATTTAAATACACCACCCTTCTCGTAGTTAATGGTCATATCATATTGAGCGTCGATTACAAGTTTAATACAGCATTTGATTGAAAAATGTATTTGATTGCACTGATTGTAATACGCGGCTATCTTTTAGTTTTATTTCTAGAATTAGGCAATATGCTGTCCATGTTATCAATATAGCAATTATATCCAGGTGAACGACAACCGTATGACTATATATAACAATTAATTGATTGTATATATGTAAGGCGCTTCTTCTTACGACATAGCTCTTCCATGAAACAAAAATCCCCGGTAGCCCTAAATTGCTATTTTTTATACTGGTCTTGCAGCGAAAAGTCCCGCTTTATTTCGAGTATCGTGACTTCCGTTCTCACTTTGAACTTTTGAGATTTATTAGTGACAAAACAACTGCCAATCATTGTTGTCTCTGAGGGGACCAAAAGATAAATGTTCTATAATTTATCGATGCTTATCCCGATGCGCATATTACTTACCCAAATGAGACCACCTATTAGAGCTACTGAGGAAAAACGAATTGTGACAGACATTTTTTGAAATTTCTAATGTGTACTTAAATGTCAAGAACTAAACCGCAGAAGCGAATTGGGCATTCTCGCCAATTTGTTGAAATTTTGACATCGCCAAATGTGATTCGTCGCGTATTGCTAAAATACTTTAAAATACTTTCTGTCAACTTTTTGACAGATTCCTTAGTACGAATCTCAGTCAGATAAGTCTATGATATTTTGTTGGGTAACTAATTGAGCACTGTGTGTAGTTTGTACTACAATGGACTTGGACAGTTTTTGCCTTTTATTACACATTTAAAAAAATTAAGTGGAAATATATCGTATAGGTTAATTGACACATACAGGTTTATCAATGGTGCTGTAGGTATCATTTGCCGTTAAATAGTTTAAGCCAACACAAAATGTATGCTTTTGAAGTCACAATAACTTGTTTTGGTTTGTCTAAGTTGTCGTTGAATACTTTGTAACAGTCTATACTGAATTATGAAACCAGTCGTCACTTTTATTGTAAATAGGAAAATTTCCTAAATGTGCCAAAAGTCCCCCCTTGTACTGAATTTTGGCATGATAATCACCAAATCACCATAAATTCTTACCTGAAATGCCTGATAACATGTTTTCCTCCGGCATTCCAATATGTAGCAGCATTTGGGAATGCTTATGCCCACCGTAATCCGCAACGAAAAATGATATGCATCGCGTATTTGAAGGTCATTTTATTTTGGGCACTTAAGCCATTATCCTTATATGTATATGTCTTTTTGCGGAAGTTAATGTCCTTTGATATTACAAAATGCGTTCCTCATCGACCTCACAATATCACTACACCTGGCAGTAAAGTGCTTTATTCTTCATTATCAATTTATTCCCATCTGATTCAGCTTTCATTTTGCATAAAATCTTTAATCATGTGAAATGATTTATTAGTAGCCGAAGAATTATTATGTAATGAATTTTAGGGGATGTGAGGGTTAGCATGAAATGGTCTTTTTAAACATATCCTGGAAGTGTGTCCACCTTACAACAACATTGCAGATGTTTTGCTCAATATATCAATTAATTATAATGATCACAAAAAACATATGTTACTAGTAAAAGCCTTATAAATCAGAAAAAGTAAGCTTTTTATGTATGATATTTTACCAAACAAACATTCACATATAATGGAATTACCAGTTACACCAAACCAGCAGAGGCTGGCATTGGCGAATTTACATCTTGCAACCGTTTTGGTATAACTAATATCCCGAAGAACGATGATAACTCAAAATCAAAAATTGCGGAACAAGGATTTAGCCACATCGCAATCACAGTGTGATTATCACAAAACTACGCACTTGTGAAATGTTGGGCACATGTAAATTACCGCATTGTTCGATATTGTGTTGTTACTCTAATCGCTAACATGTTACGCTTGTCAAGACACAACTACACAAAAATGGAAAACATAATCTCATGTGATATACCATTATTATGGTTAACGGTGGTGAACCACTAAATGCGTTAGTTAATGTACCGACTGTATGATTCCCAAGCGTAACATATTACAAACGGGTATGCCAATAGATATTTGATCAAAATAAATGATTGTTTTTAGTTTATGGCCTATGCATATGTAATCGTAAATCCATCATCACGAAAATAAATCACACTTTTGTTGGTTTGAAGACAGTGGAAGTAATTTTAAAATATTAGGGGATTTTCATACAGTGCTGGAATGCTGGATGGCGTACACAGGTTTCACAATGTTCACGATTCTTCGGCCAAAAATACTAGTATACATCAATAAAGAGAAAATTATGGTAAAGTGAGCAAATGTGATGATGATGCGAACCTTGTCATGCAAAGAATTTGTAGTTTGTCATTTCAATAAGTGCGATGTTGTGTGAATAGGAAAATTTGAAAAATTAGTAGACCTACACATAGCATTGAGAATATGCTCGGCGGTCGGCCAAGCAGCGCTTTATGGAAACTCGTTGCAGATTTAAAAATTAGTATATATTGTTTGACAGAAGTTCATTCAAACCTGATTCATGACTAATTAAATGTTAGCAAGGTATGCAATCTACAACTAATCGTTAGTATTCTTGAGGGTAAAAAAACTATTTTTTGAAAACTTAATTCCATTCAATCGAAGTGTACAACTATGATGCATGACAATATTAGGTTAACAACAAATGCCATTATTTTACAAATGCATACGAGTATATTGTCAAATGAGTCACTCAATCATATTTACTTATTGAAAGCACGCTGTTGCAATTATATGTACTAAAACAGTTTCGAAATGTACATAATATTCATTTGGCTTCAAAAGTTGATCTTTCCACCGTAAAAGGTCAGAGAAGAGTTCGCATCCTTCTTGAAAAATTAATTGTTCGCTAACCCAATGACCTGCATTTTATGACTTAGCCTTCCATCCGTGTCATCTCGGATATTGTAGTTACAAAATATTTGGATTTCATCTTATAAAGTTTGTGTTATCCTTGTGCAATACTCGATGAAGATCTTCAGTATCAATCTATCATGAAAAAATAGTAGTGACCATTTTGTTGTTTCCATATTGCAGTTCAGTGATACACAGATTAAACTTCATCAGTTAATCAGTGTTTGCGAGCTGTTCTAGTAATCATGTTATTATAGGACATAATTCAGTAATTAGTCACAAACTAAATATCATACTCGTCGAGTGTAAATGTCACTCCTGCATCAGATGGTTAACACAAAAATCATAACTACACTTGGCATACCGTCAGCACTACGTTTCTTTCACCTCACAACGTTGCCTTGTTAGTCGTAAAGAATGACGATCCGCTGGCGGTACGAATTCTCCTCAAATGCAACCAAGATAATTATAATTCAATAAATATCCGGTAATTCGCTTGGAATACAACCGGTTTTATACATCGTTCCGTACACACTAGCAATTAAGATGAACCTATATGTAATTGCATTAAAAGATTATGCAAACGGTACTATCCTGCATTGACAGTAGAAAGTACAAGTTACGAATGTCGTTGTGTTTCGGCAAGGTAATACATTTATTAGCATTTTACATTCCAAGTTTCCTCTAACACGGAACTCACTGAAATACCGTTGCCATTCCATCATCAGCAACCTTTTCACGTACCATATCCAAAGCCGTTACCGCAAATGCAGTGGCAACATACCTGCTCCCAAAATACATGGCTCCTCTCCATATATAAAAGTACCAATTGGGAAAGCTCCCATCCTCCGGATCCTGCTGTTTAACAATTTTTCCGCACAATTTCAATATACTGTCCTTCATCTCGTCACTTTCATTCCACAAATTGAGATTAATAGCTGCGATCACCAATGATCCCAAGTTCAAGGGGTTTTGAAACTCCTCTTTTATACTACTGAGCCTTCTAATCACAACATTCTTCAGCTTTGCCTCAAATCTTACTCTGTTTTCCCTGCATGCTTTCTTCAAGAATCTGGAAAACATAGCCATTATTACGATAGGGTTCGTATAAAATTTACAGTTGTCTTTAAGAGTTCCATCATCCTCTACATCATATAACTGCTCAAGCGCGAGGTCCAACGCATTAAATGATGCCTTAAGTTCATCTCTGTTGTCCATTTTCAATTCAACCAGAAGCAGCAGAAAGTTTAGTATAACACCCACATCTACATGAGCTTTGTCCATTGTACCTATATCCATTAATGTTGGATTTTTTAACTTCTCCCGTTTTATAGGAAAGTGACAACCGAAAACGCCGTTGTCATCTTTATTACAGGTCGCAAACATACTCTCCACATACTTGTTGCATTGCACCTCCGTCAATTTTCCGGTTATCAACAGGGCAGCCAAGGTTGCCGACGTGGAATCCAAGTCATCAGGTACTAAGTCCTCCCCCATTTGCAGCAAATAGTTAAAGAAACCTGTATCTTTATTCTGCTCTGCTTCTGTCGCCCTATGGAAAGCTTCAAGGACTAACGGACTAAAAGAGTCTGGTAGTAAAGTGAATATATATGATGTATCCAATATGATAGGGATTGAAGCGGTGCCGTCACCCAAATCTTTTTTGGTTTTGCTAACATATGTATCGAACAGCCAAACAGGACTAAACCCGCGCTCCAGAAAAGTCATGGCTCGGTTCCTGAGCTTTTGAAACGGTGTGAGTGTAGATGTCCGATTGGTACAGGTCTCCACAAATGCCTCCAATCCTTTCAAGGCAAAACATGGTGTTTCTAAACCCATTCGCAAAGAGAGATGGTTTGTGGTTAACAGGACCTTTTACTCAGATTATAGTGATTTTTTAGTCACATGTTTCAACAAAATGTCACACCTTGGTCCTTAAGCCGATCAAATCTCTTCCTCCAGTGGTCCATGTTTTTGTGAATCGTTGTGAAAATAAAAGGATTACGCGCTAAATTATGTTTCGTTCAATCTTTGCTAAATCCGGGATAACACTAATAAATTAACAGTTCTACCAGAAAACTGAAACCAATGTATTCTAAAACATAGGGTAAAGTGGAATTATATAGGTCAATATTGGCAGCTAGCTGTAATTGTGGCATTGCAATATATTACATGGTATCCAGAGAATAATTTAACAACATATTTTCGTGGTTTCAGCTCAAGTTCTTGGCTTGTCGCATTGTGAAATTTGGGGAATACTTTGATGAGGTAATCCGCCGGTTGCTGGCAATGTAGATTTTTGACATGAGTCGGTTCAGCGGCGATGTTTTTGTATCTATAATGCGGAAACTCAAATTATGTGGCGAATAATAATGAATGTTCAAAGGGTGAACAAATGGGCAATAATAATAGTACACCGCAACCACAGTTAAATGTATTTTTTGCAGCCATGTTCATGTAAAATTTCAATACCATAATATATGATATGTGGATCTATCATATTTGTACATTGGTGTTACGTTTGTGTTATGTTAACTACATTGATGATGTAACATGAAGTATTAAGTGATCACTACATTCCGCATAATAAACCTATTCAAGTAGAATCAAATTGAACAAATTATTTCTTATCTTCTGATCTTGTTGGTAACCATGGTTATTACAATGGTATGTTTGAGAAACATCAATTGCCACTCATTTCCAAAATAAATTTGTCAGAAGTTAGCACAACCAGTACTCTTTCGATCCTTCAAAATCAACAATTTAGATATTGGTTTTTACACAACACGCAAACTCCAACTTCAAGCGCTTGTTTCCGTTGCTATATTCTACTGAGATCTTTTTACCTATAAAATAAATATGTAACGTAAACATAAGAATGAAGGTATTTTCGAAATAAAGTACAGGTAGAAAAGTGACGTTGATTTTTTGCATACGTGGAACGTGTTTTCGGACCATCATGTACGAACGCGCCAGATTGCAGTACGAATTGTTTTTAAAGACAACTTTTCATTCCTATTCATATCCTCAATTGTCGTTGAAAATATACATGTGAATAATCCAGTCCCGGCATTTCTAAATATTAAATACATGTTTTTTTTAAATATTGCAAACTTGCATTATTCAAATCACTGAATGATTGACAAGTGTTATTGCGGCAACATTCTCATTGCGTAACATTATTATATTAACCTTGCGACAGCTTGTCCGATTTGGATTAAGGTTGGTTTAAAACGTTATGTTCTGCACTGCGGTCTTTCCGGCACCAAAAACAGATATTTGCATTCTATTACTAACAACAAATTGCCAAAGTGATTCTAAGTCCTCAAACATCATTAAAATGAATACTAATATAAAATTTAGATTACCGTCTATATTCAACATCAAAGGTCAAGTAGTGAATCCTTGGAAATTTAAATGACAGCCGGAGATGAATAACCATTAACATGAATTAACTCTTCATCTTATTTTTGTTTATATTGCAATTTCTGAGGTGTCATTGAATAAGGGAAACTCTGCTGAAGAATATCGTTGAATTCGTGGCATATAGTGTAGACAAATACGGTGAAACACGTCAACAACTTTGCAAGTATAGATGTACAGAAGCGAGAATGCATTGGCATAATGATGGCAATTATTTTTAAGACACGAAAATGTACCTCAAGGAAGTGTTGCATTTTCTAACGGATAGACGACCAATTCACAACGGATAAACGTAAAATATGTCCGGCTCACTCCAGAAACTATTTTACTAAGGTTTCCGAAAAAAACATATAATGTAACATTTACGTCAATTTGAGGGATTGCAATGATTCCTATTAAACAAACCCGAAGCCCTTCGTTATTTAAAATCATGTATTCTACGGATTTGTAAGTATGAACGAACTTGATTTGTAGCTAACCAACGAACTCTAATATATGTGGGATGATTACTGCGGTAGTGCGACGGTCACTGACTACGTAGCGCAAGATCCAAACGACTATTTCAAAAGCAAAAAAAAACAATCGTTGCTGTACATCGTATGCACGTTTTAGCTAACTTCAGTTAATTTATTCATGTTCCGTATCCACCTGCAATGCGAAAAATACATTTTATAGTTATATGTATATATATCATCACAATGAATAAATCGACACTATGGAAATCCACGTACACTCTAAAATCCATGGTAAGATATTTTGAAATACGAAGGTACACTATTTGCCACAATTGGTGATTGCAATTCATAAATAACGACAAATAAGGCGTACATATTGCGGTTTTCGATAGCTTCTTGGCTATAAAGAAACTAGTCGCTACGTTGGACTTGGCTACGTTGGATACCGATCGTGTTGAAGACACACCTGAAGTAGTTAATGCGATCACAATCCTATCAGTATGTGTCCGTTTTTTTGTAAACACTACTCCTAAACTACTTGACCGACTACTATTCAAAGAATGAAAAATATCGCCCAACGTTAACGGTTAGAAGCCGTTAAGAATTTCCAAAAAAACATGTATATGGATACACCACTAATATCTCATAGATAATATGGAGTGAAGTGAGACTAGCCCCAAATAAACGCAGGACATTGTATGAGTCGGTGTGATCGGTACTTGCATCGGGTGATACACTCCATGTTCCAATTGTTCGAATTGTTATTAATTTTGTCGATGCGAAAACAAAAATTCGGAAACTACAAACTGTCCTGCTTAAAATATTTTAATTTAATGGGCACATATGCGTATGCATTCGCAGGGCATTAATTATAGGGCTTGTATTATCTCGTCGATAAAAATGCCACTTTATCACTGATATTTCGATTCCGAAGTCATAAAAAAATACTACGACTCATTTTTATAGAAAACTGAGAAATTGGCGTGTATTACGTGATATGCAGGTTAATATTATTTGATACAACGTATACTATGTGCATGCATTTAGCGCTACAATGGATTTTGCGGCAGTCACAATGGATCCCAAGCCAAAAATATATAAATTGGATCCAGAATCTGAATGATTTACCTAATCTGCAATTACATCATTTTACAATCATAGTTTCTTTTGAAACATACATTTCCCTTATGTCATTCATGGTAGTATGGTCATCCGCCGACATTTTTCGAACTGACCCGACCATAACCATGATTGCGGTACCGAAGCTCATGGATTTTTGGAAGGGTATCTGCGACCATTCATGAAATCCCAATATTACATAATACTTTTACTATGCCAAAATAACACATTATTAGTTTGCGCTGGAATCAATGGGGCGCTAGAATAAGCAGGTAATTTAAGAGAAGAGCGTTTGGTGTTCCATGGAACTCACAGCACCGATGCTGCTGGCGACGTCAAGATCCCCCTCACACCCACTCATATCAGAGAGTTAGCCTGATTTGGTAACACGGATTTGTATTTTCTTTTCCTATAGCTAATCCCAGACTCAACCAAATTATGAGTACATATTACTCTCTTTGCCATTATTTGAACTCTGGCTTGACTTTGCGTAAACGAAAGCTACAATATAAAAAAGGAACGACATATTTTGTCGGAAATAAGTAAATATAACTGTGCTCGATATGTAGCGTCGTGACAAACGTTAGCGTCCATATCTTTATTTCCTGAAGAAATACGTAAATAATCCTGCTATAAGTATAGCAACAATGAACTCCAAATACTCACTTTTCCATAAAAACGACTCTATGGCAAAATGAGTCGTAATATTTATGGCATTTTTTTGGAAAAGCTAGGCCACTTCTAGGGTCAACAACTATTTTGCCTAATTATAGTAGCATTGCGATATCAAGGCCGACAATAATTTAAATGCAAAGTCCGAATAATTTTGTAACGCCAGAGCTAAGCGCTCTGAAAATTGCTGTACAAACTTTAAATGCGGATGTTAATAGTCGATACTTATTTCCCACAAACTTCCAAATTTCTAGTCCAATTCACAACCATTTGTTGCCCCTCCGGTTACCCGCAATTTGGTATGGGCCGAAAATAGTACTGCAAACTTTTCAATTTTAGTCGGATGTCTCTTTTGATGACACCAGTTTTCCTGCGCGTGGTATGCCATCGCACAAATCTTATATCGGGTACATATAAAACAAAAAATTCAATTGCTGCTATGATTGGCGTAGTTATGCAGTTAAACGTTACATGCGTACAAAACATTGGGAATTTGTGTCATGTTTCTTGTATCAATTTTGGTTGAGCATGTTTTAACCATTTTTACTTGATTATGCGTATTAAGCATCATCACAAAGATGCAGTTTTCCACACTGTGAAATCACGAGGAGGAACCATCGGAGGGTGTGGTGTGGGGTACGGTTTTGCTTCTAGGTCTTTTTTGCAGGTATGGGTCATTTTGCCTGTAAGCCAGTTTGCCTGTAGGTACATTTGCGGGTATGCCAGTTTGCCGGTGCGCACCTTTGCTTGTATGGATGTATAATTTACAACTAGCCATACTTACGCAGGACAGCAATACACCCTTTCAATACATCTGTAGTTTGATAGTGCAAGGCAAATGTAAAATTCAGTTCGCCAATGTCGTTTTTTCTTGACGGATGTTGTATTGAATAGATACGCAGTTTCGCGCAGCGATTAAGGGGATTAACTTTACCTTATTGACTCCACCTAGGATAAATAATCACGTAATCTAGTATTTCAGAATTTAGCAAATCCACCATGTAGTGTGTTGCCATTTAATTATATATAAAAAGGCTTAACTTATGGGGTCAAAAGCGACAACGTTATGGGGACAATTATTTCAATACAAAGTTTCATTGTTATATACTTATATAGTTTCAACTAGCGTCGTAACCACATTCGAGTCTGCATGATTGTACGACATCCTACATTTATTAAGTACATGTCGGTAATAATATAATTATATTCTATCACGATAAAAGTAATACGCGATAAATAAATTTGGTACTCGCATTCACAACGTGCCACGGAAGCTCTGTGCAAAATGTATGGTCATAATATTAAATATCCAATACTTGTTGGAGAAAATAAATAATAATGCCGTGAATATTAACGTAAACAAATTTTAACATGGTAAATTTGGTGGCGGGTCTGATAAATTGAAACGTAGTATCTAACATTCAAAATTATCAACGGTCAACAAAATGCAGTGGTTTACATGAAAAAGAGTCATTTGCACTAACTGACTATTTATGCATGAATTTGGAATCGTATCAGAATGTCAATTAAATCAAATTGCTGTATATATTATTCAGAGTAAGGTATAATTCTGAAAAATTAATGATCATTAGTACAGATATACTGCACTTGTTTGCATTGCAAGCTAGCTAGAGTTGTATTTAAATGGTGTGTTGCAGTCCGGCGGAATTATTAGTGGCTAGTTGTAAATGATACAGCTATACAGGCAAATAGCCATACAGGCAAAAGGGAGTACCGGCAAATTAACATACAGGCAAAGGTGCATACCGGCAAACTGGCATACCCGCAAATGGGCCTACAGGCAAACTGGCTTACAGGCAAAATGACCCATACCTGCAAAAGGCCGTACCGGCAAAAGACCGGTAACGACGGTCTCAGATAGCGACCGCCCTACAAGACGATCATGACTTTTTGCTGTCTCGCAACGCAATCCAGACCATTGATTGTCTCACATGCTGACTCAAAGTCCAAGTAGTCCCATTGGATGACCGGATTATGTACCAAAAACGACTTTGCTTCTTTTCGGTATAAATGGTAGCTACGAATTTTACCTCTCCAGTCTTATTTGCTTCAATGGCAAATAATTGTACTTGAGTAATAGAGTATTAAGGTTTGCAAATAGTTTACAACTTCGAACAACACAAATCAAATGAGAACATAGATACACGTTCCTGATTCATGCATATACATTTCTATATGCTTTCTGCATACTTATACATTTTGATCTCAGAAAATACATTATTGTATGTACATGACATGAAAAACATCAATGGAGATGCATTAAAAATTCTAATTCATGTAGCATTACCAATTACTCTGCTTCACCATCAGTCGCTTTCCAGTTTACCGTTAATGGGAATCAGACAGGGTACGGGTCAAAATCATAACTACCATTTCTAGCGAGTAGAAGTAAAGTCATTTAGGGACATAAGTCGATAATCCCGTCAGACAATGGGACTACTTAAACTTTGTGTGAGCATGTGGGACAGAAAAGGGTCTTAATCGGTTTAGGTGAGACAGAAGGATGCTATGTTCGTCTTGTGCGATGATCGTCATAAGACACCCAATCGTGGTGTAAAGCCACATAGCACATGCATTATGCGTTTTACTTGACAATGTTTGACGTATCACGAGGCGGATTTACTTGCGTTAAAAAATTCCGTGATTTACATTATGTTGGCGATATTTTATTACGTTGGCTGTTTCTACGTTATCCAAAGTGAAACTTATAATTTTAAATCGATCAACTACTCTTATCGTAAGCCGCAGTCAACGAATTCACTATCAGGTCCCAGTAGCAGGTATCGTATTGTTTGTGTTCGCCGTTGGTGCGACATTTATATGCCTCATCCTAGTTGAATACTGTTATACAGCAATTGATCACAGCAATAGAAGTGCTGATTGCACAGACAAATATTTGTTGTGTAGCGCCACATATTTTTCTATCTTATTTTAAATTGATCTTGCAGGACGATCCCTCGCAGAACATAACTCAATATTTTATGTTGTGAGAGAGAAACATGATCGTTGATGTTTCGTCTACTTACGTTGGGTAGCAATTTAAATCGAAAGTGAGCAATAGGTCTGGACGTTTGGCTATCTACCGATCTACATATCCTATAATATGTACAAGGATCTGTTTGATATTTGGGCAACCACAGTTGATTCATGTAACTCGGGAACCCCTTCATAAACTGTATCAACGATAAATAATTACACCTGGAGCTGTATGATGATTTGGATGCCCAATTATTTTATTTATTCGATACATGAGCTTGTTCTGACGTTGTTAGACATGTCTCTCTGAGCAACATTACTGCTGACAGCAGCTCATAAATGCTCTTCCCTGACTACTTGATTGTAGAAATATTAAAGATTTTATCTCTTCATCTGACAGTGTATTCATGTCAATACCATCAGATTTATCCGTCGCGTCCACTTTCGAATCCAGTGGTATCTTGACATATTTCTCCATAAATGTAAACTGAAGTTTGGCATTATTGGTCGCCTTTGATTTTGAGACTTGAAATTTGTAATAGCAGGCATTATTTACTATCTTAATATCTGTCTTCGGATTCCAATTCTTGAGTGTTCCTGAATACTGTTCACTTTCACTGATTACGCTAAGAAACGCAGCAATAGCAGCAGAGTGGCTAACAATCAGCAGATTTTTTTCTAGCCCATCTCCGTCAAAGTCACCAATCATCTCCGAAGTACAATATTCTATGAAAGTGAGCATTCTCTTTCCAACTTGAAAAACCGACTCTCCCTCAGGTGCCGCCCAATCGGACGTAGGAAGTTTCAATCCGATAAAATATTTAGCCATTTCCAAGTATGACAATTGCTGCAGTTTACCCAAATCCTATAAAAATTACGAATACGACATTGGCTAAAATATGTTCAACAAATAGTTAACGAAATGGTGGTGGTTGTACTTATATGAAGTAATGTAGTTACTATTTCTCTAAGATCGTTGCTTGTATTGATAATAGGCTTGGTTCCTGCATTATTCTTCCCAAGAATATGTTGAACGGTCTCTTGGGAGCGGCGAAAATTACTAGTGTATACACGGTCGAATTTCAAATCCGAAAAATGTTCCCCCAACCGACAGGCCTGCCTCTTACCCAAATCAGACAAACCATTCTCTTCTATATCATCCTGAAATTCAGTGCCCATGGTGGCGTTGCATTCGGATTGGGCACTTATAATATGATAATCACAATATCAGTCATTTACAGATCTTTTGAAACGATTTGTTTGAAATCATGATTACCTACTGTCGAACGAGATACACGATAATCCTACGATCCATATTATATGCAGAGCTGCAGTCTAGGTGTATAGCTTAACTTCTTTCAATGCCCATAACGTGAGTGATAGATGAAAGGAAGGGTGGCCGTCGTCTAATCGCCTTTTACCAAACTACGAAACCATATAAAATATCATATGAAAAATTCGTTCCGCGTGTTGCGAAAAACATTCTAAAGTACTTGCCAATTATCGTGGAAAATAATAATCTTTATTGGCACAATCGTTCCCACAAACTGTGGCATATTACACCATATACGTTCAGGAGTATAAAACATAGTATTTTAAAGAAAAAACATGAGCATTTCTATATAAGAAGAGGTTACTTAAACAATTAATTGGTTGTATATAAATGTGACTTATTTAACGCCGAGTTAATTACGTAATCGATACATGATAACATATCATCAGTATTATCATCGTCATAGAACATTGCTTCATCAATTTGTTTTGTCAAAATATGTGCATAGCAATATTTTCTGAAGGTATTAATGGATCCCATATTATTTTGTACATAGTTGGGTAGTTGCGGCCATGATTAACAATCATTGTATTTAAATAAATATAATCCCCACTTGCAAAGAAGGGGAATGAGCGGAGTTACATATTTTTGGCTTCTTGTAGTTCGACCTTCATAGCTACATAGTAAAGCACTGGCAAAACCATGGTTGCAACTCACCACTGCCATAATTACGACTAAATTATTGCACAACGATCTATCGTTCGGTGGAAACCTTGGGTCGCTTTTTTCATAACGTTTTGATACTACACTCGTTGGTCCTAATTTTCGCCTTACTAAGAAGTTCTAACTGATTGTATATGTACAAGATCTTGAAAACTTTTGAGTGCAAATACGTCTACTCTGGTAAGTTGTCTGCTTATTCACGGCCCACGTTATTTTCGTAAAGTATACATTGTTTAAAAGCGATATCAAAGTGGTGATTAGCTCGTTAATTATCTTTAACTGAATCATCGTCATTGTCTAAAACATATGTGCAAATGGACGTCAATGTTTCAACCCTCCTTTGATATAAAAACAACAACGCCCATATGCAAAATAGTTTGCAGTGAAATAACTCATTACATTCTAAATAAAAGGCAAAAGCGGAAATCAGTTCGAGCAAGTATGTAGTAGGTAGTTTTGCATTTTTGGTTTTTATGGCGAACACATTCAATGATGAAACCACAATAAACAGCCTTTCCTGATGAAGAAATAAAAAAACCGGTCGTAAGCGGGTTTATTTCAACAAATATAAATTCGTCATAAATGTAGTTCTTAGCACTTTCCTTTCATTTATACAAGGAAATAAAAGATATGTACTCCCATTTCATAGCAAGAGGATATCCATGTAAATATTTAGATGCATGTAAGAAAAAGCTGGATGAAATTCCAAGACAAAGTCTTCTTATACCTAAAAGCCAATGGTTTATCATGAATCTAAAAGATTTTTTCCATCATTAGTTTCACAACATCACAACGAAACAAATATTGAGGTCAATTCTCAAACATTTTACATGTGTCTCCATATTATGGAAATGTGGTGCAATATTAGTTGCGTGTTAAAGAAAATAACAATGTTGTCCAAGTCAATGACGTCAGAGAGCTGTCTCTACTTGAGTATCAAACAATTTGATACCAATTATATTAACCAAATCGCAATCATGCATCTCAAAGTACACATTTAGTAATGATTGTTTAGTGTTGTTCCTCGACTGTATGCGCTAACCAGTTTCAGTTGTGGTGCACCGTGAAATACATATTTTACAATATTTTTAAATACATGATGTGTTAAGACGGCATCAACCTGATATTATGCAACACTATTTTGTACGGCAAGTAAGTACTAGAACAATTATTTCACCATCCTTCAAATCAATTTGCCTTCTTATTCTTATTCGCATAGGATATCCTATATATACAACACGCAGGCGTATGATTACTAAAAGATATGTATTTTCATTATTTGTAAATTCGAAAAAAAACTATTACTCATTCAACCTACTTTTTTAAATAGAAAGATTGTGAATCTCGGTTAAATGTTTATAATTGGTTTGTATAAAGATTTTGTAATTGTTTCGTCCGACGGCTTTATAAAAATGCAATTTAAGTATTTTTCTTCAAGAATAGAAAGATGTGGTATGTTGCACGTATGTTGAATTCAAATACGTTTTAAGTTGCGATGACGTACTTTCTAAAATCTTCCCATATACTCCAGTTAATACATCTCATTTTACGAAAAATTTGCCGCTTTTCTGGAACGTTAATACCCAGGACAGTAATTGTTGCAAACTATTTCAACGTCCGATTAAGTGGTGTCTGTTTTAGAGCGTTTAAAGTCCCCACACAATACATAAAATTAAAAGTTGCTTATACAAAAAAGGTTACAAATTTTCCAATTAGTTCTAAATATGATACAAATGGAGATTTTTGTATCATACCTATTCCGGTACACACCGTTGTGACTTAGCAAAGATGCGTTGGGGCAAACGGGAGTTTTCCAGCTCACGATTGTTACGCGACGCGAAATATTTGTATAGTAATATCATATGCGCGATCAATATTAACCAATGGCCCAATGGCGTCATTTGGTCAACAAAATTGTCAAAGCCAAATGCCACCCTCATGTACCGACAGGAACAAATATTTCTGATCATAACCTTGAATAATGTACCTTCAGTTTAAATTTAACAACACACTTTTTGACTAAACGAGCAGACTTGACTATATTCCGACAGTACAAATGCAATAGGAAATTGCAAGACGGAACATCCAAGAGAATATTAAACTGGCCATCCAGTTATCGGCACTCCATTGACCTCGAATCATTGCAGAAACACTCATCGCGTGAGAAATAATTGCCGCTGCAAGAACGATTCATGTCATTCATTGTTGCATTTCGTTCATAAGAATACCAAGGATTTGGATGTTTCTGTAGATTCCAATTCCGTATCTGAACGCAGAGCTTCTTCGGGAAATTCTGTCCACTTCGACGACGATTATTCGGAAGCTGATTGTGCAGAAAGCATTGCGTCCTGCGTAAACTAGTAGTGTTGTATTTAGTGCGAATGAAGGAATTAACTGGCTTGTCAAGAAAATGACCACCTTCAGAATTGTGGCACCTACTCCCAATTCAGTAGCTTGAGGTGTAGTCGTATCTGCAGAGCATTCGTGAGGGTGCCAATACCCCAGAAGGGAGGCTTTGCAATTGTTTTACTAGTATAGTCCGTATATTCCCATTGTGGGTACCAGCACAACGACAAACACCATTTGATATACCAGTAGGATATTAATCCGTTCCTAATTATGCAGGGCATAATTCTTGCTTGATTCAAAGACGCGATCCAGATGCCTGCTGAGTTGCAGGTAACCCTCAATGTAGAGCTTGAGTGGGAGCATGTGCTTTCTAGAAATATTGATGAAGGACAGCAAGGCTGCATAAATACTATGCAAAATCCTACTGAATCATTCTCAATTAAGGTTGGACATTTCTCTTTCACTCTCCTGCTGGAAACTGCCTTGAGATGACGTATAACAAAAGCAACGATTATTGACAATATAAAGTAATAGTGGATGTTCATAGCCCATTTTTCCCTCCTCAGGTAATATTCGCTTACGATTTTCAGTTTTTGGGTGTGTTTGTCCCACGTGAGTATATTATGAATGCTGGGTTCAGCAAATTGCCACATGAGACCAAAATATGAAATGTGTTGAATCAGGATCATTGCTCCTTGTGAATGATTTCTGGGTACTACATGTTTGGAAAGTAAATATTCTTCAAATTCTAGATTATGCGGTTTCTGCAGTCGTCAAGATATGACTGTTGTAGTGTTGTTGGTTTCGCTATATATCTACTGTATATTGTGTTTGCGAAGGTAGACCAAAGGTCGTACATAGTAGTCGTAACTTAAGGTTTATATTTACTCACGCCATTCCATAAAATGTCCAGTGAAATATCATTTGTCATTCCTTGTCCAGATAGAAATATAAATTGCTTGTTTGCATTGAATCACAATCTGATCATACTTTTTAACAACCCAATATTATTAAAAAACTAATAATATTTATTTGGTTCACTTCTTTGAATACCACAGTTAGTAGCATTAACATGGTATGTAAGACATTACGCTACTAAACATTCGGACTGTTTTTATATACAGATTACAGTTCAGTGTTACATTAGGTAATAATTACAAAAATAATATGTACTCGTAACGTAATTCTTTTACGTACGTTTGTTGTTGATTTATAGGAGAGTGCATATTTGATAATTTTGTCCTGCCCTCATTCATAAATAAGCACTGTTAAGATGGAAATTGAACTACACTATTCATTACATTCCCAGATGGAAGCACTTGGATTGCTGGTATGGACCAAAGCTAATTTGTTAAATACGCAAATTATGTTTGGAACTGTAGAACATTACAAAGGAAGTAGCGCATATATCTATTAAATTCAGAATGCCAGTAATTGCGTTTTATCCTATCAGGATGTTTATCCATCATAGAATTTGCAGCCGTAATATTGTCTTTCTAGAATGGGTTGAACATTGTTTCAACACTTATATTCAAAAACTATTGAATCACTTGCGATGGTGTTTTCGAACATAAAATTAAAGTTCTTATATGAAACTCGCCCTTGACCCTTTTCGCATGTTATTTTACGTACTCCCACACCAGCCATTTTATTGATACCAGTCGGATACATTAACAATTCTGTTAGACCACATCTACTGTGCACACATTAACATTGTGATACCAATGAATATGCCTTGCTATAAGCTAATTATGTACTACTGGCAATGAAATGAATACACAGCTTATGATTTATGAGTCATTCAGTAGCTTGAATTTTTTACATGTGACTAAAATAATTTATTAGTTTAAAAACACTATCTGCTTATACTGAAAACTAAAAGACACTCTCGTCTAGCCAAACCCAATTCATAGTCCAAAGGCGACGTCCGAAAGCTCCTCAAGACTAACTAAATTTAATGGTATCATATGGCATTACCAAAACTGCCAGCTACAAACTCCTTAATGAGTTAGTTATTTTATTAGTTAAGCGTTTATTTTCTGGGAACTAAAATAAAATCAATTTATATCAATCATGACAGCGTACACATCAAGTAACAAAAGTTATTATTATGCTTCTTCTCGCATCGACATTTTCTTCAATTGAAAAACTGAGTTGTTCTCATCTTTCTGCTGCCCGTTTGCTACTTCTTTCTCTGCAGAAAGGACGTCGTCCCGCGATTTGCGACAGAATTGAAACGCAAAACGACAATTCACAGTAACCATGAATATAAATTTTCATTAAATTATTGGGGCAATGTGAAATGTCCGTCTGTAATGTCCATACTTAGTAGAAACTGATGTATCAATGAAGAATATACGGAATATAAAAAATCAGTTAAAATGAAAAGGTACAAGTTTTTCGTAATGCCTGATATAGATTAAAATAATTGTAATATTAGTAAGGTTAGAGCGGTTAATCAAAGTGATATTTACACGGTATGTAAGTAATGATATCTGACCAAGCGTGCGAAACCGCTCTAACCGTTTTTATCTTATGAATTGACCGCTCTAACCGCTGTTATCGTATGAATTGACCGCTCTAACCGCTGTTATCGTGTGAATTGACCGCTCTAACCGCTGTTATCGTATGAATTGACCGCTCTAACCGCTGTTATCGTATGAATTGACCGCTCTAACCGCTGTTATCGTATGAATTGGCCGCTCTAACCGCTGTTATCGTATGAATTGACCGCTCTATCCGCTGTTATCGTATGAATTGACCGCTCGAACCGCCATTATCGTATGAATTGACCGCTCTAACCGATGTTATCGTATGAATTGAGCGCTCTAACCGCTGTTATCGTATGAATTGACCGCTCTAACCGCTGTTATCGTATGAATTGACCGCTCTAACCGCTGTTATCGTATGAATTGACCGCTCTAACCGCTGTTATCGTATGAATTGACCGCTCTAACCGAAGTTATCTTATGAATTGACCGCTCTAACCGCTGTTATCGTATGAATTGACCGCTCTAACCGCTGTTATCGTATGAATTGACCGCTCTAACCGCTGTTATCGTATGAATTTACCGCTATAACCGCTGTTATCGTATGAATTGCCCGCTCTAACCGCTGCTATCGTATGAATTGACCGCTCTAACCGCTGTTATCGTATTAATTGACCGATCTAACCGCTGTTATCGTATGAATTGACCGCTCTAACCGCTGTTATCGTATTAATTGACCGCTCTAACCGCTGTTATCGTATGAATTGACCGCTCTAACCGCTGTTATCGTATTAATTGACCGATCTAACCGCTGCTATCGTATGAATTGACCGCTCTATCCGCTGTTACCGTATGAATTGACCGCTCGAACCGCCATTATCGTATGAATTGACCGCTCTAACCGCTGTTATCGTATTAATTGACCGATCTAACCGCTGTTATCGTATGAATTGACCGCTCTAACCGCTGTTATCGTATGAATTGACCGCTCTAACCGCTGTTATCGTATGAATTGAGCGCTCTAACCGCTGCTATCGTATGAATTGACCGCTCTATCCGCTGTTATCGTATGAATTGACCGCTCTAACCGCTGTTATCGTATGAATTGACCGCTCTAACCGTTGTTATCGTATGAATTGAGCGCTCTAACCGCTGTTATCGTATTAATTGACCGATCTAACCGCTGTTATCGTATGAATTGACCGCTCTAACCGCTGTTATCGTATGAATTGACCGCTCTAACCGCTGTTATCGTATTAATTGACCGATCTAACCGCTGCTATCGTATGAATTGACCGCTCTATCCGCTGTTATCGTATGAATTGACCGCTCGAACCGCCATTATCGTATGAATTGACCGCTCTAACCGCTGTTATCGTATGAATTGAGCGCTCTAACCGCTGTTATCGTATGAATTGACCGCTCTAACCGCTGTTATCGTATGAATTGAGCGCTCTAACCGCTGTTATCGTATGAATTGAGCGCTCTAACCGCTGTTATCGTATGAATTGAGCGCTCTAACCGCTGTTATCGTATGAATTGAGCGCTCTAACCGCTGTTATCGTATGAATTGACCGCTCTAACCGCTGTTATCGTATGAATTGACCGCTCTAACCGAAGTTATCTTATGAATTGACCGCTCTAACCGCTGTTATCGTATGAATTGAGCGCTCTAACCGCTGTTATCGTATGAATTGAGCGCTCTAACCGCTGTTATCGTATGAATTGGCCGCTCTAACCGCTGTTATCGTATGAATTGACCGCTCTATCCGCTGTTATCGTATGAATTGACCGCTCGAACCGCCATTATCGTATGAATTGACCGCTCTAACCGCTGTTATCGTATGAATTGAGCGCTCTAACCGCTGTTATCGTATGAATTGAGCGCTCTAACCGCTGTTATCGTATGAATTGACCGCTCTAACCGCTGTTATCGTATGAATTGACCGCTCTAACCGCTGTTATCGTATGAATTGACCGCTCTAACCGCTGTTATCGTATGAATTGACCGCTCTAACCGAAGTTATCTTATGAATTGACCGCTCTAACCGCTGTTATCGTATGAATTGACCGCTCTAACCGCTGTTATCGTCTGAATCTACCGCTATAACCGCTGTTATCGTATGAATTGCCCGCTCTAACCGCTGCTATCGTATGAATTGACCGCTCTAACCGCTGTTATCGTATTAATTGACCGATCTAACCGCTGTTATCGTATGAATTGACCGCTCTAACCGCTGTTATCGTATTAATTGACCGCTCTAACCGCTGTTATCGTATGAATTGACCGCTCTAACCGCTGTTATCGTATTAATTGACCGATCTAACCGCTGCTATCGTATGAATTGACCGCTCTATCCGCTGTTACCGTATGAATTGACCGCTCGAACCGCCATTATCGTATGAATTGACCGCTCTAACCGCTGTTATCGTATTAATTGACCGATCTAACCGCTGTTATCGTATGAATTGACCGCTCTAACCGCTGTTATCGTATGAATTGACCGCTCTAACCGCTGTTATCGTATGAATTGAGCGCTCTAACCGCTGCTATCGTATGAATTGACCGCTCTATCCGCTGTTATCGTATGAATTGACCGCTCTAACCGCTGTTATCGTATGAATTGACCGCTCTAACCGTTGTTATCGTATGAATTGAGCGCTCTAACCGCTGTTATCGTATTAATTGACCGATCTAACCGCTGTTATCGTATGAATTGACCGCTCTAACCGCTGTTATCGTATGAATTGACCGCTCTAACCGCTGTTATCGTATTAATTGACCGATCTAACCGCTGCTATCGTATGAATTGACCGCTCTATCCGCTGTTATCGTATGAATTGACCGCTCGAACCGCCATTATCGTATGAATTGACCGCTCTAACCGCTGTTATCGTATGAATTGAGCGCTCTAACCGCTGTTATCGTATGAATTGACCGCTCTAACCGCTGTTATCGTATGAATTGAGCGCTCTAACCGCTGTTATCGTATGAATTGAGCGCTCTAACCGCTGTTATCGTATGAATTGAGCGCTCTAACCGCTGTTATCGTATGAATTGACCGCTCTAACCGCTGTTATCGTATGAATTGACCGCTCTAACCGAAGTTATCTTATGAATTGACCGCTCTAACCGCTGTTATCGTATGAATTGAGCGCTCTAACCGCTGTTATCGTATGAATTGAGCGCTCTAACCGCTGTTATCGTATGAATTGGCCGCTCTAACCGCTGTTATCGTATGAATTGACCGCTCTATCCGCTGTTATCGTATGAATTGACCGCTCGAACCGCCATTATCGTATGAATTGACCGCTCTAACCGCTGTTATCGTATGAATTGAGCGCTCTAACCGCTGTTATCGTATGAATTGAGCGCTCTAACCGCTGTTATCGTATGAATTGACCGCTCTAACCGCTGTTATCGTATGAATTGACCGCTCTAACCGCTGTTATCGTATGAATTGACCGCTCTAACCGCTGTTATCGTATGAATTGACCGCTCTAACCGAAGTTATCTTATGAATTGACCGCTCTAACCGCTGTTATCGTATGAATTGACCGCTCTAACCGCTGTTATCGTCTGAATCTACCGCTATAACCGCTGTTATCGTATGAATTGCCCGCTCTAACCGCTGCTATCGTATGAATTGACCGCTCTAACCGCTGTTATCGTATTAATTGACCGATCTAACCGCTGCTATCGTATGAATTGACCGATCTAACCTGATATTTATTTTAAACTTTATATCGGACATTAGAAAAGATTTGGGGATTTTATTTTTTAATTGATTTTTAAATTTTTTAAATTATGTTTAAACTTGGAGACAAAATTGCACACATCAGATAGTTAATAACGATCCGAATCTGTCGAATCCCAAATAGCTATATGATAGTCAAATAGTTTTTGTAACGAATTGTATTGGTTGATAGATTAAAACTGACGAATTTAGGACACATTCGGAATTTCCGTACATTTCCATGTTTTCAATATGTCAATAAATTTCAATTCAGTTGCCTCATTCAAGTCAGTTTTTGTTCGGCTTGGAATATGCTATATAAACAGTAATGGGCTATGCATTGCATAAAATTAAATCGCATTAGACATACTAAACCAACCGAAGACAAAAAGCACTTTTGGAGAAATAACAACTCCACATGGTGATGTATCTGTTCTGCAGTAGAACTGGTTCTAAACAATGTCATGGATATTTATAACGAAGTGATAATCTGGGTCAAGCCAAGAGTCCAACGAGTAATAGTCATGAGTAACGCTAATGAGGAATACGTATGGCTGATTCCACGTAATATACAAATGGTAATAAGACGATCATATTTATGGAATCAAGGCTCAGTCATGCAGAAGCATTCAAGTGGTTGCAAGCAAGGTTATAAGAATTGTAGAGGACGTTACCTGAGGCAGTGTGCCTCTGCTGGCTGAGTAAGCACGAATGCTGTATCCTCGTGTTACAGCTTTATAATAAACATAAAGTAAAACAGAGTTTGTGTAATTCAATCACTACTCTCTCATTATACGTGAGTCACTCGACGAAACATTGAGCCTCAGCATCCACTGTATCGAGTGACAACCACATCATAGTTAATTGGCATCTTCTATTTCTTCCGCTCGAGCAAGGGCCTGATACCTCCCACTACTGTAAGGAACGATGGATGTTACAACGGCGTTCTCTAATTAACTGTGGATATAGAAATACAGACCAGTAACGGCAAGTTGTTGTATTTATACCGGGGGGTACTATACCCAACGGTTTGTGTAATGTATGTAGTTGATGAGATTACTTGGGATGCTCGTATGCTATGTTGAGCGAGGGCACAAAGTAATGAAAGTGTGATGGGAATTGTTCGTTGGGAATTGTATTTATTCTTAGAGAGCTAAAGATCAAATGAAACTTGTGAGTGCTGGAACATCAAGAGCAAGGTAAGATTAGAGGATTGAGGAAAAGTCTTAATTGGTGTTCAAGGTGCAGGTGGGTGACTTGTTGGTCACGAGGAGAGGGAGAGTGCAATTTACATAATATATAAAATTAAGGTGTAGTACATTTGAATACACAACATTTTCCTTATCCCTAATTGAAAACATAATTTGATAAACGCTAAATTGACATTAGTGTAAAGCAGACTGCTTCTAAACTTGAAGCTGCCGCTGAAGGTGAGAAGAAAGCACCGGTGATGGTTAAAGATGGCACGAGCGGTGCTGGTGATGAGAGCATTATCTGAATGATCTTCAGATGATATTTGATACGGAGTCAAGGATAAGGTGATGATTGGAGGTTGCTTGTTGCCACCTGCAAACGCTGGAGATGTGTCCTACATTGTTGCAGAAGTGGTATTTGCTCCGTGAGTGGTCACTTGATCCGAAACTCCTAGAGTGGAAGTAGGATCCATTTGATGAGGCTTGATTGCCTGGTTTAGTTTCCTTGGGTGGTAGTGTAATTTTCCTTTCAACTTTCCATGTAAAGCACGTCCTAACTATCCTTACCTGCCGGAAACTGCCTTGGAATATGTATTTTAAATATAAATTGCCTCAATCAATGTGTTTTAATTGGATACTGCCTCAGCCCATGCAGGTGTGCATAGCTTTCATTTACGCTTTCCTATTTGTTAATGTATTTTTTCTTCTGACCAAATTACCATATAAACCCCATGTAACATTTCTCTATATTGTATAAATGTACTATGGAGTTTGAAATAAAGACTATCAATTCAATTCAATTTAAATGAAATCTGCCTGAACTGACTATTTTATATTGCAAATGCCTAACCTCGTGCATTTTAGATGAAAAATGCGTTAATTGGCGTCTTTTATATTGTGAATGCCTACACACTCGCACGTTAAACGTATTTTAATGAGACTAGGGTATCAAACGGTTACTTTCAACGGCGCCTTAGCTTAACACAAGTGTTTTAACTAGGATTTAAGCTTACTACATGTACTTTTAGTGAGATTTGAACTGATCGCTGATATTTAAATGAGATTTGGACTTAATACGGATTTTTAATGCAGGTCGATATTATACATGATATCCGCTGCAACGACTACTGACTGTGATTGGGATTAATAAAAACACGGAACAAAAACTGCAGTCTAAACGGCCCATGGGTTCAACTTGTTCTTTTAAGTAGATTTTAAACGAAATATGGCTTAATATACATTTAAACGGGCTCACTGCATGTATAAAAATTGGGAATATGCCTAATAGGTTAATCTGTTTAGCGTGTTTTGGGAAACACAAATATATTTTTTGTAGTATTACATTCCATTTGTTTAGGTAATTAGTAATTCCATAGGTGGATTTTTCCATTGAATCTAATTTACCGAAGCTTCAAGTCAAATATACTAATCCTTCTTTGCAATTGCAGGTGAACTACTCACTGTTGTTTCATAATCATTAATTGGTTTATTGGCCATCCAGTGTACAAGCATGATATCCAAAAGTGGAATTTATATATAAAAGAATTAAATGATTGTATTATATTAAGTCTCTTCGAGCCAACTCGCTAACTGTTCTAGATTATGCAGGAAAGATACAGCACGATTATCATGCTGCTGCTCTGCTGTATTAAATACTTTAAAATCCAAAATGGTATACCAACAATCACTAACTACTCATGCCCAATTTAAGAAATTTCGCGAAAACATTGTTTGCATAATAGTGAAGAAGTGAGGATTTTACTAACGGTCGTTACCATTTACGCCACGCAGAATTGAATCCGGAAGATTGTGCTTGCATGAGTTTCATTGCCACAGCAAATTCGTCAGATAAAATGGCATCCAAAAATTTAAAAGGTGAATCTGGGAAATCCACATGGATGATTTTAGCACAATAAATGAAGCAATGTAATGGAAACATTATCAATTCCGCATGAAATTTGTTTGGAGAATTGCACAATATATGGCTTACCATTAACCTGATGAGACTAAACCCTTAACACAAATAATTGCTGTACAACCGCCATGTGCGTCATCGTTTCGGAATAATATGTACTTGTGAGAATGTGGTTTTTAATGGGCCATTCAAGAAGTACTTGAAGCTCTAGTGGAATGATTGCCTTGGTCCAACCAATGAGTTGTCCACAGATTAACATTATATGTTCTTGCATTATACATTTCATCATGTGAATCAGCGCATCTGATGCCAATGTTTGCACCAATAATACTTTGTAATAGATGCCCGCGGATGGAAATTTTTGTCTTAGGATAATTTGTCCAGACTCACCTAGCACGCATTCATTAAAGGGATTTCATAAAAAGCATCAATGTTTTAATGATTGGTATATCATGTTGCGGCGGTAACTATTTCCATATATTTAAGTGAGTCCTCGTATATGTTAAAGCTTTTATATTTGCTATGAGGATCCAAAGTTATTGAAAATTTATATCAGAACACAATTGCTCTTATTTCGTTTCAGCACGTCCTCCAGGGAATATGTTTTGCACATTTATTAATCAAAATTGAGTTTAGAACTGACTGTTAATGCAATTTCGTCAAGATAAATCGGCTCCCTGTTGATAAAGCAAAATCTTCAACCAGCTGGTTTTTGATGGGTTATTAAAACGGATATTAATTTGGCGTAACATTTGTCCATTCTTTCAACAAATTTAGAAAAATATGATAATAAGAGTTGGCAGTCTGCTGACTGCTGTTGTCTACTTAGTCGTTCTCGTAATTTCGCTTAAAATTTCTTATATTTGCAAATACTACACCCACTATCTCAGCTCCATTCTACTGCACGATGATGTTCCATACTATGACTTCATTATTGGTACGATGTAGTAATGTGCAGTGAAGTGGGAGTAATAAAATTTTAATTGAACTAATTCTGATAGAAAATTGACTCATTTCAGTTGGATCTGGTTCCGCTGGTTCAGTACTGGCGAATCGCTTATCAAAGCACAGCAAAGTTTTGCTTATTGAAGCCGGTGGTTATCCCTTCTATGCAAATCAAGTACCGATTATGACTGCACTCCTTCTTCATGCCTCCGAGATTGGTCACTCGTATCAATCAGTGGAGCAGAATAAATCATGCCACGGGTTGATTGGAAAGGTGAAAAAATGTTATCAAACATTATCGCTCCCATGTCAAGGAATGGTTCACAAAAGCCATTACTTCATTATGTTTTCAGAGAGCATACTGGCCACGAGGCAAGTTAATGGGAGGATCTAGTAATATAAACAATATGATATATTTTCGGGGTCATCCGAAGGATTTCGACAATTGGGCCAACTATACACACGACGACAGCTGGAACTACAGGAGCGTCGAAAAGTATTTTGATAGGTCGTTGAACTACCAAAATAGATTTGCATGTAAATTTGGACGACAACAGGTCGAGTCCTTTGAAATTAGCCCCCTTCACCATGTTGTAATGAAGGCAGCAAACGAAATAAAGTTCGAGAGCAATATCAAACTTAGTGTTCATCAACGACAAGGCTTCGGACACCCAGATGCTTACATGTGCTCCGGATCTCGTGTTACATCTTACACTGCTTTCATTCAGCCAATATTAAATAGGGAAAACCTGGTCGTTTCAATATACTCACAAGCCGTGAAACTTAAATTGGACAAAGGACATTCTGCATCTGGCATTTGGTTTTCTCAACACGGAAGACTGAAATACGCTCGAGCAGGCAAAGAAATAATTATATCAGCAGGAAGTATTGACTCGCCAAAATTGCTAATGCTTTCCGGTATAGGACCCGAGCAGCATCTGAAAAAACTTGGCGTAAAAGCTGGCATATTTCAAAGTGCTCAAATCTTACGAACACGATTCTAACGAATATAATAATTTCGTGTACTATTTATAATTTGATGATGTTGATAAAGCCCAAGGTAAATCTTCCCGTCGGAAAAAATTTACAAGATCATTTGATGACGGTTCTGCTACCTTTTTCAACAAACGGGCCGCCATATTTCTCTTTGGAGAGGGACTTCGGATTCAACGATCTGATACGGTACTATACCACGGGAACGGGTTTCCTCACACTCTCAACTGGTTCATTTTCTCAAGCAGTTTTCGCATCATATTTCACAAAAAATGAGTCAGACCCTTGGAATGACTTGTTAATGTACATTGTACACTCGGTGCCAAATCCACGTCTAATTTCCGAAATGTCTCGGGTGTTAAAAATTCGCATTGATATTTTAGAACGATTGTTCAGTCATAGTGGATACAAGGACGATGATGGGTTCATTGTACTATTGACCCTTGGGCGTCCTAAGAGCACCGGGTTTATTGAACTAGGTGGAAAGGATCCATCTCTTGATCCAATTATTGATCCCAGATACCTTTCACATCCGGATGATATTAGTAGATTAGTAGAAGGTGACATTTATACGTACACATTTTTCCTCGGTTCGTGAATGTATTCAAATATTTGTTATTTTTTATTTTGAAGGTATAAAATTTGTCAGCACTCTAGTAGAGACAACCAATGCCTTTAGGAGCTTGAATGCAACATATGTGAACATACCACTGCAAGAATGCAGCATGCACGAGTTCAAAAGTGATAAGTATTGGCGATGTTACGTCAGCCATATAACCCTTTCAATGCAACACCCGGTGGGAAGTTGCAGCATGGGTCCCGTAACAGCGGATGGTCCATCCGTCGTTGACTCTAAACTTAGGTACTCACAATCGCAATATTTCCCTGTACATATGATTATTCCGTACGGTTTGTGTTGAAATATTATGGAAATCTTATGTTGTCATATATTTGGTGTTGTCTAACAAGAGTCATCAAAGTAAAAGGTCTTCGTGTTGCGGACGCGTCAATAATGCCCTATATTACCAATGGAAACACGAATGCGCCAACAGTTATGATCGCGGAAAAGGCAGCAGACATGATTAGGGAACACTGGGCAGAGCAGTATTTAGTCTGCATGAGGCTGTCTACGTTGATTCCGGAGAGTCATATGTGCTTTTATTCGCGGATGGTATAAATAGTTACTTTATTTCTTGTATACTACATTTCAATGGTCAACGTCGTTTGGATTAAAATACAATTATCGCGTATGTTTGCAACGTTTTACTGGTTAACTGCTCTAAATGCGCAATTTAAAACAACTTGTATATTCGTACTTGTCGTCACAGCTTAAGTTTGTCAAGTTTCCAAATCTTTGATCGTTGTCGGTTTTATAAGATAGATTTTAGTTTGAACGGATTTCATTTTCCTTTCTGTGTTTAATATTTCATACATATATCAAATTGAGAAATTAATGACTGCTTGAATACCTTTCCAGATTTGGTTTTACAAATGTGTGTCTACGTCTGCAAAATATTTAATGAATCATCAGGCATAATCAATTGTAAATCTAAAATTTTGCGAAGAATAAAAAACGCTTTTAACTACGTTGCAAATGTTTCAGAAGTTCATTTATTTGAAATCATGAAATATCCACCTGGTTTACATGACCGGTTTCTGTATACCTTCATCAGGCGAACTAGAATTAAAATGGATTGCATAAATATATAATGTTGTTACTGATTTCAAACGTAAATTTCCGCACTAAAATGTTATAAGTTTTGCAGAAAATATATAAATAAAATATAAATAAAACAAGATATTTTCAGAGATTTTGGCTGCTACGTTTTTCGCTGAACATTTTTTAGTTGTTTTTTGCTACATAGTAAATGAATAAATGAAATGCTTAACTTTACGATACGAAATAGAATGCTTGTCTCCACATTTTCTTGTTTGTACGTAATACAGTAATACAAGTTTGTTAGACTATATAATATAATTTACATTTTGGTTCATTCAAATTAACATATTTATGTATACCTATTCATTTTTTATGTAGAGATAAACAAATTTGGTTATACCTACTTTAGTTTGAACATATTTCCCAGTTTGGTCGTATTACAGAAAACTACCTTGATTTTAATTTTTTTAAGATTGACAATATATTACGGTCCATACATTTGTCTATTTCTGTCTGCAGTTGTCTTTACTTCATAAGCGGTGCTGACAATTGAGTAACGGACAATTTTTGTGACCGTCCGTCGACAGACCATCACTGTATCTCTCTCTTGCTGAGCAGCACACCACATCCAGCTGCAGCGAGTTGCTAGCTCATCTCACAGCAGCAGTAGCACCGGAATGCCAAAGTGCATGCATACGCCATCTACCTCCTGGCGATGTTACTCATGCCCTAACACTGATGAAGGAGGCGGCTCGCATGACAACACTTTGTCTGCATACACCAAAGTGCTTGAGTCAAGCAAAGGATAACCCAAAAACTATCACATCATCCTCATCCATCCAAAAACAATATTATCGTTCAACTTTAATTGTAACTGATCAACTTTAATAGAGTACAACAAACTTTTATTGTGCACAGTGCTGTCAACATTAGAAATATTAGTGCGTAACAATTAAAAAGGTGAAGATACAATGATACCTCTACTTAATTAAATACTGCAAGATGTTCATTATTCGCACATTTTAATTAAATTTATCATTTTTTTGCTACAGGTATCCCAGCGTAGGTGAAAGTTAGCCACCAGTCGAAGTGGTCAAATAGCAGTAGTCTAAACTAACACAGTTATTTAATTACTGATAACCAAGGTAAATACAGTAGTACTAACGCTTTAATTAATTAAATGCTGCCGAATGTACATTATCCACACATTTTAATTAATACTCACTTTTTCAACTGCAGGTTTCTCACGGTAATTTTCCAGCCATACCATCACAAGTCGCAATAGAGAAACGGGAGTACAATTTATTGTTCACAGGCCTTTCAACTGACCGATTTCTTAGTTATTGGTAGAAGGTAAAAACATGACCTTTAACTCCTACAATTGATTAAATAAAGCAGGATGTTTATTGACTGTCCATTTTAATAATGAATTTCATGGGGCAGGTCAACAACGGTCAATCCATGTCGGCAGTTTTTCATGCCTGGAGTGGAACAGTAAGGAACCTCTGATCGTGTCCAGTTTTTTAAAATAGCTGCTCAATTAAGGAACCAATGGTCATTTAGGTAAAATTGTCAGCTCCGCTGATTGTCCAATTGTGCAAATTAATTCATAAGATATGGCTAACGGTACATGCCTAGACTATTCTTATTTTTCGCAGAAACCAATGTAGCGATTTATGACAACGAGAAGGGGGGTATGCTGGATGGTCTGCATTGTTGGAATAGACGAATAAGGAATTTTTATCATATCCAACAAAATTAATGTTATTGGAATGTTTATTGTGATTAAATAAAAGGCCGATTGAATTGTGTTGGTATGTTTACTGTAATTAAACAAGAAGGGTATCACCCTAATACCCAACTACCGATCACACCAACTCATACAATGTCGTGTTCTTTGTTTGGCGAGAATTCGGCGGTGTCTCATTGCACCCCGTATACTCTATGAGATGTGAGTGGTGCATACATATACATGTATTTTTAAGTTCTAACGGTTTTTAACCGTTAACGTTGACCGATTGTTTTGAAACTCGGTGCTGAGGAGGTCATGACCTAAGGAATCTGTTTGCAAAGTTTGGTGCTAATCGGTCAAAGAGTTTAGGAGTAGTGTTAACAGACAGACCGGATCATGATCGCATTAACTACCTTAGATGTGTTTTCACGATCGGTAGTTAATAAATAGCAGTTTGTATTGTGTTGGAATGTTTATTTGCAATTAAATAAATACCCGTTTGTATTGCATAATAATGTGTTCATAATTAAATAAATAATTACTTTTATTAAACTGAACTGAAGTATGCTATCATAAACTCTAGAAAATGTTGCTGCTGCATTCTTCGTATGATAAGTCCCCGGTTAATACTGACCGCCGACTTTTCGCATTACCCCAAGCCTTGGCTTGGGAGAAATCTAGTTCTAATATAATAGATTGCGCGTTTTTTACGTTTGAGTAAAAGGGAGTTACGATATAAAAGATATTCTCTCTATATGCAGTCGTTTCGGCCGACATAAATTTTTAATAAGCAAATAATAAGAACTTGCTGGAAGAATTTATGTCGGCCGAGACGACTGCATATAGAGAGAATATCTTTTATATCGTAACTCCCTTTTACTCAAACGTAAAAAACATGCAATCTATTATATTAGAACAACTGCAGACAGAAATAGACAAACGTATGGACCGTAATATATTGTCAATCTTAAAAAATTTAAAATCAAGGTAGTTTTCTGTAATACGACCAAACTGGGAAATATGTTCAAACTAAAGTAGGTATAGCCATGTATATCTTTATCATGACCATGTCAATGTTTATCTTTACATAAAAAATGAATAGGTATACATAAATATGTTAATTTGAACGAACCAAAATGTAAATTATATAATATAGTCTAACAAACTTGTATTACTGTATTACGTACAAACAAGAAAATGTGGAGACAAGCATTCTATTTCGTATCGTAAAGTTAAGCATTTCATTTATCCATTTACTATGTAGCAACAAACAACTCAAAAATGTTCAGGTAAAAACGTAGCAGCCAAAATCTCTGAAAATATCTTGTTTTATTTATATATTTTCTACAAAATTTTAATATTTTAGTGTGGAAATTTATGTTTGAAATCTGTAACAACATTATATATTTATGCAATCCAATTTAATTCTAGTTCGCCTGATGAGGGTATGCAGAAACCGGTCATGTAAACCGGGTGGATATTTCATGATTTCAAATAAATGAACTTCTGAAACATTTGCAACGTAGTTAAAGGCATTTTTTATTCTTCGCAAAATTCAGTATGTATTTTACGTGAACGATTTTTTTCCTATGCTGCTGCTGTAATGACAACAATGCAATTTTATTTTGCCCTCTTATTGTAGCATTCTAATTTGGATTACAACAATTTGCATAGCCCAAACACTTGCAAGTAAGCTATTACGTTAGATATTTGAAAACTTGGATAACACTTTTTTCGACGAAGGTGTTGTTTAAAAACACCACAATTATAAATATTTATGTCACATTCAGTTTAACAGAAATCCCATTTATCGATAGTGTAGTATGAACAGCATACATTGGATTGGTAAACAAAAAACATTTTTGTCCCATAGCTCGGATCAGAATGTACAATGAGTTGGGAATTACATCTTACTGTTTCAAGCTTACCACTCACTAGATAAAATTCCGAAGTGTAAGTCGAGTTGACAAGTTAAAACTGTCGAATCTATGACAACGTTGGGCGTAAAATCCGAGTACGAAGTCAATTTGGTGTAATACTCACTCTTGAAATGATACAGTATTTGTGTGCGTCTGTACATTAGAATTCAAACTACGTATTAGTTTAAAAATTAATGATGTCCGTGTAAACTATATCGGTACCACAGAATCCAATTATGATCAGGATATTTATATATAGTAAATACTTTTGAAGTTAGCGCGGCTAACTTTTAGAGTGAACACTTGATGCAAAATCGGAGTTCGTATTTGAAAGCCGCGCTTATATGATTATAATATCATATATTTGACTTAACTGAAGGCATGTTAATAAGTGCAACTTATTGTCAAGCGCTACTTATGTATATCAGTTTTACAATAAATGAAGTACACATTCAGACTCATCACATACAATTTCTAACAATCGATTATTTGTTTCACTGAACTCGACGTACACTTAAAAAGTGTACCCAGTCAGTATATTTTGTCAAAAAAACATGGGTGCGATAACCGCAACATTTGTGCTGGTGGACCAAGTGATGAAGCATTTGATGTGATAGGTTGGAGATATTGTTTGGCTATTACGATGTACATGATCTCCTGATTGTATGCTCGTGCTCATTTTCCAAGGGGATTCTACGACCGTCTTGCCGGGCACAACTAAACACGGCACCATGACTATTGTTACATGTAAGTATGTAAGGGAATTGACAACGACATCATGTGTATTTCTATAAGTTACGAATTTTGAAAATGCTTGTGGAAATTCACTTTTATATATTTAATGAAAACTTGCTTAGTTATTCAGATTTTTCAGTTACACCCTGTAAATACCAATCATTTCATTTACCTATTTCATACTATCTTTTACACAGATTGTTGTTTACGCCTTGAAATGAGAATCACTAAAATATATATAATCCATTATAACAACCTACCAAATACTCAATTCCATAATACATGAATTTTATTCTGCCTTGGCATATTGTTGGCGCAAATGCTCATACATATTTGCATGTACAGGTATAATATTGGTATTAACTAAACATTAATTTTGTGACGGCCGCTAAAATTTCTCACTAATGCCGGCCAGTTTTAGAGATTTATTATAGATAATTGATTGCTTCCTTTTGTCACCAGCGACTACGGAAATGCAAGCTGGACTACCATTTTCCATGTAAAGGCCACCTGCGTTAAGGTATTTTGATGAAAGTATTGGCCACAGAATTGTATTCGCCGCGTCCTCTACGGTCTGAAAATTATTGAACAGTTTATACTTCAAACATCAAGCATGTCAACCATATAGCGCCACCGTAATTAAAGTATTGTTAGCACCCGAAACATCTTTGTCGTAAGCCTCCCAAACCAGTAAACTAACGGCCCTCCTCCAGTCATCCACATCTCCGTTGGAATTATTCCCGGGTGCACAGCATAACAATATAACTGACTGTTTTCATCATCCAGTATTTTCTGAAGATGTATCATGCTCATGATGGTGTATAGTTTGGACGGAAAGTAAAATTTATAAGGCGTGTAGACAGATCTGTCGAATTCCAAAATGCAAACAATATGTTCAATGTAGGTATTACAAATTGTCTGACAAGAAGAAGTCGTGCTGAGTTTATTTACGGTGTCTCGAGCTCATTTTCCAGAAAGGTTCCACAAAAGTGGAACATGGATGAGGTATATATTATTTGACAGGGATTCCCTGTCGCCGCAGCCGTCTGCTTCATTCTTTCCATAAGTAAATGAGTAAGCAAAAAGTTGCTCAGATAGTTCACTTGAAACTGACTCTCAAATCCATCTGCCGTCAATTGGTATGGTGCACGCATTATCGCCGCTAAAATAAATACATCAACATGAATGGCGACCACATGTCATAACAATTTTAACAATTATGTGTTGCTAATATATTTTTCCTCACCATTACACAATAGAAGATCAATACGCGGCGATATTTTTAACACGATATCGGCAAATCGTCGCATGGAGTTTAGTGACATCAAATCCATTTCCAGAAATTGTATTTTATGTATAGATAAGCCCAAATTCGATTTCTCAAACTCAGCTAACCTTGCTTCTCCATTCTTAATATTTCGTACACCTTTTCATATCAACCAAATTATATAAAAATTCAAAAACTCTATCTATGTTACTTTGTCTAGAGTGTACCTATTATAATTGTGTAATCCAGCTGAATTAGTCTCTTAATTAGTCCTAGTGCCAATCCTCGTGGGCCGCCTGTCATAACGACCACATGTCCGGTTTTCTTTCTCATTTCTGCAGGTTAGAACAGTTTTATAAGGAAAATTAAGATAATTATCTGCAAGAGTAATTGGGGTGGTACTATTCTTACCGTTAAGAACCGGAATCGGCGGACGAGATGACATGTCTTTAATAATTGAGATGATAGCAATATATACTAGTAATATAACATCATACCAAAGAAAAGCTAACAAACGTTTGTACCAAATCCCGGGAGGACAAACAACGCTCCCTGTTTGCATTTTTACTTTTTGATAAATGTTGATTTTTTTCTACTCCTCAAAGCAGTTGTGATTATAGTAGCAGCTTTGCATAACGTCTACACAAATTTGTGAAAAAACGAACTCCAGTTGCTGTCGTGGATTTGTTAGAACTGACGCATTGGAACTAGTTAGGCCATAATTTGGGTAGGGATTAATTTTTTATGTGAGATGGTTGTGAGAGCAAAATTGAGGTCATCTCAATGCAAATTATGGACGATTTAGTAGCACTGAAGAATGTTTCGTTACCGCGTGTAGGGGCAGCGCTGCGCAACCTATAAGCTGCATTCACAACTTGTGCATTTAATGGTAGATAACTATGCTTGTATCAGTTATAGTAATGTTAATATAAACCACTGACCAATCCAATTAAAGTGATTGAAATTCAAGAATCTCGATAAAGACCAAAAATGCATTTATTTTCAGCCATTATTTTGTAGACTGGTTAGATGAACGTGCTCATTCTTCCACATCTGCGTTTCATCTGCATACCATTCAAAAGATTTCACAATATCTCCTAAAAGCATTAGAAATAACAACTAGTAGACAGCTTGCACGACCGTAATTTTATTTCAGTATGAAATGTGTGAGTCCTCTCTTTCTACGAAACGGTCCCACCATTTCCTTCATAAGAATGTAATTCATAATTTTGACTTGAATATCTTTTAAAGTATGTGGAAAAAAATGTTTATGACGTAATTTGTGTTGACAATTCGACAAAAACAGTCAACTATAATTCAAATCAATGCAAAATTATCGCTTTTAGCCGCTCAAAATTAAAATTATGCAGAAAAAGTGTGATTTGCTGTTACTATTTACCGCTACTTGTACGAGTAATACCCGATACGTTGGCGACCAATTTTGTTAATAAATAATAAATATAAATACTATGTTTATAGTCGAACCGGTTAAGCTCATTTAAGTGCTTATCTACCACCGGGGACTCTTCTCACAGAGAAGGGACACTCTGCAAGGATCCTGGTAGTCGATAATTCGAGTTCCCTTTGATAGTCGTACTCCCCAGGATACCTTTCCCCGTACAGGCTGCAAGCAGCACACACCGAGCCGAGAAGGATTTTGGGGTGCCGGCACCGGGATTCGATCCCGAGACCAGTGGCCGTAAGTCAGGTTTGCTGCTCACTGCACCACCTTGCCCCCCTTGACCAATTTTGTTTGTCTTACACATTTCTCAGCTGTCCACATCTTCAGTGCAATAGCGAAAATAATGAGTATTTGATACTACGTATAGTGATGAATGTTTTATGCGGACTAATTATTTTTAAATAATTTATGTATATATTTTATTACTTCATAAGTAGTAACTGTGATCAATACAGCAGTAATAAATTTTGTAGTTTCCTTGTCACATTTCCTTTGTAAAATTTTTTATGCGTTCCAACATTTTTTGTTTAAAAAATTAAGAAATTCAAGTTGTCTGCAATGATAGACTCCGCAATTATTATCTTGGGAATACCCAAACGAGCTACTCAGTTATTTAATGTGGTAGCTAGCTGACTGGTAAATAGAATGATATATTACGGGTTCAGTTGACCCATAAACATTTAACTTACATATGAACTAAATGCAAATGTTAGATCTTTCTATCGAAATACATAGGCGGTTGATGTAGGCGGCTTCAGTGAAATTACTGGTTTATAAATTAAGGGGAAAGTTGGTATTCCCCGCCTCTTCTAACCATCTATCATCAATAAGCTGAGCTATGAGACCTGGGTTCCTAATTATCATTATCGTATAAGTAGTATGTAACCTTTGAAATGATTTACTTATTCTTGCAAACTACATGTTTCAACTTCCTAAAAGTATAATACCTTACTTACTAATGCCACTATGACCAAAATCGTCCCAAATGATTATGGTGTGGTAACCACATTAATGCAAACAATTTTTAATGAAGTAGGAGCATATTTATAGTAAGATCATTAGCGGTATGAATAACCACCAACGGCGTCAAATTGTCGGCAAAGTTGATTGAGCCAAAACCAACACGTAGAGGTGGACATACGTTCAGCATCATCCTCGCCAGCTTCCGCTCATAAACATTTCCCCAGTGTTGACGGCAAATGACGTTGTGTTTTAGGTCCTCCAGCACTCGCGCCGAATTACAAAATACATTTGATTGAATTCCGATCACAAAAATTGCATTGGAAACCGCAATTAGGAAATACCAGATGAATACTTGAATCGGAATAACATTCTCTGCCGTCCATTCAATACGAATCACGGCAGTTCGGCTGATCGCCTGAAAGAGCATTGCTGCCACCATAGTCACCAAAGTAATTCCAATCCTTTGAATTTCGTTCATCAGAATTGTTAGTACTTGAATATTCCTGTAAATCCGGATGCCAAAATTGACAAAATTAGCCGTCGAATTGCAAATCCGTTCCATTTCCGAAGTGTACATGCGGATGCTTATGGTGCACATGATAAGAAGTCCAGCATAAACAAACGGTGCTATGTTAAGCATCAGTAGGAAAATGGAGTGGTTTGCCAGAAATATTCCAAGCTTCAATCCAAATTGAAGGTTCGATGAATAGAATGTTGGAGTAATTCCAGTTTGTCCCAGATCACCAGTGCGCTCGTCAAGAAGCCAGTATCCAACCAGAGAAGCTTTGCATGGAGCTGGCCACTGCAGTCCGTAAATTGCAAGAGCAGGAGCGGCGTAGCATGCCGGCTGCATATGGTAAGGCATTAGGATAATAACCAATTCCAGTTTGCTGAGACGGCAATTCTCTTTCGAGTTGAATGTGTTCTTCAGGAACTTGCTTAGATGAATGTGGCCTTCAATATACTGCTTCAGGTCTAACGCGTGAATTCGAAACATGTACAGAAACGAAAACGAAACCGCCCACATCATCACTGCCCACCCGACTAGTAGCTTTTCTACAAACCCGACACATTTGTCTGCAGTTTCGTCACATTGGATTTTTTACTGTAATTCTGATAGGTGATGCTGAGAATGTATAAAGCTACTACCAGCATTTGGAGGGTTATTATACGCTTTGCTCGATTAAACTCTGTCATATTTGAGAAGACTAACGTTTGGGACTTTTTGTCCCATTTTAGAATCTTGGCAATTGCTATCTCCGCAAGCTGAGATACTAGGCCAAAGACGCGAATGTTTCTGAGAAGTATCATATTAAAAATAGTCGTCCAAATGGTAATTCATGCTTCACCGATACAGCAGAGAATGTGTGTTTCGATGCAGAAAGAACGGAAATAACAAACCTCTACTTAACGTCGTCGCTACTCAAACAAGCTACGAAAGCGCAGGAGTTACTATTGGAACTAGGGTGGGGTAAACCCGAATAAAAAACTTGCCGAATTATAATCAATGGAATACATATCCGTACGACATCACAGCCACAACAGTTGGTCGAGTGGACCCTGAGTGCCACGACAAAAAAATGATCAGATTTTCATGCCCCATTACATGAACGAAAATCCTGACAAGAAAGTATGCTAATAAAGTATTCGATGCTTAGAAAGCTAAGTACCTTACCATCACAAGGCCCAGCGATTACTGTCTGGAACCCCATACTCAATAGACAATTTACGTTTCACCTAAGGCACATCCTTTGCAAAAAATTGAACAAAATCCGCTAAAGTGGATAGGAATAATCGTGTTAAAACATATATGCATTCATAATAAGCAGGATTCTGACGGCGGATTCTTTCGCATTCAGCCCAGTAGTGCGCAATTTAGGCCGAATTTTGTATAAACACATTGCGCAACGCACACGTCGCGTGTTGGCTGTCGTCGTGAATATACAAATTCAGTTATCCAGAACGAAGGAGCTGTTTCAAGCGTTACAGGTAAGCTGATGATGAACTCAGCATAAATATAAGAATCTCTCTCGTAAAAGCAAACAAAATGAATATGCAAGAACCGTACATTCCGGAATCCCGGAAGCAGCACGACTCTATTCACGTTCAGAGGTAGTGCTTGTACGGACACCCGGACAACCAATATAATTGGATTAACTGATAGGCAAGCAATGCGTGCTTCTTGCAGTGAACAACAATCTGTAACTCCACACTTCTTCGGAAAATGTTCGGACTGACTTTTAAAAATAAAAAAATTACTATTACTGCCGTAATCTACATGAAAAACTGGTACGCTGAAGTGACCCTGATTTTTTTTAAATGTAAAATACCCGTGTAACGGCCTAGTAACGTTTTTTTCAGTGGGCACACGATTTTTACTACAGTTTTCAAAGGATTTGTCTGCAAATTGGCATGTACATTCCTTGTGTTGGCCTCCTCGGTGTTCAGAAGCGAAAATTGAAATTTTTTGAAATCTTAGGGGTCACGAGGTCAAAGGCCAATTTTTTTTGAAAGTTAAATATCTAACGCAGAGTGGGACAACATTAGTGAAGGCACGACTTTGCTATCTGCAATACTTTCTGAAATATCTCGATTCCAAATTTTCTGGACTTAATTGTCTCAGCTGATGAGCTCACGGTTAGAGAAGTCTGCATGTGAGTATTGTGAGCAGGAAAGTGTATGCGTGCCTGCTCACATTGACAGGCAGTGATGGTTTTTTAGTGATTCTGAGCGGCGCATCAATAAAACTCCGCCCACACTGATAAACAGTGACTGTGTTTTGAGGATTAGTGTGATGTTTTGTCGTTCGCCAATTTGGGTCACCCAGATGACCCATATATTTATCGTCATGAGCATATAGACCAACTAACGGGGATGACAAAAAACCAAACCGCATTGCTCCACGACCAATACTTTTGGAGATATTGATCATTACAAATTGTAAATTGAGATTTCCACGCAGACAAAGGCCACGCGATATTTTCCAAACTGGTGGGTAGAAACGGTGATAACTTGGAAGACCCCTTCCCCTGGGTGTCATTGTTGGTGTTCAGGTGTAAAACACCCCGATTTCCAGTGTTTAGTTGTCAAAAGTGCAGTCGGTCAAAGTTAAGTGAGGTTGGCTCCAAGGGCCGCCAAGTAACTATATATATAACTGTGGAAACCAGTCCGGGAACTCGAGAACTTATTCGTATATTCGGAGAAACTAGTATAATCTGGCTGCAGCCACACAATGCAAGGCAGTCACAGAAAATATCCCAGATCCTGTACAGTAATCCGGCAATGGCACGCGACAGTATGCCCTTATCATATCTAGAATATATGCATGATTGATGACAAAACACTTGACCACTCGTATTCCGTTGCCGTAAGGCTTAATACAATTAATGAGAATTCACGCACTACTTACACACTTCAACACATAAATTACATTTTGTATGTACTCTGGTGAATATTATTATCTCAATCCCTTCGCACTGTATATGATATGTATTTCCCTCAGTTGCGACGGAATGTAGTGTCATAGTTATCTTAAAGGCCGTTGAATAAATTTATTCCAGTGACAATTCATCGTTCTTCAGCAAAGGTTTGATTTATTATATAAAATTGCGTAGATATGAACATTTAACTCCATGTGCATATTTAAGCCACTGCAACACTAAATGGGCCACACAAACGGTTATATCAAACCGTTACAGCTTCAATTTATCTTCCCATTCCCATTGAGCAGGCCTTGCTCAAAGTAAGCATATCATTTAACAGATTACTTTTTATTACAATATCATGAAACAGAACAATGAAAATGTTATACTAAACTTATTTCCTATTTGTACATCTCTTATTATTATACACTTTGTATGAAAACACTTCACTTAATGTCAAATCATCTCATATCATATCCTCTAATGTGACACTACATTATAGTAGTTGTAAAAACAATTACAAAATTCGAAATATTAAAAATCCAAGTACAGATTGTCATCGCGAGCTGCTGTCATTGTGTACTTTGTACACGTAACCGTAGAGTATATTTACATTTCATCCACATACATTGATGAATCATGACGCCAAACAAGATCCAAGAGGTTGATTGAGAAGGGGGAGCTTCTATTAGTCGATGAGTTGAGTCGTCCTAAAATCATTCAAATCAACAAAGTAACGTATGTTATTACTACGTACACATTTGCGATATTGACTTGCTCATTTATCATGAATCAAGTATTATAATTCTATCATTTCAACGTACATAGCAGATGCAGTTGATTGGCGCTGTAAAACGGCTTCCCGGATAAGCTCGACATCAGAGTTAGGTAGTCGATATTTCTTGGTTGAATCGTTATATTAAGGAGGCGAGACACTCATCAAAATGTCAGTATACAGCACCTCTTCGATGTTGACTACTTCCGGCCATAATAGTACTACGCCACCTCTCCCTGATTTCTTCATCATCTGCATTTTCCATGATTCCTGGTCCGGAAAATTTTCCACAGTGTACCCAACTTGGTAAGACTTGTCAGCCGCTACAATGTAAAATGTACCTTTGACTGGAACAATCTAAACTGATTCCACTGTCGCATCAGAATCAATGGCCATTTGCTCATACTCGGGTTGTTCCGGCTTTATGATCACATGTTTTTCTGATCGCTCAGATGATCCATATCGCTTCATAAAAAGGTCTTTTCCATCTCCAACATAAAAGAAATGATGTTTCCGTATTGCTGGAACCTTTAGTAAACTCCAAAGTTGGAGAAGTAGGTTCCCGTATTGCGACCTCGTACATTTTCTCTGGTGTAGTAATTACTTCATTATTGTTCAAGCTTCTCAATCTAAACCCTGATCAACACTTATAAAGCAGGTCGATAATTTTCGGGAAAATCCGCCGGATCTCAACATACCACTGTCAGATCAAAAATGGTTTGCATCACGGTGTAGGCAATTAAAAATACCATAGATTTGCAATATGCGTATAATTGTTGGTGATCAACACTTATAAAGCACCCAGTGTAATTGAAAGATGGGAATGGAGATTTTATATGTAAAAGTGCATTTTACCTTAATTAAACACCATGATTTCAAATATCATTGTCAATTTTCTCTACTCCGAACGTTTCGCGAGCTAGAGTTTAGCCGTGGTATATGGCCCGGGCAACTTTCCCGTACGGTACGTGGTATAATTTCAAAATGTGCAATGAATGCCAATTCTAATACAACGTGTTTTGTAGCCCATTAAATACTCTACAAGATAGGTCTTTGAACATACCTCCGATGTCATTCTCGTATAGGGCTAGCCAACCTCGCAACAAGACCATTCAAGTTTCTTCCCATTTAAAAAGCATTGTTATATTTTTATCTAGCAGTGGCTTTATGTTATTGCTTATGGTTGACGCAATATAATAAATGTATCCTAAATTGCTGGCCACTGTCGTGTAGATAATTTCATGGGCTACAAAACACATGGCATTATAATTTCTATTCGTCCCAAATTTTGAAATTATACCCCGTATCGTCCGGTGAAGTTTGCCTGGCCATGTACCACGGCTAAATTATAGCTCGAGTACCGTTCGGAGTAGCAAAAAATGACAATGATATTTGAAATCGGGGTGTTTAATTAAACTAAAATGCACTTTTGAATATAAAATCTCCATTCCCATCTTTCAATTACACTGTGTGCTTTATAAGTGTTGATCACCAACAATTATACGCATTTTATGTTTTTAATCACCGTGCGCACACTATGCTACTCCAGTCGGTCCAAGTTTGCAAATCTATGGTATGTTTACTTGCCTACACCGTGATGCAAACCATTTTTGATCTGACAGTGGTATGTTGAGATCAGGAGGATTTTCCCGAAAATTATCGACCTGCTTTATAAGTGTTGATCAGGGTTTAATGGTGCGTTTCACGACTGCTGACAATGCATCACGTGGACTTTTCATGGCTGGTGACGGTGAAGATCCATCGAGCCGATAAGTTAAAGTCACCTTCATGGAAGAGTAGATTTCCAAAGTTTTTGTTTGTTTTTATACTGCGATCCAGCACCTTCCGAAGCGTAGTCAATGTTCGCAATGTTTGGAAAGTCATTTTTTAATCTCTCGACTACACGTACGCGGACGGTATGAAATGTTGTAGCGTCGTGCGTCATTTCATCACTTATGACAAAATACGTTTTGTACAGTGGCTGACCTCGAACTTCACTAGCCACGTACAGCACAAAAGGATGAATGCTTGCCATTGAATTATTCCAAAAATGACCTTGAATGGAATTTTGCACAATAAAGGAATAGTTCTCTCCAAAATCAACAGTTAATACACAAGATTTGCCATCTTCAAGTGGACCTGTTTTTAAGCTTTTTATAAAGTCTTTTTGTTTCTCGTAAATAAAATCGTGCGTTAGAAAATGATGTTGAAAATAGAAAATGTGTGCTCGTCTACACGGGTTGAGATATCATTCTATTCATAAAATTTGTAGGTAACGGAACTTAATTCTGAGAACTTCATCAATTCCTGCATATGAATCTCATTGGGGCAAATCGAACAGTATCCCAGATAGCAGCATTCTGATGGTAGTGAGCACAGTAAATACGCAATCAATTCTTTATAATCATCCTTCATTGCAAGAAATGACAATGAAGTTGGAGTGTCCTCAAACTGTGCATCAATTTCATCGAAGCTGGCATTTTTGAGTCCTTCGATTCTTGAATAACACATGTGAAATCCTACATGGCCCGGCCACTTGCAGTTTTTGGGTCTTCATTCTGCAAATTTGCTGATTCCAATCTTGATGCCCGACTGTTCCCTCTTTAGTTCCAGAAATAAATCTTTCAAATTCGCGAGCATCATTCTTTTTGTATGTATGTATGTATATTTGAAAGGGAGTTAATTACATCAAAAGTAAATACTCACGCCGCTCAAGCACAATTAAAATAGTTTATTGCGGTCACTTTCAGAAAGCTACACTGGTGCTTTGCTTTAAACCTAACCCTCCAACCCGTACTCCTCAAGGGATACATGAGGTCGGTTGTAGTGGGTTAGTTGAATGAATGTCTTGTGCCGATGAGCTGACTCAACAGCACGTCCTCACCACTCGTCAAGAATCCGTCTCACCTCCTATGAAGTGAGATGGACTCTTCCTCACTTTTGCCGTCAAATATGCTAATTAGCTGTACTGAGGACAATATTCTACTCTGTGTGCCTATACGGCTTTGCATGGTGATGATCATGATCACACAACCGAAATCACAGGCACGACAGAATGCTTCTTTAAAAAAATCTTTTTTTAGCAAATATGCTGAGATGAATAGTTACTGAAAAATAATAGGTTAATCGTACAATGACGATAATGATGACGCGTAATGTTGCAGTAATGGCGTTATGGGACCGCCGTCGAACGACAACACATCACACTAATCCCCAAAACACAGTCACTGTTTATCAGTGTGGGCGGCGTATTATTGATGCGCCGCTCACAATCACTAAAAACCATCACTGCCTGCCAATGTGAGCAGGCACACATACACTTTCCTGCTCACAATACTCACATGCAGACTTCTCTAACCGTGAGCTCATCAGCTGAGACAATTAAGTCCAGAAAATTTGAAATCGAGATATTTCAGAAAGTATTGCAGATAGCAAAGTCGTGCCTAAACTAATGTTGTCCACTCTTCATTTTACATTGAGCGGTGTTGTTAGATATTTAACTTTCACAAAAAATTGGCCTTTGACCTCGTGACCCCTAAGATTTCAAATAATTTCAATCTTGTCTTCTGAACACCGAGGAGGTCCACACAAGGAATGCGCATGCCAATTTTCAAACAAATCCGATGCAAACTGTAGAACAAATCGTGTGCCCACTGAAAAAACGTTACTAGGACGTTACACGGGTATTTTACATTTAAAAAATCAAGGTCACATCAACGTACCAGTTTTTCATGTAGATTACGGTAGTAATAGTATTTTTTTATTTTTAAACGTCAGTCCAAACATTTTCCGAAAAGTGTGGAGTTACAGAATACGTAACATATTCATTATGCTCTCAAGCGCTCATGCTATGTAACATAAGATGATATCAAGTTCTTCAAATCATGTCATTATGGTTACGTGAAATGAGTTAATTCCAGTTACATGTCCAACTCTCCATTGTTCTGCAGATCGGAAACCGATTATTTCAACTAAATCCATTTTCCGTCTTTTGTTACGAAGTAGTCGGTCCTATTGATGTGAAAGGATTCAATTATGTAGACGTCCCAAGCACTAATACAATATCAATTTGCGTAACAAATCATATCTCCAATACAATTACCTAAATACATGTATTATCGCGAGTACTTACATGTTATATTGATGATTTATTTCAACAAAAAAAATGGCTTCATATGCTCAAGGTTTAGCTGTTTTTCTAAATATGGCAGTGCTAAATTTATACCATAGCCTTTCGGGTATCATGGGAGATGATAATTAATTATGTGCGTGTTAAGATTCTCTGATTTCTTGCTACATGGTATGAGATGTTGCGAAATGACATCCCTAAATATACACGATATTGATCGCGTTGTGTGTTGCAAAGAAGTTGTCGTTCGATAATACGCAGAAGGGATTTCTATAATATACGGGATTTCCAGAATACGGAGGGGTTTGGAAGCTTTCTCTTTTATATCGCACATTACGTGGTTTGTTTTGTTGGATTGCTTAAGTTAGTTGGGAAATGTTAAAAAAAGATTCGGATCATTGAAAAAGATTTCCATGTTGACAAGACCATTAATTGTTATATAAATATAACGTTATAACCTACTTTTGCATGGTGGGTTGTGAAATATCATTTTTCCGCGGCATTGTATAACAAAGCAACCGACTTGCCGGTAAAACGGATGTCGTATTTTGTTATTGAAAGGACTGGATTTTTAACTATGCAACTCTCAAAATATTATCCCATTTTTTAAGTCTGGAAAACATGTGCATAAAAATGGACGCCGGGATTTCGACAAGTATTTATGAAGTTCAACGAATGCTGTGTTCATAGATATGCTGGTAAAATGCTGAAGCGCACTGTGCGTGCAATGGGTGGATTGAAAAATTTAATTAGTAGTACGCTGCTTCTTTCCACCCTTTCCAAAATTACTTGAACGGACTACCAAACATTTGAAATAAACGTACATAAATAATAGGAGAGAAAAGTAAAATAAAAGTTGGATCATTATATGTTCCAATGTGTATGCATGCTTGTCTACATACATGAAAAAATATTATGGTTGTTGCTGTGTAGTGCAAAACGAAATATAATTAGAGTAAGTGTAAACGGATGCATGTTGGTTACGATAGGTTTAGGTTGTTTCATGTATACTATTATTTTAGTTTACCGTTTAATATTTAATGCATTAAACCAAAATCGTAGAGACGATTATCAACAAAAATAGAGTTAGCCAATACAGGTCTGAACATATGTGTTGTCTACCCAATACAGGATGACGAATGTTCCTAGTGTAATGAAATATAGTTCTACAGAACTGAGTTCTACGGAACTGACATTGAGCGTCATGTTGGATTTGTTCATTGTCTTTATATAAGATTTCAACTCTTCATGGAACGGTATAACTTGAGTTTCACTAAGTGACTAACAGCATTAACCTGACTTGAACTTGACATTAATCAATTGTTCAATTACATTCAAAGGGTTAATTATATCCTTGAATTAAATTACCTTAAGTTTTAAAATTAAATTCGATTTTCCTATTTATTAATCAATTATTGTCAAACGCCGAAGGCAATTTTTCAAATGATGCAGCCAATTGTTCTGTGAAAAAAATAACGAATTGTATGACAATTTTAATTTGCCCAATAGGAGTTAATTAATTATTTCCTCATGGTCATTTTTCACTAAACAGTGGAGAATAGTACGACTTTGAAATGATCGTTAATTCACTAATAACAACACTGCTTGCTTATTATTCGCATTCTCAGTTCATGGAAAGGGTTTGCCGACATAAAGTGTTGATAATTAATACATGTCAGCACAAAGTACAGAGTTTGAGATCTTGGAAAGACGCTGAGCGGGGAAGTTACAGGTGGAAGAAGATTATGGAGAAATTTAGATACAGTTCCAAGCCTGTGGCGATCCATAACGGTAAAATGTTTACAGTGAGGAATGCTAGGATACTCACATTTAAGAAGAACGTGGTAATTGGCATTTTGGTGGCACCATTTTAACCATGTTGACTTGGTATAGTAGTTTCTGTACACTTGGACATCTTGAAAAAACTAAATAGGAATTGTTGGTAAAAAATTTCAAGGTTTACAACTGATGAGCTAGTCTGAAAATTGGACTTTCCCACAATTATATCGCTTGCTGGATTCTGGTTTAATTTCCTGAGAAGATTTAATATATTGAGCTATGCACAAATTCAACGTGCCTCCAAATTTAAAGACGCGGAGGTTATTGGCAAATTTTCTATACATTTCCATCGGTTGGATTTTAATGTATTCATAAAATCATTTTCCCCTTCCTGTTCCTATCTCTCTCTCTCATCATGACAGCAATAAGTAGCAGTTATGTGCTCGATTGCATTAGAATGCGTGTGGAGATGTGTTGTTACTAAGTACGTCAGTTACATTAATAAACATTTGCTCAAATATAGAATATTACAAAAAGTTGCAAAATGTAGCATTGCCTGGTTAGTATTGTAATATTCTCCTGACAATCACTAATGTCGTTTAAGTATTACACGATTAACCTTTTGCTGCCACTAGTACAAATACATGTTTCTGGAAACGTTGATGATAAATTCGTCTCTGTCCATCAGTACCGGTCACCAACCACGTCCTTGGACTAGCCAGCTCAATAAACTCTTCACAGTGGGGGGACCATGGCGACGAAACCATTAACAAATACTGATAGCAATATCTACCTTATTTTGATTTTTTAAACCTTGGTCTCAAATGTTTTCCATCTTGCTTATGTGTGCACCCATCATTGAGTCCACTTCTGAATGACACCGCTGTAAATTACTTTCGGCGAATGTGAAGAGAGTACCGGCATATTAAGTGCCAAATGCATTATGATTATCTTGAAACCGGTTCTTTACTGAATAAATACATATGCAAGATTTACAGAAATCTCTCCGCTTGTTAACTTAAATATGATTATTTTGTGCACCAAAATAAATCCATTACCCTTTTCCGTACATAATCCTCCGACGGAGTCGAATAGATAATACGTGTAGTGTAACTACGACGTTGGAAGAATAAACACCGGCTCGTAATCAATTGCTATTAAATTGCAATTATATGCATATATGTGTAAATAATAAATGCAAAAGATAGTATTTACCCATCCATAGTGCATGCCACATGTAATGGAATTGGTCCACTACTTTGTACTTTGGAATATAGTCCAAGCAGCCACCGAACACCTTCGGCCGTTTTAGCATGGCACAGAGTTTAGGTGCATGACCCCCGGGATCCTAAAGACGACCCCCACGAGCTTGAAAGCTTGGTCGACCTCCAGGAGCTTTTTTTCTAGGAGCTCGCCTCCAGGAGCCAGGAGCTTAAACTTGTCCTTCTGAGCTCCAGGAGGTGAGCTCTTAGAAAAAACTCCTGAAGGTTTGCTCCTAGAAAAAAACCTCCCGGAGGTCGACCAAGCTACCAAGCTCATGGGGGTCGTCTTTAGGCTCCTGGGGGTTACCAGCCCAGAGTTTAGACGTCACAGGCCCCATTGTTTGGTATTTTTAGATACGCTTTTGATATTTGTGCAACATTGAAGCTGACTACTGCCTTTATTTTTGCTGTATGTGATTGCGGCTTCAGGTACATCGTATTGTTAACATGTTGTCTCTTTACACGTTCAATCTCGCATAAGTTACGTCTCCTCAATATAAGTTGGCTGCCTACAACTTCCATAAGTGTGTAGTTATCGCTAACAACGGCTGAATGATTGTATTATTTTACTGAATACCGGCACAGCTGGTTGTGGTTTAATCACAATCATTCTTTATATACAAACTTACAAAGTAATTTTTTGATGTAATTGGATAATATGATAAAAAATAAACAGCATATTTAAACCGTGACCGCAATCATAGAATTGCTCAGACATGGAAAATTATGAGCTGATGTAAAAAGCTGACGATCGGGAATACATTGAATTGAATGTATTCCGCCGTAGCGATGAAACTTTTTATATACATACGCGACCACAGCGAATGCGAATATAACTCCTTCAACTTAAAATCAATATTAGTAATTTAAAGTTTACATCTGTCGACACAACATCAATACAATCCGCATTGAATGATTTTCTTTAAAAGGAACTTTTCGTTCGAAGTGGACGCACAGTGTGGCATGTAGATCATCTTAAATTTTAAATGTTGATAGCATCATTATTAATGCGAATGTTTATGGTTTCCGCATAGGAGCGTACCTAGTGAGGGACGGAATATACAATTTACATGCATATACGAGGAAGCACATCTTGCTGAAGTTGCACGTGATTTCAGATTACGGACGAAGAAACTCCGCCGTTTGCCGAAACAATGTTCAGCAACTTTGCTAGGACGATAATTCAGATTGCAGATGGGGGAAAGCAGCCCGTTTCGACTACAAAAACCTCCATCATGAAATATGGCAAGATTATGTCAATTAAATTGATTGCAGAAACTTTGAAACTGGGTCCGGTGCCAAATCATGTGGCAATTATCATGGATGGGTAAACACATCAATTCTAAATTATACTTCAGGTTTGTGCTTAATTCAATATGGCGTCATTTTGCCCTACGGTTACAGAAATCGTCGTTATTCAAAGAAAATGAAATTTGAGTCTGTCACAGATGGGCATCGATCAGGGTAGAAAATTCGTTTTTATTTCAAATATCAGTTCTTTTCCTTTCGTGACTTAATTGTAAACATAATTAAATTAGAGAGAAGAATGGCTTCATGTGTATCATTATGGCACTTGAGCTGGGCATTAGCGAGCTGTCCGTGTTTGTGTTTAGTGAAGATAACTTTAAACGGTCTCTTGAAGAAGTGGAGTCGTTTATGGATATGGCCGAAGAGAGGATGGAAACGTCTTTTTTACTAAGGTATGTAAAGTTTTTACATTTATCATTAACATTTACTCTGACAGTTCAATTATGTGTCCAGCGACTCCTTCACGAAAGCTGGTATCCGGTTTGATGTCCGTGGCGACTGGAGTAAAATCCCTAGCAACAAATTGAGAGGGTTGTTTGGAAAAATGGTGATTTGCTCAAGATATGAGAAGAAGTTAATTCTACATTTGTACTTTGCGTATTCGTCGTATGGAGAAATTTCTGATGGGATTTGCGAGGTTGCAAATGGGCAATGTAGAAAACTGTTGCGGGACCAGGATATTACGGAGCAGCTGCTGCAACATTCGTTTGGCAACTCACCTAGTCAACCTGTTGACATTCTGATAAGAACCGGGGGCGATTACAGGGTGTCAGATTTCTTATTGTTCCAAGCTAGTTCTGCATTTCTGAAATTCATTGATTGTCCTTGGCCAGAATTTAAAATATGGGATTTACTGGGCGCCGTTCTGGAGTATCAAGAACAAAATATGTTTCACCGAATGGCTCAGGTATGTATTATGGAGACGTAATTATATGTGTCTAATATACCAATAGAATTTCAGTAATGAATTATCTCAAATCTGTAGTTCGGAGCGAGCTTTTACGCACCAAACATTATGTCAATCTTAAATTGGCACTCTAGCAATGAATGGAATGCAAACAAACGGCAAGCAGATTTTTTAAACCATATAAGGAGCCGGCGTTGGGAGTGTATTCAGAATTTTGCAACGGGACCTAACATGTAGATCGGAAAGGTATTTTTCAAACTCATCCAGAAACATATTTTAGCAAACCACAATTATCTCATCCATATTTATATAATCAAAAACCGTGTATTTCAGTTATTTTGGGCATCGAGGTTTGATATATTTTTTGTGCCGCTTGCGACATGATGTGAAAACTGGCAAATGTGAATATCTGGTAATTACCCACGCATGATTATAACTGAACTACAAACTTTAATTCAGCCAATAAATAAATTATATATTTTTATATCTAACTGCCAACGCATTCTTTATGAACGTATGGCCACCGAAAGCTTACACATGCTTAATACAACTACTTTGCGGTTTTCTGATAAAAAATGACCAGATTATGTTGCGATGCTGTAGTAATTTCTCTGCAATAATATTCACTCTTACACAATGGCTCTCCAATCAAATCGAAATATCCCTTCATCGTGTTACCCGTGAATGGTTTATCCAAAAACTAATATTTAAAACGTGAAGTAAGAACCAATTACAAACACGTGTGTGCAATATTAGCGAGAGTAACGAGTAACTTTCGAGTAAATGATACATTGTATTTTTTGAAACGCAATATTATGCGATTTTGTTTGATATGCTAATGATCGTCCACCTTGCCGTTTCGCCGAATTGGTTAGTACGTCGTTAGCGGTGAATTATGAGCATCAACATTATCGCCTGGTTATCAATTGTGTGCATAGTATATATAGTAGAAGTTTGGCTTGCAAAATATGTTGATGGCATTGTGTCGTTCGTGCCTTTGCGTAGAAGAAAGCTTCACCGAGTATATTCGTTTACCACAATGCATTCTGTTTTTTGGTTCCTTGTTGAAATTTCTATAAAATTAAAAGGTAGATAAATTGAGTATAAGTCGCTTCATAATGACTTTAATGTATTGTTGGTTTAATGATTTCCCTCTTCCAATATTCTACACAAAAATATTGATAAAGCTAGTAGATGACAAAAGATTTATTATTAGAGAGACAAGAGAGTCTGCACGCATTTTGAAGAAATTTGAAAACAAATATTCACCAAAGTATGATTCAAGATTAATTTCAAGTTGGGATAATCAATCTCCTCTGTCATTCCAGTCTCACAGTCACTTTGTTTACATGCTTATCGAACATATTTTCTATGCCCAGATTTGCTTCAAATTGCAACAATATCAGACTCGTTCCTATCATCGTTATCTTGCAACATTTGAAATTTATCAACATTGCAGACACGTTTGGCCGTCACAAAAGGGCAATTGTATTCCCCTCTTGAATGTCATTGCAAACAATCCATAAAGGGATCCCAAATTTGAAACAGCTTACCAATTTTCAGACTTATTTCTTCCTCTTGTTTCCAAAATTTTGTTTTACAGGTTCCTCCAGGTAATTCCATCAAGGGTCATGGCTAATGCTATTGAAAGATATACGGTGTAGTAAGCCGTCTAGTAAGGAACAAATGAGTCATGGAGCTCTTTCTTGCATCCTTCGAAACTCGTTTTCGTGCTGCTCCCGGGTCGAGCGTTTGATGGTTTTGAATGTTAGACGAATGAAATGATATTGCAATTCCGAATATACGCCTGTCCCCGAAAAGTCTTTACATAATAACTGGTATGCTAGATGTAGGTCAAGAGGAGAACCTCGTTGAAGGCAATGTTGCCCCATTCATTTACGACATGCCAGTGGGGACGCCCTCGCATTTTGACACCCCTCTCCATAATGTCGTTAGCTACCGAAGAACAAGCTTGCATCTGTGGAACAAACAGTTATGCAAAGACACTATATTTCTAAATTTGTGTACTTACAATATTACACGATCTCTTACAATTACAACGATTCATCCATTACCACGGCCACGTGCATCATGCATTCGGAAGTATCGGAAAGAGCTACGCACTTATAAGTAAGAACACATAATCCAGCTCTGTAACAGATGACCAAACGTTAAAACACATTCATATAGAAGACATTAGTGCTTTTCAGAACACGATGGTAAGTAATTACCGTAGTTGCTCCCCGTGTGACATTGTACATCATGACTATTTTTAACCATTCCATAATATTCACCCATGGAACACATCAGTCAAAGTATCGACTATTCTGGAAATCTCTTCCAGTATTGCCGTAAATGATTCTGAAAATTTGTCATACATTTTAAGTTCCAAAATTTAATTAGCAACTCAATGTCCATGTCAATCAATAACAACAAGAATAATGATAGGTTTATTTGTAATGCACAACAAATCAGCCTATATAGGGGGAACTTTTGCGGTTTTCATTAAAACCGTATGGGGTATTTCGATCAAATTCTGCATATGCTCCGTTGTTTTTGTAATATCATAGATGAGCACTGTTGATTTTGGAATATATGATTTCTCAACTGTTTATTCAAACACGGAGCATAAATTCGAAATATACAGCATTGGCTGTAAATTTGTAAATAAATATGGGCGAAATTTATAGTTTGCATTTGGAGTTACCGCTGTCAAAGCACCGATTACTAACAAAACATGTGTAATTATGACGGCGATTAATATGATAAGCTACATTTGCCTATAGAATATGTTTGAGCATATAATACATACCGATTTTAAAGAATGGACAAGTTATTTTTCTTCGACTAATGTCGAACTAATTGCGAACTGGGGAAGATAAGTAACCGCATACAGTATTTATAAAGTAGATGAAAACGTCGATGAAATTGTACACCTAAGAATACGTATAAGCAAACAAGGATTATACGGTAACCAATATTTTGATGCACCGCGTCAAATAATGTACTGATTTAATTCTTGCAAGTTAAGTTGTACATGAGGTGAGATAACATTTTTTTATAAATTACGGCATCTCGTCATGTACGTACCAAAATATTTGCCTTCCAAAAGTATGCAACGCGGAAATACCTTGTAAGGATGAATCAATATTTATTCATGTGGTAGCAGCAAACGTTATTTATTCGTTACTTGGTAGCAAGTTTGCGATGGACTTAATGACATTGTTGGAAACATATTCTCAATTATCAGACCAAGCGTAAATGATTTGTGTTTTCCGATTCCTTCATGTACTTAACATCCTAATAATGTAGGTATGTCGGTGAGCAATTAGTTCTGACCTTAGTTCATTATTGACTGTTGTGCCGTTTTCTATTACGCAGCTTATGTAGCGTTTTCATGTTTCCAATGAACATTAATCTCCGACTTATTTTCGAGTATATTGAGTTAAAAATATGTGGAACATATCCATCAGCAAGCATATATTAGTGTAATATTTGCAGTTGTCCTTCAGCACTACTCATAGTCATCTTTCTCTTCCATTTTTAGTAAGGATTTGTATTTTGCCTCCGACACCCTGTAGAGGAGACTGGCAATTTCAAACAACATAATGAACAGAAAATGAACTACTAACTCCCGGGAATGCGTACATACCTTAAATCTCTAAATCTCGTGTCGAAGATCGCGAACCGAAATATTTTGTAACATACATTAAAAACTCACTAATATGACAGATAGCAAATTATGTGCGCTGTGCTATTCGAAAATTTGTGACTTTCATCATGGCCGTAACAGATAGATGAATGTAAGAACCCACCCAACCATCATAATTACGACATGATTCAGGATATCAGCTTGCTTCTGAATCTCCGAAAATACCTTGTATCGCAATGCTTTCATATACTTCCATATCCACGAAGAGGGCGGTAGATTTGGTTGCGTCTGCATTCTAAAGGTATTCTTTAGACAGTATTCTATAGAAAGTGCAAAATCGAATGTGAAAAGTGAAACATTCCATACCTGTTGGATGCTTTGATTCTCGACTCTTTAGTCTTAAAGATAGTCAGGAAAACCCCTGCACACCTAACTTGTTTTAAATTTAAACTTAAGTGGTTTCAATAACAACTTGCGAAATGTTAAATAACTGATGTTTACTTAATTTCGTAATAATAAGACAAGAAAATTTTAAAATTGGAAATGCAGACAAAGTAGAGAAATAGAATTCATTTCGTGATTTATGAGGTTAAATGTAATACGTTGATCGTTGGTGGTAAATTGCGATTTGAGGTTACATATTGTGATACGACGTACATTGTGTAGACCAACAATTATGTATGTACTTGGGGAAACACTAAATTATACTACAAAAATATGATTCCACATTTTGTGGTCTGGAACCTAGTTGCCAATGTTTTAGTTTCTTTTTATTACACGTTGTGGTCAGCATCGTTGCGTTGTATTTGTGCGTCACCGAGACGCGTTCTTAAGTAAAGGAAAATACATGAACGAAACATTGTTTTGATCACGTAAATTTCCACTTGATGATGATACAGAGTATATCCACATCGCTGCTCCCGCAATTGGCTGAATTGTATGCTTGTATTCTACTAAAATTTGGTTAGCCTTAAGTTCACGTCTAGATCCGAAAATATATGTTGGTGACCAACATGACGCATGGTAGACGCCCAACGCTGCGCGGCCCGCAGTTGAGGAACAAAAATGCTCTCAGCAGATTGCCGATATTTTCAGTCCCTAAAATGTGCCAATAAAATATGATTAAAATCATTTGTGGCGCAGCAAAGTTAGAGCGTATATTGGTAAAATCGATTTAACTATTTTTACACACTACATACTTCCGGTAGGTCATAGATACTCATTAGTACAGTTCAGTTGGTTATGTTCATAATTAATTATCTTGTCCTTTATATTTTATTAATTGACTTAATTATTACTCTCATTCATTGTTTCTCTCATCCCCATTATTCGAATCCAATTTTCCATGTTACCACTCAAGTCGATCCGTCCCGCATGGTACCATGTCTGGTCCTTCATAATGTATTTCATTGAACCGTTCGTAACAAACACAATTATAAATCTTGCTGCACATAACCATACCTATACCCTTGTACCTTGTGCTTACGTGAAATTGCGTCTGCACCTGTGATCAGAAAAAAATGGTTACAATTTGGTCCGCTCAGGGTTGTCCACTTCATTGTAATATAACAAATTTTTCTTTACCCTTCTCGCCTAAATTGCGAACATTTCTACCTGTCATCTTAAATTGTCTGTCTGTATGAATATGGTAAACACCTAGTGATAAGATTTGATTACGCCCTTCTGGTGTAGTAATGTAGTTAGTAATATGGTTATATAGTCTAAATGAAATACATATATCATCCGCCCTTCAGGCTTAGAAATAACGCAACAGGCACACTTCGTGCTTCAGTTCAACTACGTAGAATAAATTAAAATTCTTGTTTTGTGTAATTTTTCACATATGTTTATGCAATGTCGTTTGCCCTTCTGGCTTAATATAAATTCACCCTTCAGGTGTCATCATTATCTTCTATGCAATTATTCATTGTGTTGTAAAAATTTAAGGTACCAAATAAGAAGTGCTTAGTAGACATTATATAAGAATCGATATAGAATAATAATAATTCTTCTCTCATTTATTTCATGTATATCTGCCTTCAATATTCAAGGAGTTACTTTAGTATAAGACCAACCCAACAGATTACACATAAAAATTTTACATACACTTCTCACTCATATCTATTCTAACACACTCTCCACTTCATGCAACTCTTCTTCCACCGCGCTGACGACATGCTCCACGACTACCTCTGTCTCTTCTATGATGACCAACCGCGCTGCTGTCATCTCTGCCGCGATCCAACGACTCCCGTCCAGTATGGATGATCCCCTAACCACCTTGCTCCTTTTTTCTTCTCCTTGTCCTCCTCCTACTTGTTGCAACGAAACCGGTCCAGCCTTTGGTTGTTTCTTCAGTGGCACGTAACTACTGCCCCAATCCGATCTAATAATGAAATAAGCAAAATTATATATATATCTGTAATTCTTCCTCATATTCTTCTATTCAACAACATCATCATCATATTCCCTTGTGTATCATGCACATTCAACTCTTCACTCACCTGTCAAACCACCTAATGCTATCTCCCTTCCACATCCTCAACTCGTGTGGCTCATAGCACTGGTGACGTGACAACAGAAACGCGTAAACATCCATGTCCTTCAGCTCCTTCGCTATGGTCAAGGAATCTTCACAGGCAATCCTGATGGACGCGTTCTCTCCTGGCACCACCAAAACGGTATTGCCTCCTAACGTACACCCTACGCAATCCAATAACTGTCTTCCCGTCAACACGTGAAAAGTGGACTCCTTCCGTTCTAACAGGAGTACGCTGCCAATGACCATGGCCGCCACCTGAAACCTACAACAACACCAAGATTAACTCACACATTTCTGAATCCCACTTATCCTCACCTTATATTGCCATTTTCACTTTCCTTAAAAATTACGCCTCACCAAGTCAACATTTTCCGTAATTGATTCTGTTCCCCAGTAAGATTTCCAGTTCTCCTAATTGATTGGATCAGATGTACATTCAGTTGTGATGCTCATCTTTCGTTTCCCTGTCCTTTTATTCTCAATTCTTATTACCGTCATCCGCATCATCATAGTATCATCCGATTTTCCACACAGACCTTAAATGACCCCGCTTCCTTAAAATTCCTTCCTCAGCAAAATTCGGTTATTCCTTCTTATCTACTCCTTATCCTTCTCTTATGAGACATAAAATTGCAGTTGTAATTTTAGTCTTTTCGTGGTGAGAGATGTTTCAAGAGCGATATTGCCTACATCATCATCATCATCTTATCATCTTCATTGCTGCTGCTGTCCCCATTCATCTCACATACTCACCTGCACACATACATGTACACTCACACACACATACTCTTATACTAACAGAATACTTATAATAATAATAATGTATCATTTATATAGTGTAATTCGCACACTGATGCCTCAGTGTGCGCTTGACTGTTGACCCTTTGTATCTCTGCGATAATACTAAATTCGGTCTCTCTGTTCTCATTGATCTTGCCGTTGCTATTTCATATTCCTTGACTCATATGATTCATCTCAAATCATCTTGGAATCAACAGTAACCTTGCCGCATTGTAGTCCCATTTGCGCAGTCCAGTTCAATGGATACTTGTGAAATTTGTCTTGTTCTAATCCGGTGAAAAGTTCGTACATTTTGGAACTGAAGCCATTACACGATTTTCATTGAAATATAATATTGACCGTTCCTTGCAGGTGCCCAATATTATGCACGTGTATGGTTTATCGTCCAACATTTGCCCTATTTGACGGATCATTTTTTTCTGTGGAGTTAATCCCAGACTAGGATGGTTATCAAACCCCGTTCTGATCAAATGGTGTATTCAAAATGGCTTATTATATCATAGACTTATTATATATCTGCCCTTCAACGGAGTACGTTTTAGAAATAATTGTTCACTGTTGATGCCATGAAATCCAATTAATTACAGTGATACGATAATGTACTGATGACACAAATATTGGTGATAGTCAACTCCAGAACGAATGTTAAATAAAAATGAACCGACAATCTGTTCAGTTGTAACAAAAAATAAAACTCAGAACAAACTAATGATGCAACAATATTCATGGCAGTGAATCTCGGTTGCGAAAATTGCGCTCGTCGGGTTCCCATAACACAACACTTGCAAACCTACATTCATGACATACAAACTATTCTTATGCACTTTACATTCGTTACAAGAACGCATAAGTGTATATTGAATGGATACATTTTCCGCACTTCGCCCCCGACTTCACTGGTGAAATACACGATTTCCACATGTGAGAATGAGATGAATTGAACTCAGATGGAAACACGCGGCGTTAACTGGTGCATAGAAACTTCGAACAGAAACATATTTCTATAAGTATTCACAGAGTTAATCCGGAGAAATCTGTTAACATAAATGCACATAAGTGATGGCGATTCTCGTAATCCTGTACAGTGTGTTTGCATAAATATATTTAACTGTAATTATGGTGACAAAAACAATGCATACGGCATAACTAATTAAGTACACATTAAATTGTTAGCTCCCGCCTGCCCTAACTAATCGAAGCATTTAGACTCTGGAGGCAATGTTTGCAATCTGGAGCATAAATTTATGACACATTACATATTTCATGCGACATATTTCTTTGAATAGATTTTTCGTTAGAAACTAAGTGCGTTCGTTATTCATACATGACTCTGAACGTGATTTTCATGCTGATGCAATTCATTAGATTATTATTTTGTCTTAGGAAGGCAGTAACTTAAAGTACTACAAAAATATTGCTGTTTGTGAAACGTGCAACATTTGCAATAATATCTAAAAGGAATTGGTATGTTTAATGAGATGCACTTAGAAGCACTTACAGTAATGATACGTTACAAATATCTTCAATGATTTAGGCGTAAAATTTATAGCTCTCTATTAAAGGGGAATTAAATGTACTATTTATAATCCATGAATTTATTTCACACCCATTTGACGGCCAAAACCGCATCTGACGCAAAACAATAATGGGTATCCCTAGAATAAAACTGCTTGATAATTTGCAGTCTAGCTTGTTCCTTGTGCAATATACATATCATGTGTATCTGATGGATAAGACATACAAAGGGCATTTCCTAACTACGTTCCATTATGATGCAGAACAAGAAATGGGAAAATCAAGGAAACGACAGAACTATACCAGTTTAATTTTGACCGCATGATTATTCAAGGAAAAGCTTATCGTATTTACAATTATCAAAATTGCATTTCATCTGCAGTGAAAATGACGTTCTCAACAATTTTGGTAACCGGCGTAGTGAAGTTCTGCGGTTTCAAGACGTTTACAAGTAGCAAAACGTAATAAATGTTTCACGAAAAGCGGTCAAGTTACGAATCTGTGTTGGTGTTTTGCAGTATTATATTCAGAAGATGATGACGTTGATCAATTCTTACTCAGATTAGCGTAAAGAGGAATATGTTAATATCGTACGAATTATGCCTCAGGAATGTATGGTGCCGTGCGATGATCCTACTTATATTCTTCACATCTCCACAAATTATCTCATTATCGTATATTGTGTGAGAAAACTTGTTTGTTCATTCGCCCACTTGAAATTAGTAATAGAACAGTGGATATTTCATTTATGTATTTTTTCCGATTTCAAATATTTTAATAATAATTTCACGACATTATTGACACCGGAATTCGAAATTAGTGTGGATATATAGTGGAATCAATAAGCTATTTGGGACAGAGGTTGAATACCACTGGTGAACTGGGAATACTTCCCTTTCGAAAATTCATCAGCAAATAAAAAAGTTTGTGGAAACTGTACGGCAAGAACTTTCTCGACTATATTATAAATGCAATATTGACAAGGGTGGAATTAATAATTGAATAAAACATACATTTTCCCCTCAGGTATTGATATTCAGGATCACCTTTGAAAACATATGGGTTGACTAAGCATTGGATTCGTTACTAAGCTGCGCAAAGGTGGTGAAACTTTAATGAAATGATATACGCTCGACTTAACGGCCATTACCAATGCAATCAAAATAGAATTGTGAAGAACGAAATCAAGCTTAAAGATGTAGAAATTGGTACGGAACGTAGGATTCAAATATTATATCGCTCATGCAAATTTTAGCCCATGTTTGATCTGTCATCAAATTTGATGGTCGGTGGAATACAATGTCATTCTTAACCAGTTTTCACGCTACTTTCTAAAATGACACATTGCGGGGAATCACAGAGTTCACCCAGTTCGTTCGATATTGGCTCAAGCGTTGATTTTGTTGAATATTTCTATTATTGTTATACATACCTTGTGAAAGCTAAATAATGGTGTAGGAATATTTTGTCCTATTGTGTTTGTAGGAATTTGTACAAGTTCAAAATGATGGCCGGTAGTCGAAAACGCTAATCGAAATTGTATTCCCCTAATTGTTTTTATTGAACCTTTTCTGGCAACGATAGCGCTTGTAATGTAATTTGTTGGTAGTATTTTACTGCGCTGAAAAATGATTAGTTTGTGCTGCTAGAAACTGCCTTCCAAGACATAAGTGTGAGGTGGGAATAAGGTCAGTCGATACATTGTTACAAAGGACTTGCGCAGTGTTCAAAGTAATTTTGGAAGAAAATGATCTTGTCGATGCGATCAGTGGTATTAGATAAACAATTTGTGTAGAGATCTCTGATAATTCACAATGGATTTAAAAATTCGTTTCCTTTGAAAGCTAAGGAACGTTGTTTTCTGTCGAACGCGTTGCGGATCATATGTTATTAATCACAATGTATTTGTTCCGTTAAATGTGCTTTGGTCGTACGGTTAATAGAAAATGCAAGTTAATACCTGTCACGCAGCTTCACGGGTAGCAATTTTTCCTGTGTAAATTATGTGCACGGTGGGCATTACCTAACAGTTCAAATCATGCACAGCGAAGAAAAATGACAACCATATTTGCTTGAGTGGGAATGTTGCCTCAATTTGGCAATGTCAACTTATGTCTCGGATAAAATTGTTACGGACCAATAAATTCCTTGTTGATTCGCAGTGGCTTCATTTCACGGTTATAAAAACAGTAGGCTAGATATTGTTGTTACCAAGCAAGCATTATCATGTTATTGAAAGAGTACCTTGAACCTTCAAATACATCATGAATTGTATGCAAAATTGTAGCAAACAAATATTTCAATTAGTTGTTTGCCAGATGACTTCCAGCTGAATATAAGAAACTTCTGTTCAAGCCATTACGTCTCGCATTTTAATTTATATTAAACTTTAGTAGGTATGGTCCAATCAGGAACCTGAAACTGATATTAGCGGACGGTATTGTTTGGTAAATTGTTTTACACTGACTGGATTCACGGCCGTTGCATATTCATGCGACATAACATCACGGGCGGTCTTCCACTTAATAGGTAACTAGACCTTGGAACTAAATAATTATAATTTAGTCATAATTTATGAGAACTATAATATGTGAAGATGTACACGAAAATGTATACCATCGTTTGGTTGCGTGCTTAGAATCTGCATGTACTATATATCTAACCAACAGTTATTCAAGGCACAACAAAAAGATAATGTGCATTTTAATGTACACCCTCAAATATGTTTAATTGCGTACACTTTCTGCAATATGTATGTGACAACTTGCTACGATGGACCAACACAGATTCGCAATTGTATTCGTGATTATGTACTCTCAGAGAAATTTTGCTTCAACGTCGGTGGAACACATCTCCGGTTATTTATAAATTTTAGATTCGAACTTTTAAGTAATGTATCAAATACAATTTTTGTGCTAATTCGGTTGCAATTTTGCCAATCTATGCAAACAAATTGCTGTGAATGAACCCTGTGAATCACAAATGTTATGTAAATGGTCATTGAATAATTGGCATTGGCACACTGGCAACTTTTGCAGGGTACTTGGTGTGATATTTGACATGATGAGTAGACAATATAATACGATAAGAAACCTGTTTTAACAACGTTGATCAGCTTTTCACTAATTAAATATTTGGTATTCACGTATAAACCGCAACCGATAAAATATGGTGCAAAATTATTTGTCGCAAATATTTAATTGCATACAAAGTCGTTTAAGTGATCGTTTATTTATTGGAAGCTGATTCTAAAAACATACTGCATTTTTCATTATTTTCCCTAGCGCACCCTTTCAATTGGTACCGGTCCTACGTAGATAGTTTTGTAAATGTATTATTGCACACCACTTAATTAAGAACATTATGTAATGCCGGGACATTCTTAATGTCAACTTCATTCAGGAAAGATTAGTTACACCGCGTACGCTGTATTATATGTTAGCAATGAATTGTACGCAACACGTAAATATTCTATACATACTAAGAAAGTTTAAACTATGAGTTTTCCTTTTGACGTACGTCTCCTCAAAACGAAAGTGGAAAGTGGTACACGACTGATATTATTATTTCTAATTACAACCAGGTTAACACAACATGATCACTGCAGTACACATCAAATCACAGAGTGGTAAATTGACTTATTCATACCTGTACATTTTCCAATCAAACATTTGTGAAGCCACTTTGGTTTATTACGATATTACGAATAAGATTCATGTAATTTTAAAGCGTTGATGGTCACGAGACTGCTGCTATTACCTTGAATTTCAAAGAATAGATGGAAACTGGTCGGTAATAAAATCGGACTTTGATGCAGGCTAAATATACCTCCATATATTTCATTACCGATAACTTGAACATTTGCGCCGGTGCCATGGAGAATAAAATCATCGTATACTTAGTCCGACAATATGTGCAATTTGTCAAACGTTTAAAATACACATTTATTTGATCCATATATTGATAATATCTGATGCGTCAACATATTTAGTGCGGAATCCGTTGCTAGCATTATAATGGTAGTGAAATTCGAGTACGAAATATAATCTAACGGATCAGCGGCAGACGGAATAAAGCAAGCAACTCGACTTGGGTAACAGTTTGCGGATGTGCGTTTGGAAGAGCCTATTCTAGTAACTATTGACGTGCTGTTGAAGCCGCCCAAAATATTCTTAAACCCAGTAAATACTTGTCGCAAGCGGATATTGTAACCAGCAATGGGCTACGGGAAATGGTTAACACGCCTTATCATACTTTTGTAAATTCCCGTCATGGCCGCATTAGCATAATTTCAAATCAACAAACGCAATTTATTACGTATTCGTTTTCGCAGGATCTGGGGAACCTGCAGCACATTCCATATATAGAAATGGTGTCATATTTCCTTTGTTTGAATATCCCTTACTCCGAGTGATTTTTAGTGTGGGATGATAATAATTAATTATTGGAGACGCAACGCTTCTTTAGCCTGATTCCAGAACGACGCGTTTTGGAAAATTGTATTCCATCATCTGGTGTGTGGAATTTTTAAGACGTTATGAGAAGTAGGGACGCTAGTCCCATCAGAAAATGTAACAAAGTGAGAGAAGGGAGCGAACTTTGAATGGTTGGTTTAAAGTAACCAACATAGCAGGATAGGAGCAGGTGCAGTTTGTTGACAAGTGAGTTGTCAAAAATATATAGAGATAGATAGAGAGAGAAGAAAGAAAGGAAGATAGCAGGCAAGCGATTTTAGTATTGTTTGAGCAAGCATTGGAGTAGGAAGGAAGGAAGGAGAGCGGAGAGGAAAGAAGCGTCTTTAGAGTTTTTCGGAAATTGTTTTGTGTTATTGTTGTGTGTGGTGGAAGGAGATATGGACAGTTAAAAATATACTTACCTATGTGCCTATCTGTTGCATAAAAATATATGCAGGAAAAAGAAATAAAAAGTTAAAAGTTTAATCATTCCCTGAAACTGCTGTGTGTGCCTATGCTTAATTGCTATCATCATCATTATCTAATTGCTACTACTACTGAAGCGTTGTCTGCTGGAAAGTGACCTGAAAAGAAGTGTGTGTATTTCGCTATTGACCTGACCTGACGCTGGGAAGAAAGTAAGCTAGCTATTAATTAATTAATGTCAGCGTTAGGGAAAACTACCAACATCAACATCATCAAAAATAGCATACACCACATAATACGTTCTGACAACGTACACTTGTTTGCATTTTGTTGACTAGAACTTCATTTTGATTAGTATATTTCTTCGTGGCAATAAATAATTAAATATGTTTATAGCTTCAGCAATGTAGCAGTCTAAAGCTGAAACAGATATATCATCATGTCAACATAGAGTTTGCATTTTCCATTCCAGATCAGATTACCAAATACATTAATGTCATCAAGAATTAGAGGTAGCGTTGTAGAATGGGCGCGTAGCAAAAAAACTAGTTGTTTTTTGTTTAGTCATTTCTTGACCAAGAACTTGATGCGAACAAACGCATTACTTACATAGCTACCAGCCTTGACAGGACAGTAGAGTTTTATAAACATATTTATTGTAACGACGAAATAGGTAATGGGACTTGATTCTCAGCATAAATCAATTTACAAGTCTTATAAATCCATGTAACAACGTTCTCCAAAAATTAAGTTTTAATCATAATTAACAATTATTGTATACAGACTAAGCAAAATGAAGTCCTAGTCTACAAAATGTAAACAAATGGAGGTCTGAAAAATTCCGCCAGTAATTACTAGTGATCGCGTAGTTATCTATGACCTGTAATATTATATGTAAACAATAATTTACAAGCTTCCATTATTTAATTACTTATTTTTATATTTTTTAACCATTTCTTATAACATTTGTGAAATTATAAATATAACCTAATGATGGAATAAAATTTTCCGAAACGCGTCGTTCTGGAATCAGGCTAAAGAAGCATTGCGTCTCCAATAACTAAATATTAGCATCCAAAACTAAAAATTACTTGATATACTTGATATATCAGTTAAAATCACAAGTCAAATACATTCACAACTTAGAAACAAAAATCTTTTATTTTCGAGACGTTACTGACAAATTAATTGTATAACTTGACAGTAACAAACTTAATTAATCTACAGCCATAATTGAAAGACTTAAATTGAACAAGAACATAACCACGCGAAATCACAGATCACTCGCCATCTGTACCCGCATTTTTCTTCTTTTTTATGACCTCGAGCAACATTTGATCTGACTGCGCGCTCGACGTAACTTTAGTAAATTTTACAATAACAATTTATTTCCTTAGTGTCTAACTAAGACTAAGCTACGTCCTCTCTTCGCTCCGACAGCTCCTGATGGTGAGCCGATGTTAGATGCTGGAGCAAGAATACTCACTCAGTTATGTGGAAAATATCTGCGCTGAGATGCTGAATGTCCAACAACAAACTGGAGTAGCAAAATCGGGACATAAAATAAGTTTATCAGGAGCGATTGCGTTGTTTCTCTATTTTATTAATTTTATTTTACATATATGCGCTGCCCCTATTAAACACGTTATCACTTAAATCGGAATAATTGAGAAATTTGCAATCTGCTTGGGTCGAAATATGCGATTATACAAAAGGTGAGTGGTCCTACTTTGCACACTACAAACAAGAGGTTTAAAAAATTAAGATTTCGTCACTGAATTGATTTGGTCTGCGCAAAGTCATCTCATCCAATGAGCTAAAAGCTTGACATCTCGTTTTCCATGATTCCATGACTTTGGGAGTGATGGCAAGGATGACCTTGTACCACTCATCTTACATGACTTTCCAAGGCTAATTCAAAGTAGTAGCTGATCGATATAAATAATTGCATCAAAACCCCTAACCCAAAAAAAACCATTGGTGCCGCGTCAGGGAACTTGATTGGAATGTCTTGTTTTGTTTAAAATTATAATGCAAAGTCTTGAGTTCAGATCTTCACCGTGTACGGAAGTTCACATGACGTTTGTTAGGTCACATAGTCATGGTGGACGTAGACTTTGGGGACATCCTCATCAAAAAGTTGTAGCATGTGAACTTCTAAAACCGGCCTCAACACATTCCCAACATTGGAAGTGGTCGAGACCACTTATGATACGTACGACCATCATCTTCTAATTGTAAGCAAACATTTCATCCCCCTGCTTCACAAAGTTTCCAGTTCAACTCTAGTATTAGTATAGCCAATACACACTTCTACATAGCAGTCGTTGACGAAGTATAATTCATAGTCCAACGTGGCGACAAATTGACACTTTCCACATGCTAATTGGTCTTCGTACAGGTGTCGGCAGTTTATCTTCCGGTTTTGGTGGTGGGATTATGGAAAGGCGTGGAAAATTCTCTTCTTGTGCACTTGGTTTATGCACCTTTTCGTTGATAATTGTTTTACGGTATGACATTGAATAATCGGGTTTCGCAATTCTCATAGCGTAGGGGCGTTCTCTTTCGAGGTCAAGGAGTCGACTGAGTGAGGTATGATTACATCATCCCTCAAGAATGTAACACATAATTAGTCACACTCCTAACTAATGTCATAGTCCTTAAATATCGCACGCAAGATGTAACACGCAACAGTCGATCAGCACAGTCGAGAGGAGCAGCAGCAAGCCAAGCAACTGAGGTTTACCCAGTAGGCAAGCTCACTCCTAGTGTTCCCATAATAAAGACGATTCTCTTACCATTCCCCATCCACTCAGTCTCTCTTGCTTGTCATTCATCACTACATAGTCATATAAGTCGATACGATTAGGCGAGCGAGTGACTTCCATCGATTCCCAAGTTCCCCCTTCTGCTACATCCCAATATCCCAGGTACAGAGGTAACTCCCGTTACCTCCGCTGGATGAGTCCTCCCTCCAACCCAAGGGAGAGACTAACGTCACTGGTGGACTATGGCGAGTTCGAGTCAAACCACCTCTCACAACGATAAAAAAAAGAAACCCAGAAAGAACGACATTTTTCAAAGATACATCACGGAAGATAATTCCCATTTTCAGTGAAAGTGTTGTGCTATCATGTTCAAAGCAAATACAAAACAAGAAGACTGTGAAAAATAGTACAGTAGTTTTACATTTTACATTTTACAGTTTATTTTATCAATTGCATTATTCGAGCAAAATAACAAGTATTTAAAAAATTGTAAAAAGAGGCACTTATAGAATAACACAAGTGAAGAGTGTGTGATTTCATCATCCCTCCGGCTGCCCTGAAAAACCTCGAAGATCCCCCGGCGACCTGGAAAACCACAAAGAAAAATTTTGAAATCAGACAGGATTGGGTATTTCACAAAATCAGTAACCATTAATTCTTGTAACAGCTTCATTGTTTACTAAAAATCATTAGCATAACATAAAATAATCAGATTATCAAAAGCATAGTTTACGAATATTCCGGAGTAAGAGAGGCATAATAATATAATAACGAATCAATAGTGCAGAACGGGAGTAGACGCTTAAAACAAACCCAGCACGCTATAATTTTAAAAGCTTTTACCAAACATTAGAACCGCGCCACCACCGCGCCCCCTCTCATGCTTGCGATCATGGACGACAAACCCGAATTTAGTGGAAATTTCACAGAAACAAATGTGAAAAGGTTTCTCGACAGATTTCAATTATGGGCAAGGGCAAGAGGCTACTCAGCCCAGAACATGAAATATAGACTCCCATTGGCTTTCCCGAAACCACCAGCATCCCAATGGGTTTTGACGAATTATGGCGAGATTACGGATCCGAAGGTAGACTTCAAGGAATTGAGTCGGAAATTTCTACAGGAGGCTCCCTTAGAGTACGACAATGCGGGATCACTACAAAGTCTACTCACAGAAAGACAAGAAAAACAAGAAGGCACGCTTGCATTCATACATAGAATAGAATACGAGGCAGGGTCGAAATTCTCACACATTACAGAAATTGCTTGGGTAGAACATTTCTTAAGGGTCATGAATCCTAAAGTTAGCCAGGTGTTGGAAATACAAGGTCAACCGAAAACATTAGCAGAATTAAAAACTTTGGTCAAAGCGTATGAGAACAAGCATGACTCGGGGGATTCACAGTTAAGGCAACAGATCCTCGACCTTTACGAAGAAGTGCTAGACATTCGAAGATGGATGGCTCAGGTGCAGCCACTGCTCGGCTCAGCCCCACCAACTATCGGGTATGAGGAACAGCCAGAGAACCAGTGGCCAGGGCATCATCACAGTCAGCCCAATGACCCCCAAGGAGAGCCAGAACAATACAATTATGCCACGACGCAACAATACACCACGCCACATAATTTTCCAGAGGAAGTCCGATATTCACCCCGGGAGCGCTGTATCAAAGCAATATCATCCACTCGACACCCATCCACCCCAAGGATCCCTGTGACGATTGATGGAGAGCCAGTTAAAGCGGAACTCGACCTAGGAGCGGAATCATCCCTAATCGGCATTTCATTGGCAGAGAAGATACCAGCGGCAAAATGGCAGAATCACGCGGGTCGTATCACGTCAGTTACAGGAGAACCGATAGAAAGCTTCGGAGTAGTAAAAGCAGAATTAGAAATAGGAGGGCTACAAACAACTCAGCACTTTATCGTGGTTAGAGACGAAGTAGCAAAAGTCTTAATTGGCTTCGACATTATTGAATCATTGCAAATAGACATAATTATAAGCGCCCGATGCATTAAGCTAAGCAACGGTTTCACCGTTCCATTTACAACCGATTACGACACAGAACCAGCATTTCAGATCACCCCGGACAAAGCAACACCACAGGCAACAGCCAACGCAAAAGAGGCACCAACCCTAAGCCAGGCAAATGATTCCGAGACACAAAATTCTATAAGTGGAAGGATTCACTCTGTTCTCATGGATATGATCATCCCCGCGGAGGATACACAGCCTGAAGCCATTCCGGTACATACCAAGAATAGCTCAAGTCGAAAATTGTCATGCAGCAAGCACAATATCAGACGCGGACCTCCTCCATTGCCACCCAGAAAACCAGTTATCAAGACAGGGCAATGCTTAAATAACGCTTTTCAAATTGCTTTAGAAGAACGCAAGGATAATTTTTGGCTATTCGTGAAACAACTTTTCGAAACGGGCCCAAGCGACCAAAACAAGCCAGGAAAGCGGACAGCCAGAACACAAAAACGCCAGTCACATCGCACAAAACAGGACATATCCCCACCCAAAGCCCAAAGGAATGACATTCCACCACTGCTCCCCATTGACAACAAAACGGGACGACCAATATTCCTTCCCAAACCAGGAGGACGATCGGAAAAAATTAGAAATCGAGCCGCCACCCCAATGCCACGTTGACCGTTCACCTAACGCAAAGCAACAGGAACCGCTGCAATAAAAAGAAAGCATCGTAGTAACTAAGTATAAATATGGAATTAATGCAAGGTAACAAAAAACTAGCAATACAAGGTATTTTAAGGCAAGGAAGAATATTTCATATCCCCAATAACCGCAAGGTCGGAAGGACGAAAATGCAGAACACCCCATATTACGGAATGACCCACATAATAATCTACAAAGTGCCACATTCTATGCAAGCAATCATTTTTAATCTATATGGAATTGTGTTGAGTAATTGTTTAGTTGACAGAGAAGTATCGTCGTTCTTCCCTTGGCTATCATCATGGCCATCAATAATATATAAATATAGGAATTCATAATAACATGCACGCAATCATAACATGCTGCAACAGCAGTACAGTAAGCGCTGAAGCTATATCAAGCAGATCACCTTGCATTTCATAAAAACCACAAAACAATCCGAAATTTAGGTCACCAGCTCATTATGCCAACTATTGACATATTATTAACGACAGTAGAGTCGACCAAGCTGAGATAATAATTTGCCAAGCCGCAACATAGTTGGGACCCATACATTGAGAAGAATTTAAATAGGTAATTTACACACATCCGGATCCTTGCATGCAATCATTAAATAACACTACCGAAAAGCCAGCGACGTAAGCTCACCAAAAGAAAACAAATTGGTTAAAGCAAGGCTAGTAATTCAGTCATAATAAGTAAGGCAAACAAAAAATAGTTAGAAAGGAAATTGGTTAACGGCACCCAGTCATCACATTCCACGAACGCTGGTTCAAAAACAAAACAAGTAGAAAATTCCTACATACTTGGCTTTCTCAAACCACCCCACAACGACAAATCATCATGAAAAAGCATCAAGTAGCCTTTTTTGTTCCACGAACCAGCGTGCATACATTTCTTTTTTATCCATTTTTTGACTCATTCTAATATACAAAAATTTTGTTGAGTTTATTGTTTCGTAGTATCAAAACATGATTTAGCACATCCTGCTTATTCACGACGGCAGCAAGGAATATCAAGGACGAGAAGAACATAAACACCATTAATGAAGCTCACCGACGGAGAAGAACATTGACAGGAAATACACGTAACATGATCTCTCTTCAAATTATGACCATATCTTTAAAGACGATACGGCATCTTAGTAATCTGTTATAATAACTAGACAGCATTACACTCCTTTCATAACATACGCATTCGTCTTCACGAGAAAATAATGATAGCACAGCGTTATTTTTACATAGCTCATTCTAATTTCAATAACATTTGAGTTTCATTTTCCATTGCTGATAATTCACACATTTTCCATTGCAAGAAACAAGCATTCCATTCATCTCAAGCTTTTAGTAGTAATGAGGTCACATCTCGATAACAAAATTCTCAGCACATCGTAAAAATGTCAATAGACCTAGTCACCAGTGTAACAATTTTTTTTTCATTTCAAGTTGTAGAGACTGTTTACACAAAAAAGTGAACTGCATGCGCTAGCACATTTCTCCGAGTAAGCTTACATACATCCTCCTGACTTAGTAATTTCTAACCACTGCATATAACAACTATCAAAGGTTTTAATGTGGAGTAAAAAGTCAAACGCTGACGCACAGTCATACGGCAATGCATATAATAGGGACTAACAATCAATTAGGGTTCAACAAAACGCTTGAATAAATAAGACCCATTTTTCCGTCGCTACCATACTCGTTCTACAGATAATAAGAACTTTTTCATGTTAATAATAGTAACTGTATTACCAAAGTCGTAAATTCAAGAATGCGATGATTCATTCCGCACACATACTGCAAAAAAGTAATTCCGATCCACCTCTATGTGTATACTGTCTTAATACAAAGTTGTAATTGATAATGCGTTGAGTATACTCCGCTCAGAACGAACTCTGACCACAAGGTCTTTCACGTGACGAAAATGTGTCCATCGAAATTCAAGCCTAGCTCTTACTAACCAAACAAAAACAACACGGCAATCAGCATCAAACTACAAAGTGACAATGCTCAAGCGATGACTAAAAGCCCCGCAACAAAAATCTTGCTTTTAGAACACAACAGCGTACCATGATTCAGGAAAAAGGTTTGGCGGAATGTCAGTAATGCGCCTGAAAAGACTTCCTTGTTTCCAGAATACATGCAATAAGCCTTTTCACAACACCTCTATCCTAATACCAATTCCCCTATTTACCGATCATTTGAAATTACGGTGTGCACTTGCCTTGCACTATGCAAGTAGTACGTCTGAAAAGAAGCCATAATTCAATTGTATCATTTCTATAAATAACTAACACTAGAAATTCCTCAATTACCCCACCCAATTACTCTGCTCACGCATCCAGTTTACTTTGTTAATTTGTATTACATGACATAATATCATGCCGATAAAAATTATTACACTTTAATTTGAATTTTCCATTATATTCGTACTACCCAACGATAGCGTTAAGAACACAACACAGTGCAAAACATGTACACATTAAAATAAGAAGCAAAAGTTAAAATAAGCAGCAAAAGTTAAAATAAGCAGCAAAAGTTAAAATAAGCAGCAAAAGTTAAAATAAGCAGCAAAAGTTAAAATAAGCAGCAAAAGTTAAAATAAGCAGCAAAAGTTAAAATAAGCAGCAAAAGTTAAAATAAGCAGCAAAACTACATATAAGCAGCAAAACTTCAAATAAGCAGCAAAAGTGCGTATGATCAGCAATAAATCAAAACATCCACCCGGCAGTTAGGCATAATAACCAGCATTAGCAAAAGCCGAACACAACAAATAGTAGAGCAGGTTAATCAGAAAAAATCACCATAACGCTAGTCGTTAGGATCTGTTCACAAACAGGGCCTCACATTTTAGCCAAAAAACACACGTAAGAAAGGAAAGCGGAAAACACAAAAAGCAATAAATTTGGAACACTACCTTGTCAGTCCTCGCCATCACCGTTGACGCCCAACTCACGAGCACCTGCACGGCGCACCTGTCGACTAGCACGGCTCAACTCAGAGCGATGCTCTCGCCAGAGATCCCGATCCCTCACGTAAGCAGACGCAAACTGTCTCAAGCAGATGACACAAAGACCCCTCATCAGCTCATGGTTACTGTGCCCTAAGCGCGGACAGGCGACCCTCACCCCGCCATGAGACATGTGAACACGCAAGTTTGACAAACTCGAAAAAGATCCGGCACACCATTCACCACGGCAATACCAGCGACTGGAAAGACACCAATAAAGACCAAATTATCAGTAGAAAAAACACGAACTAACACCACGACACCATGCTCTACTGCGAAATCAATCCAAAATTGTCATCCAACTTACCCGTCAGCCGCAGGAGGCACCACACACCTAGAGGCAACTGATCGTCGAACCCTTCCCTCAAAAGCTCCTGTCCCGGATCTGCGACGCCCACACCGCAGATCTCCACCATGAATGTCATAAAGATGAGCATCACGTTCCTCAGAACTCCCACAGACCTTGTTACAAACGACACACAGACGAGCAATTATGGACAGGGCTTCATCCGAGTATTGAGGACATTCATCCCCAGTCTCATGAACCCCCAATAGGCGCCTAGATCTAAACGTGGCTACGCACCACCGAGCAGTACATTCAAATCGATGAGCTCTGCTACAAAAAGAAAGAAAACGCGATTTAGTCGAACAAAGAGTACAATAAACATAAAGAAGCACGCAGTCATGGTCAAATAAAATTAATGAGTAATGATGCAAGTTATAATAATTGTTATTTAGGTCATGTCCAACAATTCCCCTTTTCTGAAATAGTAGGTTACCTTACAACTGGCTCGAAAAGACCATCGGAGGAAGACGAGGAGTCACTCCTACTGTCATAGCGGAATTCACGCGACCCCAAACGCAGCGGCAAGACACGACGACTGGGACCTGGTTCCTCCGCACCTTGAACCGCCTCACCAGCACGCTGAGCGGCTTCCGCTCGATCACGATCTTCAACCCTCAACACGACCCTAGGAATTGCATCATGCCGCTCGGGATGAGCACCACGTCGGCTGGACGAACCTTCTCCCTCACGCATTGCCCCCGGAGAAACCCCACGAACGACATCTGCAAAGGACCGCCGAGGCTCCTCACGACGTCGCCGCTCCTACGCATCCAGCATCACCACCACTGAGCCTTCATCTGTCGAATCCTCATCAGTACTTCTTCCTGAGCCCCCATCACTCACGTCCATCACTTGACGAGCAGCAGCATTCACATGATCCTCCGGCTCCTGCGCCCACTCCTGTTGTTGAAGTAACAACGCCGCTGCTTCATCATCCCCCGCCTCAGCATTAACGTCCCTCCTCAACAGTTCCTGAACCTCCGCATTCGCCGCCGCCTCATCCTCTTTCCGCCTTGCCTCATGGTACACCTGCACCGCATCCGACATAACTTTATACGGGTCAAAATCACGCGGAAAGGATCGGAGCTCCCCGTTCCTATCCCGCCCCGTCGCAAGCGCATAATGATAGGCCACTGGATCCTCGGCCGCCCACAGCATGGTCCTAAAAACAGGCGGATACAAAGCCACCCGAAGGTTCTGAGGAACAAATTCATGAGTATTTTCAGCACAAGTCAAACGACACCGCCCAGAGACTAATTGAGAGGTCCACGTCCGCGCCGCACATTGAAAACAAAGATAGTAGAACGCAGGACACATTGCGTCGTAAACAAGCCCTGGATTGGAGCTCACAGGTGCACCCTCGCACAGGAGGCACCTCCACTTGAACTTTCGCAACCTACAAATAGAGAAGAACACACCATTTCATTACAATTTTACCAAACACGTTCCTTCAATTACTACGGCAATGAATAATTACTTAAACAATGAATCTTTATTTTTTGCAAGCGTGTACCACATACTCAAAGGGGCAAGCCACACCCGGTGTCCTCCAGTTCTCCCAATGATAAGTACTCACTCGACGCTTGTCCTCCTCGGATATGACGAACCCTTCCTCCTCGCGCTCCGCCTCCAGCTCACGCAGGTACACCGCACCCCTAGAGGAGACACCACAAAGAAAACCACGTTACAACAATAAAATTCCCATCATCAGCTTCCCCAGAATCTACGCCATTCCCTCGCTACCGACAGACCAGGGTCACAAGAGCCACAATGCAGCAACACACCATAAATTATAATTAGCGATAAGATACACAATATATTGCCACTTCAGACACATTTTATATAGTATGTAAACAACAGCTCGAATATTGTATAATTACCGTTCACGCACGTAGCCATATAAGCCCCGTTCGATTTCTTCCGTTTTGTTAGGATCCACACGAGCCACAGCGGTCACCCAATTGTATTCCCAGTAGACTAAAAAACACAGACAAAGAAACACGTTAGTGGTACAATTTCCCAATTTCCGCACACCACACATTTTCCGTACCAAAGCAAAAATAGATCAAGCCACACACAGACTCACGATCACTACGATTACTTTTAAAACAGTTTTTTCCCTTCTATACACACTTACTTGGCACCGACTGATCCCTTAATCGAGACAACATTACGCAGGTCAAAATCCTACCTTCAAAGCGAAAATCAATGCCAAACCAAATTAAAAATGTTAAGCCACACTTCCCAGACCGAAACAATTAGAGAGCCAACGCCCACACATCTCAAATGAAACAAACCAGGAATAGAACAGAAGTAAAAAGTCAGTTTATAAGGTGTTGATTACATTAGCAAGATTAGTATATCGTTCCGCTCACGCTTTTAGGCAATATCAAAAAACACAGAAATCACGATCTGTCATCTTCCCCACAATAATTAGTACAAGCATGTTCAACACGCATACATCAAAAAGCATAACCCGTCACAATTTCCTTAATCATAACAGTTCTTTTCCTGTTCGTCCAGTAAAAAGCTACAAATACATTTCCTTTCTTCTCTTCAAGTAGGCACACAATTTAGATACTGACTAGCATTATTATAATCAGCTCGAGAGCAAGTGAGCTAGTAACGCAGGATAGCGACACAACAAGAAAGAGCAGAAGAACAAGCGACTAGTAGCACACATGCATAGTTAACTGCGCGACACACACATTTTTTTTGTCTCGCCAAACAAAGTACGATGTTGCGTAACTCACTCACCACAACAGCAATGTTCCTTTGTTTTCCCTCACCATCAGCATCACCACTGTAGCTTCGACATACCCAGGCCAGAGTCAGTCAGTCACACGCACACATCTTTTCCATGAACATTGCACGGGGAATGGGACTAGGCAGCGCTAGTCAACGGCTCGGCTCGCATAAACAAAGAAAAAAAGTAATGTGAACATAACAGTAAGAGTGTACGTAAGTTAAGAAAAATCTCTGTAAAATTACATTTAGAATATCACGCTTTACCTAGAAATGCGATGTTCCTTTCGAATCTATACAACTTGTAAATAGACGTAAGACACAATATATGTACCCTACGAATAGAAGTGTAAAGCAAACCACAATAATTACACCTATCACGCTCCCATCCAAAAGGTTGTAAGGGAGGGAAGTAGTGAGGTATGATTACATCATCCCTCAAGAATGTAACACATAATTAGTCACACTCCTAACTAATGTCATAGTCCTTAAATATCGCACGCAAGATGTAACACGCAACAGTCGATCAGCACAGTCGAGAGGAGCAGCAGCAAGCCAAGCAACTGAGGTTTACCCAGTAGGCAAGCTCACTCCTAGTGTTCCCATAATAAAGACGATTCTCTTACCATTCCCCATCCACTCAGTCTCTCTTGCTTGTCATTCATCACTACATAGTCATATAAGTCGATACGATTAGCCGAGCGAGTGACTTCCATCGATTCCCAAGTTCCCCCTTCTGCTACATCCCAATATCCCAGGTACAGAGGTAACTCCCGTTACCTCCGCTGGATGAGTCCTCCCTCCAACCCAAGGGAGAGACACTAACGTCACTACTGTTTGAACCTGGTCATTAGTACGGATTTTGTAGGTCTTTTCTTTGAGATGGCTGGTGATACTCGCTGCTTTGGCTTCACTTCTATTCCCAGTTTCATTAACTATATTGAAGAGGGTCCTCCTGCTGGTGTCATATACAAGGTTTTTACGCCCTTTAAGATAACACATGGGGTAAAGGCAGCACTGGAAAGTGCTCGGACTGATGACTCACGCTCAGCCCTAATTTTCATAGAATATTGGTACTAATATTCAACTAGAACGTGCGGACATAATCCAAAACAGCTGCTTACTTACGCATGCAAATATTAAGCTCCAAGTCTTACCCAATTAAAAAAATGCAATGCACTAGAGTACAATATTGGGCCATTCACCTATTGTTCTATATATATTGGACAACTCGAAGAATTTAAGAATTCATTGTTTGCTTGTCAACAAATTTAGTTTCTTCATTCATATTCCCAAATTCATTCATAAATTTCTTCACTATTTCCTTCATAATCCCATTCATTTGTATTTAAGATATTTTATTTGAATGACGAACATTAATAATTCCTGCATTGTTAAGCAATACATAAAATTACTTGAAAAAATAATTCTATAGAATCGACAGTTGCATCAGTTGGAAAAACCATTGTCCATGACGCTAGTCATCAAGTAATATTAAATATAGCTACTATAAATAATAATTGGACAAATATGACCACATCAGATAAAATATTCTTCAAGTAAATTACATCCGCATATTGTAAAATTTTATACTCTGAATTATTATCAGCAGTTCCAAATCATTCACTTGATAATTGTTTCGGTTTCATATAATATTATATATTTCTGAAATAGTTGTATATTTATATATTGCAAAACGCATATGCGCTACAGAACTTATGCAATAATAAATATTTACATTGCAGAATTGCAACAAGCTTCAGCCTTTTCCTTGCTTCCGTGACTATGGGAATTAAGTGAATGTTGTATCTTTGCTTCAATCAATCTTCGAAACCGCCGATCAGATATAAACCTCAGTATTTTTATTTGAAAAGTTAGCATCGAATGTATTTTGATTTGCGTTTTCATGCAACCCGCTTCAGTTAGTGTAATACACATCAATGCAATTACAGAATCGTTTCTACATGGTATACCATCTACCAAATTCAAATTGACATTTGGTGCTAAGAATAAAACCATCTTTTTCTGACTCAAGTTAGCCATTCATAAAACATCAGCATTATGTGGTATACCGCACATTACATTGCTGTATCTTAATGGTATCAATTATTCTGGAGGATATAAAGGCGTTTGTTCAGTTCAAGTGCATCAGTCCAGTCGCCTCTATCGGGTCTCTGATTTTAATTTTGAAGGTTACAATCCTGCTGTCGTCACGGTTCTTTCTGTCTCTAGTTTTTATGATGATGTTAGGGATGTAGCTTTAGTGTTTACCGTTACTTTAGTTAGCTAAACTAACGATGATGGCATTAGCTCTACAGTAATTATTATGAGTTTCGGTTCGGTTTCTCACAATGCCCCAATGGTAATTTATGCGCAGTCTTATTCTCCAGCTCAAGTGTAAGGTTATAAGTATATATTTTATTCAATGTAAATCTATCAAGGTTAACAACAACGAGTCAAACAGATCTATCTTGTCCGTTCTGTGGTCTACCAAGATCTGATGTCAAGAAGCAACGAGCCACGGGCTTATAATCTATTTTGTGAGAGTTCGTGGCTTGGCTTCTTCTACGCATTTCATCATAAGCAACGTTCATTCCCTGTTTCTTGAGGCAAGGTTATATCTATTCAGTTATTTAGGCAGATTCTACCAATTACAAAGGTTCGACTTATTAAATTAAGCAATTGAAACTACTTGTTCATATCTGAGACAAATGCAATCTAGGTAACTTATTTAGAAGCGACAGTAACATTAAATACATATTTTAGGTTCTACATAATATATAAATACGTGACACTGTGCACATAACCATGTTTAACAATTTTGACGACTATTTCCAAAGTTTGGTCGTCCAACTTAAGAAGGATCCCGACCTGGAGGACATGAGTGCAAGTCTATCACGGTTGGTCAAGTTGCTCGTCTATACAGTTCCATATGGAAAGAAGTTGAGGTAATATTATTGAAATTTACAGCTTGCTAATATATCAATATCTGAGGATTCATAAATTTGAAAATAAACGTTGCATTACATAAATAGAGGCCGGCTGGTCCCTATGACATTTCAGGCGCTGCGTCCAGATGCTTCAAAAACCGAGATAGACCTTGCAAGCAAGCTGGGTTGGATTTTGCAAGTGGTAAGTTGATGCATTACATGTCAACACAAATTATAGATATTTTAACCGAGTTCCCGAATGCGTCATTTGTATACAGCACCAGGCAGGTGTAATGGTGGCTGACGACATTATGGATAACAGTGATACACGACATGGAAAAGAGTGTTGGTACCGAGTTAGCAAAATGGGCATTGGTTCATTCAACGACGCACTCATTCTTGAGCAGTGCGCACTTCGGCTAATCTACGAATATCTGGGCGAGCGGGAGAAGCTTTGCTCCGAAATGATCAAATTGTTTCTGGACGTCAGCTACAAAACGAGTATAGGAGAGAGCGTAGACCTGGAAACGGGAGTGGAATGGAACAATTTTGACAGTTACTCCATGAGTAATTACCAGACTCTGGCAAAGTACAAAACGGCGTACTACTTTATTTATCTACCAATTTCGGCTGCGATGCTGTTGGCAGGAATTTACAGGGATAATCAAGAATACCAGGAAACGTGGAAAGTTGTAAAGAACATTACGCTGGATATTGGACACTTGTTCCAGGCCAAGACGACTATCTGGATTGCTTCGGGGATCATCTTGAAACTGGCAAGGTTGGAACGGATATTAAAAACGGCGAGTGTACTTGGCTGTTTTGCAAAGCACAGGAAATATGCGACGCAAATTCTGATACGGATACTTGAATTAAGCTGAGAGATAGCTATGGACGAGCTGATCCCGCAAGTTGGGATACGGTTAGAGACATTTTCAATGAGCTGTACTCAACACTTAACACTTCAACTTACCACAAATTGGTGTATCATAGTGAAACAATGTATCTACTTCAGAGTCGTCCGATAATAATCTGTGATGCGCCATTGCATACAACAACCACAAGACATTAGGTTGGATGGATCACAGCAACAGTTGAATAGCGTGATAGTAGTATGGTCGGAACATTGTTCTTTTTTGTGGTTTCTGGTTCAACAAGCTTTCCTGCAACATTGTTTATATGATGCCATCATAAAAAATGACAACGCTAGCTTTCGTTTAGAGTTTTTTAGAAATATGTTGATTATGTTATGCGGTTTCCACCACATTTACATTATATTATAGTTGCTTGTTTTATGTCTGTGCATTCATATTTTTGCGTGTTGCATTCATCAATACAATAAAGTATTGTGATTGAGGGCATGCGGTGTGAAAACCAAAAACAACATAACATGACTAGCTTCAATTTGACCACATGTTTATTCGAAGGAAATCTGTCATACATTAATAATGAAACAACCACGAATGCATGATAGACGATACACGTTTCAGTTTGCGTCAGCCAGCGTGGGTTCGTAGCGGCGCCAATCCGCTAATTCAAATGTGAACACCATGTCACTGGCTAATTGAAAAGACGTTCCTTCAAAAATGCATCAAAGAGTGTTAATTTTCTGCGCTGTATAATAAGGTAGTGTTGTAGATCGTCGGGATAGAAATTATTCTAGTTTACTGGAGATCGACGTACAGTGTCGCTTAGTTACTCACATGAACTAATATACGTGGGTTTAGGAAACAATGGTTACGTGATTATAATTGAAATTCGGAATGGTTTATCAAATGTATGTTTTGGGCAACGCGTAATATGATTTAGACTACCCAGACCATACCATGATAATTAATATACTAACTGACATTAAATACGACCAAATTTCACTACAAGAACAATCAACATTCCATCCCAACATGAAAATTTATTACCGTTCATTATTATTTAATAGGTATTATCCCTTCTACAAACCCCATTCGATTTAATCCAATTACAGTCATTACTTGGACGCCACAATAATTTGTTCGGAATGTCAATTGTTGGCATACTTTTCAATGCGCTTCCATCTAGTATCCTTGCATTGTGTAATGAAGTCGTTTTGTCTGCTATTTAATCCAAAACTTTGGCGCTCATGGCGACATCCATCAACGTTACCAATATTTCTACTGCTACCGGATGAGTACTGTAATATTTAACGCATTGTTTAGTAAATAATATAACACCTTAATTCGAATATGATTATTGGGCGTATCTTACTTGATTATGGTCGTAGATGGTCCGCTGTTCTTGATACTCAAGAATTGCGTTAAATAAGTCCCAAATTTTAAACTCTGGCCAAGCACGATCAATAACTTTCAGATAGGCAGAGCTAATTTGCCACAACAGAAAATCAGAAATCCTGCTGTCTCCTCCAGTTCTCACCAAAATGTCCACAGAGTGACTTGCGATATTACCCATTGCATCCATAAACAAACCCTCGGTTAAATCGCCCTCCACTAATGACTTGGTTATTAACCCGTCTGTGTGCTCTGATATACCATTGCATATTTCCGCATGAGACGAGTACGCAATTAGAACATGTACTACTAACTTCTTGCCACCTCTTGTGCAAACGCATGTTTTCCCGAACATTTGTCTCAGTCCTTTGCTCGGAATCATGTCCCAATTACCAACAACGTCCAAGGAAATTCGCCCTTTGAAAAAGTCGGTACTAAGAAAAAAAACTCATTTTATTTTCCAAATGCGTGATTGCTAATGTTCAACATTCGATGTACCTTAAATCCAATACCCGTTTCATTCGGGTTTCCGTCAAGTCCAACAGAGATTGCACTTCCTCTGGAGTCCTTTTAAAACTATCCTCACTGAATGTGAAGAAGGACAATTCACTAATGTCCAGCTCCAATGCCATGATGATGGTCGCAAACACATTTTTCACGCTACAGAAAGCGTAAACATCAGAATTAATTCAGAGTTCTAGTCAACATTTGGTAATTCACAAAATAGTTTCTAAATGATAACCCATGTTTTTGTCCTCCCGTTTCTCCGGCAAGTTTCATTTTATTGGAGTAACGACGGTTTCTAGAAATCATGCAAAATCATACCAGTCATTGAACTTGTACGAACAAATAATAATTATAATAATTTAAAATTAGTGTACCCACCCATCCATGATGACGGCGATATGGGATGGAACAGGACCATTTCTCAGCATTTCTGCATATATTTTTAGAGAAAATATTTTTATGTATTTCAATAAGTTCGTGAATGAGCACACGGATGGTGTCTCCACATTTGAATATTTTTTTAGATTTTGAGCAAATGGGCTGAACATGTTTATTGATAGTGGTTGTGTAGCGCAAACAAGTTTTTGCTTTACGTTGTCCGATTTTAAGTAATATATTGTTCGTTAGCTGAAAGTGGTCGGTTCTTCTAAGAAAAACATGTGACACTGCTTTGAATTGCACATGATTCCAATAGTTTTGTGACATCTAATGTATTTTAAATGGGAATATGAAGTTTTCACAAGGAATATAATTTAAAATATTGTACAGTTTTATAAAGTTAAAAATTATTTGTGTAGATTTTGCTAGTTTTGCTATATTATTACGATGTTTTTATTTTTGTGGTAACTGAACCTGACATTACAATGTGACCAATATTATCCTTTGTTTTTAGTATTTCTTCACACACTAGATATTCTTATTTATGTGACAGCACATTATTCATAGTTGTTAGTATTAGTTGATAAAATAGTATGGTTAATGTACAATAATTAGATTAGTTTATTTTTTTATTAATTTAAGTAATTTTTTTGATGTAAGTTATTTAATTAATTTGATTAATTTTTGATGCTATATCTGTAAATAAATACTTTTCTAACCTAGTATTCGCAACTCAAATTAGTAATGTATTGATTTTGTGCGGACAGACATACGGACAGACCGTCACCTATCTTACATATTTGTGTACCATGTAATATTTTCTTCTACATCACCAACTCTCAAGCTTCATATTTTTTATATGATATATACTCTAAGCATATAAGCATAATTTCACATATTTATAAGTGATCAGCTTTATATACCTATTATACCACTCGACAATCACCACAGCGTATTTTTGTTTTTTACACTTGTTGGCTTGGCCTGGCGCATATGTATTTTTAATCAACTTTCATGAAACATCATGAATGGTTATAAACACTACTACGTATGTACATACAATGTGATAGAGACTTTTGCTCTGGAGCAGCTTTTCCTATTACGTTGAGTGAGAAGATGGCAAACTTAAGGGATGCTTTTGCCTATAGTTATAGGTATGCCAGCCTATACCATGACATCTTTCCTTATTTCTCTCGAGAGGAGATGAGCTTAAGGATTTCTTTTTTCCCTATAACCAGCCTTTAGGCTGGTTTTTTTTATGCGATCTGCTACGGAGAACGTGGGCGGAGCTTGGCATGATAATAAACGGATTAAATGCTAATTTATTCCTGATACGAATCATGGTTATCACGCAAGTTGCGTGCGTTGCTATTATCCACTACTAGCGTCTTCGGTTGTTTTAATAAATATTTGCATTTCAATAGCAAATTTTAAGACAGGTTGGTACATATAAATCAAATTATTTCATGTGTGCTTTTGTACGAAATATGATGTGTTTTGGGAAATTCGAAGACACGTAAAGGCCAAAGGAGCAGACGCTCAACTATAACGTACTTCTGTACTTCATAAGTAATTTAGGTTCATTGTTGCGAAGGTTATTGAAAACTACAAAATGCTTTGTTATGAAACGCAGTAACTACAAAATCAGGTAGAGTTTAAGATTATATACATAGGGATTTTCATAACTGTTGCACCAATTTTGACAAGCTTTGTTTCCATAACGACTTGCTCAATGTAAACGTGTAACATCTTTGTTTAAGGGTGACGATTCAGGTTTCCGAACAACATAATCAACTTGGTCACAGTCAATTGCTATCTAAAGTTGCATCTGGTAATACCAACTATGGTGTTATTCTTCACACAAGATATTTGTGAGGCACATGGTAAGCATTTTGTGGACGTGATATATGCCACATAGACTGAAAACGAGATTTCAAAATTTGTTGAATATTCAATGTCGCACTTACTAAATCAGTCATCTTAGCAATAACCCTCACCTTGTCACATCTGACAATGTTTCGTTCCCCATATGAAATAAGCTAATATTGTGGAAGGGTGTATGCTCGGGTGAGCAAGTATAATATCGTGTATTGATGACGTGGGTATCGGGCTCGGCATTTTACAACAGATGCATGTGGTTTTTGAAAAAAATGTGGGAACATTCCACGGGGGTCAAGGGAGATTATGTGGAAAAAGTGGATTTAAAATGTCGAATTGTTGTATACTGAAAGGTTACTAAAATTGGTGCAGGACATATGAAAACAACATCGTTCTACCTTGATAGCTAGAACGATTACTGTATCTTATGAAGGGGAACGTAGCATTGACCATCGGACAAACAGTTATAGGGCACATAATGTGTTCTCTTGAAGTTGATAACTATGAACATAGCGGCTGTTCTTAAAAAACATGTCCGCATTCAACATCATTTTCTTTTACCGCAAATTCCGGTTTACACATATACAATTTTTCTATTCAAATATGATTTTGATGTAATTCGATTGACGTAATGCTTTGACGCCGACGATAAACATTCAATGTAAGAGCCTCTGATAGCATGTCTTCCCAAGTGCACGGGTTTGCCCCATTTAAGTATATTCCACGGCGACATGTACAGTTCAAAGATCCTTCCTACGAACCGGAGTAATCAAATGCAATCACTAAGAACTTACAATTGGCTTAACATTTTCCTCCATCCAATTGGTCATCAGGGTTATCATTTGTAATAGAGCCCACTACTCCGCTAATATTTTTGGTAACCATGCTTACATATAGAGTTATTTTTAACGCTTTAATATGTATTGCTCGAGAATATCTTCCGATATTACTTTATATCTCCAGCTTTCATTCAATCATTACCTAGGGTGGTGAATGTTCTCCTCTTATGGAAAAATGTACACGAAGAAACAAAAACAGATTTGATTGATATTTATTATTTATATCTATGAATAATCTTTAATAGAAAATTATTTGGAAATAGTGAGCGTGTCGCTAATGCTTCAAGCAGCGTTCCACAGACTGCCATCGAGTGTTTCTGACATTTTCTATAAAGCTGTCTCGCCTTTCCTCATTGTTGTGCTTTAAGCATTTTTCCTGGTTGTTGACGTTTAAAGATGGTATGCAACGGCGATGGTCAACCTGACAAAGAAATTTCTTAGCATTTCGAAAACGAGAAAGTTGTAGAAACATATTTATCAATGTCAACATGCTTAGAAATTGGCACTTACCCGTAGTCGATGCAAAATAATTTGCTCCTGGTACTCCAGAATGGTACTTATCAAATCCGAGTTTTGGAATTCTGGCCATGTAACGTTGATGAATTTTAAGTAAGCAGAACTTGCTTCCCATAGTAGGTAATCAGAAACCCTATAGTCTCCTCCAGTTCTGACCAAAATGTCCACAGAATTACGGGATTTAAGCGAGTCTTGCAGCAGTTCTTCACTCACATCCGATAGTTTCAGCGACTCATTCTCCACACCGTCCAAAATATTTGATAACCCATCACACATTTCATTTTGGGCGGAGTAGGCAAAAGACAACCGTATTGTTAGTCTTCTGTTGTCCTTAGTGTACACACATGTTTTGGCAAATATGCCCCTTAACTTTGGGAATGGCATTTCCGTCCAATTTCCAACAACGTCCCAGCGAATTCCTCGTTCTTGTAGTTCTTGCCTAATTAGAAACAATTGACAACATAAAATAATAGTGATTCCTATTTTGATTTCATCGTTTGTAGGAAATGTCAACAAACCTTACCTTCCTTGACAAAACTGGTCCATTCTGTTTGCGAATACGTTTAGCAAACCTCGTACTTCATCCGGTTTTCTCTTAAAGTTATCCTCACTGAAGGAAAACACGCTCAACTCTTCAATGTTCATGTCCAATGCCATCTTAACGACTTCTAAAAGTTTTTCTTCACTATTGGTCGAAGGTACAATGCAACTTACAACACCTGACAATATATTACTGCATGATTAATTGTGAAGATATGCTTACCCTTTTACGTGCCCATCCACAGTGGAACGGAGCTTCATTTTTTGCGAATAGCGACGATTTCTTTGAGTTACAATAGTCAACAATTACTACAGTGACCGTTTCAATAAGCTGAGAGAACTATGTTATTTTCTTACCCATCCATGATAAAAGCCAAATGTTTTGGCATTGGACCGTGTTGTAATATTTGTCCGCATATTTTTTCGGAAAAACTCCTGGAGTAATCCCTCAGGACACACGAATTTGACAGATCCAGAAATTGACTCTTCACTACGGAATCTTCAATAATATTCCTCTTTATTATGTCCAACTTGTTCAACATTTTGTTCAAATACATATTTTGTGTGCTCCGTGGCGGTACTCACATGTGAAAACATGTTTCATTCCACTGCGTTTTTATATTGAGTCTTCCGACGGAGTTGGTGCTTCGACGGACTGTATCAGCCCCGCCGACTCATTTATAATTAAGTTGTTTTGCAATAATGTATTTGCTTTTGTGTAAAGTGTAGACTTGTAACATTGTTGTTGCATATTAGCAAAAATGGAGTATGCTACCACAAAATGCGTAAATGATTGTACAAACATATTATGAAAATGAGGTAACATTTTTGCCTTTGTTGTGTTTCATGCCGAAGCGGTCATAAATATACTGTGTATTAGCACTGTGTATTTACGACGAAATCATTGATGGAATACTATACAAATGTATGTAAAAAATAGCACACTGTATCATATCGTTGGTTTTGCCAATCGTTTAATGTGCGTCAGAAGCTAGCATATAAGTCATTGTTATGCTAATATTTTGTGTTGAATAATTGCGAAATTAACAGTCTTCTTTATCGCGAATCTGGCCACATAATTCCAATTTTCGTAATTTCGGCAGAGATACACCGATCTTTGTAATGGTCAAGGTACTTTTACTTAATAACGCATACGTGTATACGTAAGATACCACTACAAACGTCATAACAATAATGCGATACACAACAATGGAAATACGTAGTGTCATCTGCACAAACAAAATACGCATTAAACATGAGTGAAAATATTCATGAATACGATTAACAAGGACCGATACATTGTATTATGCGGCTATTGCAAAATAGGTTTTTATTTTAAGCACATCCAGATACTTAATACGCATTATGTTTTTCTTTGTGATACGAAAAACTTTTTTGTTTCAAATCGTTGACACACGAGCAACGTGTCATTTTGAAGCTACAAAGACGAGCAAGTACAAAAGGTGTATCATGAATTGCAAGTTAAAATCGTTCGGTCCCAATTTTGAGGTCAAAGGTCAAAAACTGAAAATTGCATTCTTTTCGTACGTATATTCGAAATGTTATGCTTCATTAGTGCCCCAATGAGTGCATAAATTACTACGGCAACGCTACCACTGGTCATTACGTAAATCAATTTTTAAAGCGCAAACGGGAAACGGTTTGTAAAGTTACACTTTTTTGCACAATGGTGGCACAAATGAGTTGACGTAGATATCGCCAGAAATTGGTACGGATATATACGTATTTCGATGCGTAGAATCAGAATTTGCCACTGTTATCCTTTTTTATTGATTGTGGCGTCCACTATAAGACAAAAAGCTGGGAAATATTTTTCACATCAGAATTGACTGAAAACCAGGTGTGTTTGTATTTACAATTAAGTACACTGGTTATCATGGTGAAAACAGTTTTCAATTATATTGGTCGTGTCGCCCCCAAAAATAAAAAATAGGAATTTTTAAATCTAGAATTGGCTATATATTTGTAGTTGATGCTATTAGACACGTTATTTTAAATAGTAAAAGTTGTTTCAGCCTAAAATTAGGAAGAAGTGTGTGTGGATTAATTTTTTATTGACATTTACAATTTTACAATTAAGTTATCATGTGGAGCCCTAAACAAGCAAGTACTTAACTGACATGGGAGTCCGTTATATTGCTACATGCTTTTTCCCACCGTCACTACTCACGGCAAGATCCTCCAATTTCTTAACTTATGTACTCATCCTAAAGCAAAATTCTTAAGCTATCCAACACCGTTTAAGTTTTGGAAATGCCATGAGTATTCAAAATCATGTAAATTACTTTTCATAAATACAGCTCGTGTGAGCATGCACTGATCACTAACAGTACAATTTAAAAATGTTATGCTTAATAACCGATGTCTATTAAGCTCCAGCACATATCATTGTCAAGAGTTTATAGGATTTTTTATTACATACACTAGTCGTATCCATGGTATAATGTAATATAATCCAACTTATTATGCGAACCTAATATTGACTTATAATATATATAATTGGTATCATTATTCCTAATTTTAACATCGTAAATGATATTAATGTTAAAGTTAAATTTTTTCCCACAATATTGGTTGATATGTTGCATACCAAATGATTGTTTCATAATATATCGTAATGTTTCATAAAAAGTTTCAATGAATTTAAGTAGATTATGACCTATCGTGGTAATAATTTGTATGAAGTATGTCATCTGTATTTCCTACACAAGTGCCGATTACATGGGATGCTGCAATGTGTCACCCAATTATGAGGATCCAACATGTGGCGAATTACATGCCCATTTCACTGCAACCAAAACTGTAATACGCTACAAAATGCCTCTCAACTTATGGCAATGTGGTATCTATGCGTATACTCCTTATTACAACCATTTATGATACGAAGGTATCCCATTCAAATATTTCGTCGGATATAAGCGCAACTTATGACCACCACGAATAACGGAAACAAGACTATTTATTAAACTACTTGGCTCAGTTTAATCATATGACATTCACCAATGTTCCTTTAAAATGGCTTCAAAATTTTATACGAGCATCCAATTACATTTATATTTTTATAATATATGATTGCGTAATTTTGCGCTATTTTTGGGAACGTTGCCCCGTTTCACTCATTTTAAAGCAATCCAGATTACCTCCTTTATTACATTTTGTTACGTCTACCCATATACTACCTCCTTCTACAACCTAATTAGAAGATCCAAGATAAACGTATGATAATGGGAACAAGTTGAATTTAACTTTGAGAAACATGTTTTGGCTGTAGGCTATCAAAAACATCACATTCTCTAATTTGTGAAATCGTGAATCGCCCAGAATTGAGGGAATTCGATTATTTAAAAAGCAGAAGGTTGCCAATGAGTTATCGCAGAGTGTGTTTTCTCAGATTTTGCAATTTCAATTCTGGGCCGTATATATGGTCCTTGGAGTGGACGGAGGGCCGGTATTTTGAGAGCGGAGACCACGTTTTGAAGCTTTTGGATACAAATAGGGTTGGTTCAAGAGTAACGCATCAGTCTAAATAACTGTACCAAATTTCAAGAAAATCGGAGAATGTGATGTTTTTGATGGCCTTCAGCCAAAAAATGTTGCTGATTTACGATTTGAGACTTTATGGTTGGACAACTATTTACTGCTGACAGCACCTCAGAAATTCTCGTCCTTGTTTACTTGTACGCAGATACATAATGCTCTTAATCTCCTCCTCAGACAGCTTATCATTTCCGGATTCACTTGTATTATCACGCTTATCCTCTTCGCCTACTAAAGGGATTTTGACAAACTTCTCCCGAAAATTAAATTGGAAATGGCAATCATTCTCCGTGTTGGCCTTAGAAATTTGAATATTGTAATAGCAGGCATTTTTCAAAACCTTCACATCATTTTTGCAATTAAAGTTAACGAGTCTGTTGGAGTATTTTTCATTTTGACTTATAATATTCAGAAACGACGCAATAGCCGCCGAGTGGCTTACAATAAGAATGTTTTTTTCTAAATTTTCATCCTCATTTTGTAGTAGCTCGGTACACATATTTAATATAAACTTAAGCACTCGCTCCCCCGCCTGCGAAACGGACTCGCCTTCAGGAGCAATCCAGTCGGACATAGGCGTTCCCAAGTTAACGAAATACTTCGTCATCTCATAATACGTAGAACGTTGTAATGTTCCCAAGTCCTGGAATATGTATACATTATCAATTAATAATTAACAAGCATTCCATTTGTGCATATATAAATGTATTCATAACTTACAATTTCCCGTAGCTCATTGCTAACATCGATACAAGGTTGAAGTTCTGCTTCATTCATTTCTAGAATGAGTTCAGCGGTTTCTCTTGAGCGGCGGTAGTTGCTTGCATATGCCTTGTCAAATTCCAAATCACAAAAGTGCTTCCCCAAATCACTGGCTTGTCTTCTACCCAAATCAGATAATCCGTTGTGATCCACATCATCTTCAGCCTCGACACCCAGTGTCGCATTACTGTTTGATTCGGCACTATTATCGTTACATATTATGATAAATGATCAATTTTAATACCGGAATATGAATTAATTCTGGTTTAGGAGTAACTTACTGTCGCACTAAGTACACATTAATTTTTGAAGTCATTTTTATTTATATCGGCAAATTCTCGGATAAAGGTGACTGCTGGATCTTGTATTTTGCAAATTGTTCTGCCTTCAGAGAACTTTAGGAACACAATGGCGCTTTTTCATCAATGCACGGGCTGCGGAGATGTGTACCGCAATGTGTTGTGCGAAGTTGATTTATTTTGTGTCGCAAATGGTCTACCTTATGTTTAAAATTACTTTCGTCATAATAACAAAGAATATTTCTACTGTTGGCCATAATAGCCATTGCTTGTGCAATTTGTATTCCTGCTTTTTCTGGCTACGTTTCAGGAGTATGGAAATTTTATGATGAAATGAACACACCATATATACTTGAAAACTATATTATTATCTTCGACGGCAATTACTACCACATCGTGGTATGCAAAACGTTTTGACGCAAACGCACAAAAATAAATTATTACTACTTGCGGAAAATATGAATTCATGAGATACCTAGAATGTACAATTTCAACATAATACGATTGTTGCCATCGCATTTTATAAAAAATATCAAATTACAGTTTTTTTCTTAGTGATTTTGTCTGTTTCAGACATGCAGAAATATACGAATAACACTTGATTTACAGTGCTGGATTCTTCTACATATCCTTAATATAATTTCCGATAAGGAAGCGGTTAAGTAAGTTGTACGACTTTTTACCGTCATGAAATTTCGTCATGATATTCCGATGAATTTTTTGTTTTACAATCAATTTGTAAAACGACTCGTGGGGAAGTCTAGAGGTTTTTCTTTTTATTCATTACTTCCTTCGGTCGAGTTAAACAACGAACCGGAACAAAATGTCTAAATGATTCATTCAGTCCTGAGCAACCATTACTGGAACATTTTCTAAAATTATTCTTGACAATTAAGTAACATATCAGTACTTTGTCTTTTTTCAGTTATTTATGTATTAAATAAGCCCCTTGAAAATCTCAGTCGGATTAAAAACATTTTTACTTCATTTTTAGCTCATTAAATTCCCTAACCACAAGAGCTCAGCCTTGTATATTTTGTTAACTAATAATTTCGCACGGTCCGTATAAAAAAAGCAATATAAAGAGGGCACCCAACAACTGTATTCATTGCATTACACCCGGGACACTTTTCGCTTCATTTATAATTTCCAGTGATCAATATATCCGCTCATGCATATTATATATTTTTTCAATCCGTAACTTTGTTTTGCTCCTATGAATATGATAATGAGAGAAGGTTTGAATTGCAATGTCTCCTCTCGAATGCCATGTTGATCCGACAAGAATATTTACACAGTGCATGTCCTGTGAACGCTAGAAACATGCTCAATTTTGTTTAGAAGGAAGATTTTAAGTGACATTTCATTCAGTTGATTCTATTGTGTAGTGCAATGACGTGCCGCCAACCGTGCGAATCGCTAATAGTGTAGTGCAGCGGAGAAATGAACTTCAAATGTCTTAAAACTGTTATGTATGATGGTCAATAAATGAGGTGACCGATGTTATTCAATCTCAAGATTCATTCTCCAGAACTGCAGCAGATCTCAATCTCTGGTGTGCAATGCACGCGTCTCTACATGTTACAAACATGACAATGTGCGAGTACTGAGCAACTCGATGTCAATAGAAATATTAATGGACTACACTACAAAAACGATTTAAAAAAATTAGTGGTACTTTCACAGTGTATTGTGAACCACAAAGTAATCCGTTGTACTAATTGAATCTGATGGTAGCCGTTTCATAACCCAATATGTACTGATACTTAGTAGAAACGCCACCACATTAAATATTGATCATGGGTTCAGATCTAGCATCTAGACGTTCCAACAAGCAGATACAGTTCCGATCAAGCGAATGATAAATTTTCCAGTTTTTTGCGCACGCGTAGCGATCATCACAACGATGTATACATATTTTAGTTTGATATTTTGCTTTACTCATCTCAATATGTTTCAAATTACTTTTTCGTGTTATGAATTTATGCAATAACAAGTAAAATTTGCTTTTGACCAAGTGTTGAAATTATTAATTAACCCAAATAATTGCCGAATATGGACAAAATTAAAATCTAGCATATAACATCCAGTTCCTCCACGACAAAAGCGTCATGAGCTTAGTTCATTGAGTTGAACGAAACTTCACATTATGCTTAGCGCATATTGATGCGATTTGAACATACCTGGCCACTGGGTGGTTCAGTACATTTACAAATTCAATGACTTCATATTCTGCAATATAACATTGAACTCCTCGTCAGTTCAAACATGAATCCGCACATCATTGACTCGTTATGTCGTATCAGGATAAAGACAGTAATTTTTTTGTCATTCCTCCTCTTATTCGGTATCCTCCACCAAATCACCACTAAAGAAATAGTCATCAGGGCGTTAATAAACACGATTGGCAGCGAAAATTTAGTCAACTATCATTGTGGTTGATTGATAGTGACTCCACACATCCAGATTGGCTAAATGTACCATTCATGTCATAATTCGATTGCTACTATTGACGTTTTGGAACAAGTGTAATAGAGAAAAAAGTTCGGATCTCCTTCTTTATAAGATTGTACAATAATTCGTGAAGATTCTGACGAATTTCGCGGCTTCAACCAACTTGGATTGCAAACACTCCTGTCGGTGTGACTTGTTCCATTACTGGAACAAAGCGTCTTGCATGCATCGGGGATGAGATGTTGACCGTTGACTGAGACAATGATTGCTGGTACACCAAATCGTGAAATGACATATCTTACGCGTTCGATAACTTTTCTCGAACTTTTCAACTTTCAGCGTAACAAGGTGCAACATCTCACAAGAAATCGATGGTATTGTGCAATCCATCATATAACACTGATTATGAATCCAGTGGAAAACATGGGAATCTGGAACACCGCCAAAACTATTTACTTGATTGATAAGCTTACTCATATTAAGTTATTTTACATTACATCTCGGCCACTCCACTCCTTTTTTATTTTCTTGCTGATCAATGTTGCTCCGTTTCGGCGGCTTTATTTGGATGTAGTACGTGGAGCATAAACGCATATATATGGATGGGGGTTTATTTGCTTCACTTCCTTCTGATATATGTAATTTTATTGTCGCTTTCATAATACTCAAAGACGTTAAAAAACGGGTTACAATATCAACGTATTAACAGCAAACATGAAATATTACTTTATTCAACATGACATATTCAATCAACGTTTATAAAAGTTTCCCATGCTTTCTTCAGCTATCTCGTATCTCACCATATCTAACGCCTTCAGTACAAACGCTGTGGTCACATACTTGCTTCCAAAATACATAACGTCTTTCCATATATAAAAATTAAACGCTGGGAAGCTCCAGTCGTTTTTATCCTGCTGCTCTAAAATCTTTGGGCAGAAATCCAAAATAATATTCTTGGTCTCTTCGTCCTCCTTCCACATATTCAAGTTCATTGCAGCAATGATCAGACATGCCAAATTCATTGGATTCTGGAATTCCTCAGTAATTGTTCGAATTCTCTTGTGAACCACTCTTTTGAGATTTTCCTCGAACCGCAGCCGAACTCCTCGAGAGGCTTTATCAACCATTCTCGAAAAGTACGCCAAGAGTAAAAATGGATTCGAGTAATATTTACAGTTGTCCATATTCCCGCCGGCGTCATCAACATGCATCAATTGTTCTAATGCATTATCCAATACACGCAATGATGGCTTTAGCTCGTCGCTGTCGTCCATTTTCATATAGGCCAAAAAGAATGTAAAATTAAGGAGTGCTCCTACGTCCACGTGGCACTTGTTAAGTGACTTTATGTGATGTATTGCGTTCTTGAAGTTATCGCGGCTTGCCGGAAGGTAAGTAGTGTATGCCCCGCTCTCATCCTTCATACAGGAGGAAAGCATTCGCCGTGCAATTTCTTCACACTCTTCGAAGCTGAAACTGCCAGTCATCCACATTGCCAATAAGGTTATGCTTGTTGTATCTATGTCGTCGGGGAGTATTGTATCCCCGCCATGAAGAAGATAGTTGAATGTGCCAGTTATTTTGTTCTGTTCCTTCTTGGTTGCTTTGTGGTACGCCTCCAACGTTAAGGGGTTGAAATATTCCGGGATCAATGTCAATATGTAGGATGCATCGTACAAAATAGGAATCGAAGGTATTCCGTCGCTTAAGTCGTAATTCTTGCTTACAGAACCTTCATATTGCCAAACTGGGCTATACCCCTTTTCCATAAATGTCATTGCTCGGCGCTTCATTTTTTGGTAGTCGGTTTCAGTTGATTTCTTTTCTGACGAGGCCTCATAGAAACAGTCCATTTGATTCATGGACAGACATGGTACGTCTGGAATATTGCAAATGTAAGTTTACGGAATTATATTGTATTTATGTGTACTTTACTGAGTTTTACCTGATAGCTTTATTTTCAGAAACTTCTTTTCCCATTCCGTCATCTTTCCTGCTTGATTTCTTTTTGCAATTTTTGAAATATTTAGCCTCTGATTATTCCAGGTGAGTTGAAGGAAACGAGAAACGTTGGTTTCGTTGCAAAAGGTGTATGCTGTTTTAATGCAGCCAATGCATAACAATGTTCTTTTTATATGTAAATATTAGTGTACACAAATACATTTTAATATGCTATACATTGTTTTACAACACATGTTGTGCAGAGAATAATTGCACATATTGACTATTATTTGATAATTTAAACCACATGTATGTGGGCAGTTGAAACAATATTTTATTTTGCAAGACGTATTTGTAACACGTTTGATGTAAAATACAAACTATACTTTTCAAATCATTTTTTATAAATATTGCGGTAATAAAGTAAACGTTGACTACCTTAGAAAGAAAGGTAGAGAAAACCGAAATAGCATAGAACAATCACTACTGATGTAGTAATATGAAAACTCACGAAGCATTTTTGAAATAAAACACAACGATAAAGTAGAATGGCTGAAATTTTGAAATACGCTGTTTTTTATAATTGTTTTGTCTAATTTGAAAGTAATTTACGACTTGGATTTTTTGGCAGACGATGACGTAATTGTTATCGTGATGAACATCAACATTTATGATGATCCACTGAAGCATAAAGGATTTAAGCAACTTATCGATGCACGTCTGAAGCGGCTTGAAAAACTTTAATGGTCGAAATAGCTGTGTATATAGTTTCTTTGTGGTTGACCGAAGCGATGTACAAATTGGCATTAGTGTAGTTGATTATCCACAAAAATTATAACATTGTAGAAAAATGCCGAGAAGACCAACGTTAAGATAAATTGCGTACAATTGCATAAAATGTGTTTAAAGTTGTTATCAAGACTGTTCTGCCATTTATCTCTACTATGCTATTACGCCAGACAGCCCAGCATTTCAGATACGTATTGTTGGGTAACCGGCTTGGAATTTTATACATGCGAGACGTAAGGGAAACTTGCTAATGGTTTCATAGCACAATCACTTGGTGATATTATGTCAGCCCATGCTGTCGTTCTTAAAGAGCTAGAACATTATACAAGTCACAATATGTCATACATTCCTTCCAGGTGCTTCGAAAAGAAATACAACCTTGAAAGTAGCAACATTTTGTATCATGTCCCTGCTGTTGTAACTGCGGGTGCCCTATGTACTATCAGGACTAACGTGATGATGTACTACGTTCGTGGGCGTTATCACAATTAGATACAAATAACTAATATGTATTTTTTACGATCATAATAATAATAATACAATATGACATGTATTCTTTTGCCTCAAGGACAAAAGAGAAGACGTAAAGGTAATAAATGTTGACTGGTAGGACCAGGCTCGCATTCTTTTCACTGTCTCTTCACTAGACTTGTATGTGAGGTGGATGCATCTGATATGCTGCGGGATTGATTCTGGCGGAACGTAGGAGATTTGGAGGTTCCTCTACTGGGCAGCTAACTGCTGGCCACGATGTTTTTGGTGGTAATTAACTGTTCTACTGCCGTGCAGTGACGACGAAATTTGACTGCTTTCAGACAAATGTTTAGTTATTGGTGTTACCACCTGTCACGGAATTACTTCGCTCTATGTGTCACTGTTAAAAGTGAGACCTTGAATAACATCGGACTCATAATACTTAAACGGCCAACAACCAAGCAGGAACAAAAAGGTAGTTGATCCATATTTTGAAAAGGTCTCACCTTACATGTTCATTATTGAACATGCTTGATAAAGTAAATATAAACCGTATTTATATGTATTTTTGTAGTTGTTTTTTCTCATAATACTGATAACGAATGATCAATTGTGAGTTTCCATATTTCAGTACTAAATCAGCATGTTAATTACTTTGCTAGTTATCTGATACGCTTTGACAATCATGCATGCCACCATTTAAGAAGTGAGGTAAAAGTTGCAAGGTCATAACCATCCCACAACAGCGACATGGAAAATATTTTGAATGATGGAAACCAACTTTTAGCATTTCGTAGTTGTCTTAACAGAACCAACAAAGCTAACCACTTAATTTGTTTACTAGTAGGAAAAGTTTATAGTCCATCCGAATTCTGGAAAGCCCTTTTGTTTTTGCACTTCTGGATATAAATGAACCACGACTCCTTAGCAACCACCAACACGATCTATATCTTGTGTAGTTAGGGATACCATATTGCTACAACTCATAACATGTAGCAACAAATCAGAGGATCGTGGCATGAAAATTATTGACTATCGTGTCCCACGGCTGTGATAAATATCCACAATCTAGCAAGAAAACTGTAGGTAAGCATTTACAACAGCGTACATATGAAGCCATATTTTTAATGAATCGGTTTTCGATCAGATAACCGTGTAAGCATTGGACAAATAACTGGAATTACCACATTTTGCATAACCATTATGACATTACTTTGAAGCACTTCATATCATATAAGCTTACATAGCTTGTGGGATCCCGTCCATAACGCGGCTGCAGAATCTTTCACATGTTCTGCGTGCTGATGTCCCATGTTGTGAAGCGCGGCGGCGCCTATCGGCGCCGCCATGCTCACACGTGCTACATAAATGTTTCCTTCATATTTCATTAGTTTTATTACACCAATTTAGGCATCGGCCCATGAAGTTTTAAATCCATTTTCAATTATTCAATCAATCAATCCATCTCATTTTTCAATTATTAATATTACAGATTCTTGGCTCTAGTATATATATACGTAAATAAAATGGATTTGTAAATATATGATATTAACCTAATTTTAGGCATTTAAAAATATATTCTTCACTTCGTAGTTGCAATTTCCAGTATAAATACTGACGCTACGTATTATCAATAATTTAATCCTTATTTAGAAGAATATTGTTTTTAAACTGATTTAAACTAAACTAAATTTTTAAACTAAAATAATAAACTTTAACTGATTGTATTGTGTGATTCAATATTTTGTAACCTAGTTTTGACAAACAACCTGGTGAATAGAAGTGCTCACTGCGAAGTTCAGTTAACATGCTGCAATCCTATAAGTAAAGAGTTATCGTAAATGCATATGAAAAAGTATTGTCAATCTTATTGTATGTACCCATTCTAGAGCAGGGTCAACCAAGTAATGGTAGCATTTCTTTTACCGAAAAATACAAGAAACATAATGCAAGTTGTTCTCTCATGTTCTGAATTGGATTCTCTTCGTTGAAGATTTCTTGGTAGTATTTAATATAATTATTAAGCACATGGAAAAATTTCCTTCAAGCCCACACTTCCGTATACATTACGCACATAGATTTGTTCGTAGATTTGCGTTTTCAAACTGCGATGACGCACTCCTTTTAAATTAGTAACTGTTACTTCTGTATTTTAAGCGTCTACTAAATATAATCAGAATCGTTGTATTTTTAACGATGACCTTAGTACACAATGCTACGCTAGAAGTGACGAATTACTTTATTTTACTTCTCAGTAGGCATTTATTCATGATACGGCTGAAAAACCATCCCGGATGCGGACAGGCGGAAAGGGGATTTCCTTTCATTTAAAGTAACTTACATATTGAAGGTAATTATTTGAAACTAACAAGCGACGATATATTTGATGTAAACATGCCATCATGGAACATTATTCATCTACATTTACTGCACTGCTGCAACTGGAAATATTGAGAAAATTACACGAAAACAACTTCAAACTATGGACCTAACTATATTTATATTCAAGATTCAACTGTACGGGTAATAGTGAACGAATTCTACCTAAGTGCATGGTCACATTATGGTAACATTAATACTACATTCATTGGAATGTTTGAGATTAGTCACTGTCGTTAGATGTGCGCTTCTGAAACAACCATTTGAAATAATATTGTGAAATTTGTCTGATTAAAATTGCAACCTAAATGGTATTTAGCAAATACGATTGGAATATATGCCGTCAGTATTTTTGAATTATAGCAATTTAGAGTAATAGTTAGCTGGAAAGCATTAAATTTGTAATTTCTTTTAATAACATATTTTTGTAGCCTTTTTTCAGCTCCATTTTAACATGTCACGTCTGCAGCGAGCAAACATCATACCCATTTGTGGAACGGTGTCAAACCTTCAATCATTACTAAGCACTCTTTTTGATAACAATCACTTAAATGGGACTTCCTAAAAACCGTCCCAGGGACACCATAAATTGTCAAGATTTTGAACATAATCACAGTAATCCCTGCAACCATCGACATCCTAAAAATAACCGCAACTATGGTTTTTGACTTTCTAAGGGCAATCATTTAAAGGTGTTTACGATTGACACAGTGGAATCCATCAGAACCAGAAGGCAATGTTGAAAACAAACTTTCGCCATGACTTTCGGATGTGAAAGGTTAACATTATAACAATAACAGTCCACTTTTTGTCTTCGCGAAGTTCTTCCATAATGTTCGGCTATAATGTTCTGCGATAATGTTCGGCTACAATGTTCTACAATAATGTTCGGCTATTTGTTCTGCCATAATGTGCCACCATAATGATCGGCTATAATGTTCTGCCATAATACTCTGCCAAAATGTTCTGCCAAAATGTTTCGCCGTAATGTTCTGTCACAGTGTTCATCCATAATGTTCTGTCACAGTGTTCATCCGTAATGTTCTGTCATGCAATTTCTTAAACATTTCGTATAAAAAATATTTAGCAGAGCATGCTGCAGGCCTTCGGCCTGCCTCATGTTCTGCGAAATATTTTTCTCTCCCCATGTTCTGCGAGCCTGGCTCGCGGCTCTGGAAGTTTCTGCAGCCGTGGTCCATAATAAACTCGTGTTACATATTGTTATTAACTACCGTAAGCAGGTAATGCGTGAATTATATTTAAAGCGATGTAGTTGATTGTGTGCGTCGGTTTTTCCGTATCAAATACTGCCTTGTACTTTGCAGCTTTGCACACAACACGGTTCTCGCATAGCCACGAAAGCATTTTTTTGCAGCACATCTATCTTATATAAGGAATCCATGATTAGCTTACATGTGTTGCTACAAACGGCTGCTGCGCGATTGGATTACGGTTTGGGTAAGCACGCAAAGCTGTTCAAGTTTTTTCCATGACTCCATGGGTCAACTTGACCAACTGTTTGAGATATGCAGTTAAGCAGGTGCGAGTCGCTTAATGGTCGCAATATTTTATATCGTAAATTGATGTACAAATGTAAGCAAACGTAAAGGAAGGTGCAATGGGTGCCGCCATTGCTGAATGCTACATGCACAACACTTCTGGTAGTTTTCTATTCGGGTTTGGGTCCGTCCTATTTCTATTAATATATCCTCCGCTTTCATGGCCTGTTGCAGCAACAACGACGTCTAGGAGAGTTTTGGCATTTTCGTTCATTCTGCATCGGAGCACTTCCTGTAGTTGGAACGCAAAAGGAAAGTTGTTTTTTTCCTGATTCGCTGAAGCAATAGTTTCCATTGAACGAATTTTAATATGATACTTCTCTGAAACATTCGCTTCTTTAGCGTAATATCTCGATTTACGGATATATCGGTTGCCAAGATTCTAAGATGGGACAAACAATCACAAACGTTAGTCCTTGCAAAAGGCACACAGTTTAGTCGAGCAAGGCGCGTAATAGGCGGAAACTCAAAACAACTGCCCCGGGTTTGTAGCGAAACTACTAGTCGGGTGGGCTGTGATGATGTTGGCGGTTTCGCTGTCGTTTCTATAGGCAGGTAATTTTTCATCCATAATAATTCATGGAGTTAGTGCTAATTTTTCGTACGATATTTCCTTGAAAAAAAATTATTTTCTTTGGCACAATGATTAATTTTTGTGGATGAGAAATTATTGGTTTGTTCAAATATTAATTATTTTTATGTGTACCAAAAATGACATTTTAGGGCAAATGTATTTTAATATGATATATACCCTGGTATGCACAATGAAGCTGTGAACAATTAGTTCACTTACAATGATGATAGGTAAGCCTTGTTGATGAACTAACATTGTCATGGCTTCCTACTGTTATACTCTCATGTACCTTGATTGCAGATTGACAAAATGAAATGCCCTTTCAGTTTACGTCCAGCAGCCAACAAGTTGGTTATCGAAGTGGCTCTTGAAGAATCAAGTGATCGTGTGGTTTTAACTGCTTTTCTTCGTAACAACTGGTGCGATATTGAAATTTCTGAACCTGTGATAAAGCGAGATTGGAGAAAAAAAGTGACGTTGTATTTGAAGAATAGTGTGGTGTCACCATGTTCATGAGGCATTCTCATGAGTCATGACCATAAAAATCACCGGTCTTTTGACTTTGGACTAACTGAAGAGTAGAAGAATTTGATTGCTGACTGTTTTAAGTATTAGACGTGCCACCACATTACACCTGCACTTGTGGACATTTCTTAAAGAATTATATTTGTATGCATGGCCGTTGACCTGGACAAATTTACTTTGTCGGTAGAAGCCGCAACTGGGGGGCTAGGAATAAGGAGGGGTCCTGGACGCCCTACGTAATGCGGCAATGCATTACAAGTAGAGTAAAATTTTAAAATGTATTTGTAAAAAAAGTTTGTTTTGTGTCCCAAAAAATATCCAATTTGCCAAAATTTTAAAATGAATTGTCCATTAAAAAATATTACTTCATCTAACAAAAATAAATACAAGTTAGTGTGAAAAAATAATCATTTAGGTGTCAAAAAATATTTTTTTTTCAATGAAATATCGTATGAAAAATTAGGACTAAAGTGATGAATTTCTATGGACGAATAAAATATTCTCGTTTCTACATATGTATCTAATTCACTCGAAGGAACTAAAGTAGTACATTGAAGGCCATATTCAGCTAAGCAAGTTACTGAAAAAAATGTTCAACTCGAAAGTGAATTGTCGTCTCAGCAAAATGGAATTGGTGAATCTCCTAATGGCTTACCACATGCAGGCGTCATGCTACGCCGCTCCTGCTCTTGCAATTAATGAACTACTGTGGTTCTCTCCCTGCAAAGCATCTCCTATTGGATACTGGCTTCTTGACGAGTGTACTGGTGAACCAAATCACAATATGAATCCTTTAACATTCCATTCATCCATGTTTCAGATGGGATTGAAACTTGGATTATTTCTTGCAAACCACTCAATCTTCCTCCTTATGCTTAACATAGCACCGTTTGTTTACGTCGGGCTGCTTATCTTATGCACCATAAGTATCCGCTTGTACACTTCAGAAATGGAAAGGATTTGCAACTCGACAACTAATTTCGTCAAATTTGGCATCCGGATTTATAGGAATATTAACTACTCACAATTCTGATGAACTGCATTCAAACGGTTGGAATAGCTTTGGTGACGATGGTGGTAGCAATGCTCTTTCAGTCGCTAAGCGGATCCGCCGTGATTCGTATTGCCTGGAGAGCAGAGAATGTTATTCCGATTCAAGTGTTTATCTGGTATTTCCTTATTGCGGTTTCCAATGCAATCTTTGTGATTGGAATTCAGTCAAACGTATTTTGCAAATCTAAACAGTCTCTGGAGAACATAACGCACAACGTCATTTACTGTCAAGCTGAGACAAATGTCCACGACCGGAAGATGACAATGAGAATACTGAAGTCATGTCCACCTGTTCGGTTTGGGTTTGGCTCAATCAACTTTGCTGACAATTTGACGCCGTTGGTGGTCACTAAAACCGCAAACGATCTTACCATAATTATTCTGTTGCTTCATTAGAAATTATTTACCACAGCATGAACATTTGGGACTATATTGGTCATAGTGGCTTCATTCTGATAAGGTAGCACATTTCTAATTATTCCAAATATTCTGTTTTCCGGTTGGAAAAATAAATAAGTGATTTCGGTGTATTTAATTCGATAATGATAACTGAAAAGGATGCATAATATTAGATTTATCAATAATGTACAATTTGTCATTAATTTTAAATGTATCAATAATTTTACAATCTAGATTTTTAAATGTATCAAAAGTTTTAGATTTATCAATAATTTTAAATATATCAATAATTTCAATTTATCAAGAATTACAAATGTCTGAATAATTTTACATTTATCAATAATTTTAAATGTATCAACAATTTTAAATGTATCAATAATTTTAAATGTATCAATAATTTTAAATGTATCAACAATTTTAAATGTATCAATAATTTTAAATTTGTCAATAATTTTAAATGCATCTATGGTTTTAAGTGCATGAGTAGTTGTAGTCGCATTCTCTTCAGAGTTTTGCACAGATCCCCCGGTGCAACTGCCACACTTGATTTGAAATATTTGAACGAGTGGTTATAATTACTGAAAATCTGGCTGCAGAAACGTAATAGTATGTTCACGGTGCAATGTGTCTTCTTGTCTGTAAATGAAGAAAAATATATATTATTGTAGTTAAATTGCAAAGGAAAAATTGATTTCGTGTTTGAAATTGATTTCCCGGTGTTCGCTTTTGTTTCGTCTGTCTAACTACCTATATAGCATAACACTAGTAAACGAAAATTGTAATTACAATTACTCTCAAATATATTTTACCGTATAACAAATTTTGAATGCAGCAAGTTAATTCCTTTTTTGAAGAACGTGCATAATGCATGTAGTATTTGATATGTTAGCGTGTCATCAATAAAAATTCTTATGTTTTGCGACCGTTCCACATCTGCATCTATAAACGACACTATTCCGCAGCATGTATACTAAACTAACCTAGCCATTGTGCGAACTATGGTTTCCAGAGCCAAGTGGTAACCAAATGTTGTGGCCTTGCCTACTGTGTATTTTTCAGGTATTATATGATTGTATTTACATTTAGTAAAAATGAAAATAAAAACTACTATGTTATGCGGGAAATTAAAATCTCCACGATTAATTGGGTTTATCAAATATATGCGGATAATGCTCAATATAATTTCATTGATAGCATAAGAAAATCATAAGGAATAATTGGGAATCTTCTTCGAAGCTTTGCCATGTTAGCCGTACACCGTGCTCACCCTGTTTACATATGTACATAGGTTTTCCGTATGGTAACGTAAACTTTAACAATGTTCTATGGTGCAACTCACAACATAACGAGGACAGTGGTATGCAAGTTTGTATGTATATTTGAAAGTGAGTCAATTGTCATATTTTGTTTATTTGTAGCTAACTCTATGATGGAAATGGGTATATAATTACATCCACATCCGTGTAAAATTTGTCATGATGAGCATCCATCAATGCAAATCGTAAATGCAACGACGAGCCGTTAAATTCATTTCTCCTGAAATTGCCAGCAACGGCAGCTTCTGCAAAAGTCGTTAGAGTATCCAATAATTGGTATATTTAGTGCGTTTTTGTGATATCTTTGACTTATCTAAAAAATATTTACACATAATTGATCATCCGTTAAAACTGGATCCATTTTTTCTATATGGTTGTATTGAATTCTTTTTCTATCCAATCTTGAAGCAATATGTATGCATGCCAATATGATAACCCATTTGCCGTCTGCTCGTCATAACTACGTCATGAATACAAACAATTTCGTATAATATTTGCAGTTATCATTGTTCAATCCATCGTCTACTCCTTCCATTAACTGGTTTAATGCTACAGGTAAAATGCATAAAGATGGTATCACCTTTCATTTCGCTATTTTTGTTTACAATGTGGAATTTACGCACCGAGAAGTTTGTTTGGGCGTAATTTAATTTTCACCCTAAGCACCGTCTTGACTTTGTTCGTATGTATATTAAATGACCGGTTCGTGTACTGTCAAACAAATTTAAATGCGCTTTTCCGGTGTTAATTTATTTTAATTGGTTAAGACGCCTGTATTTACAATGAGAAGTGTGTAATTTGTTTACTCCTTTTTCTTGGGGTATGAAGCCCACTTGTGTAGAGACTCGACGGGATGTCCAATCAATATCTCGTTTGCTCCCAGACCGTCACCAGGTATATTTGCTAAGCGATGTTGTGATTTGATTTTCCATAAAGGCTCTTGTATCGGTTCCTAGTCGCGCACGGGGAAATATTCTTTTGAATGCAGGCTCATAAAGGAAGTATTATATTTTTCGCTCCTTTTATTTCTTAGCAAAAATTGTAAAATTCTAGCTGTGTTTGTTTGATCAAATCCTAAAAATCACCAAACGTACGCACGTTTTACTCTGCCGACATTTCATGTAGTGTACTGCATTGCAGAAAAGTTACATCAGTTAAAACTGTCATTTTGCGAATCCGGGAACCATTCTCATGTCCACATATGTTATAAAAGTTAACCACTATATTTCAGGTGCTGACCTGTGATCCGAATTAAGAGACTATTCATTCATGTCAATGTTGGCGTTGTTAGAAAACTAAGTATTTACATCCTGGCAGTGACAACTATAACTTATACACAATATACAGGATTTTTAGCTAGTATTACCGTACGTGTTTGTGTCTTTGTCAGAATAGTTGTAATTTAGAGGACAATTCACCGGCTCCAGTCATGTGCGGTCACTCAGACTTCAAATAGGCGTTACTTTTTTGACGACTGGCAATAGTCACAGCATGTATTTGGAAAAAAATCAGCAGCAATATCATTTGCAGAAACACGTGATGCTGCTTTGTCATTGCTTTAGAATTAAATAGTATGCACACTAAACTCCAATGACTTCTTTGTTCTTATGAAACATGTATTAATTCGGGTTAGTTTTACATTTATTGAGTACGACAAAACATTCAAAATAAACACAAGAATACCGTAAACTTGGTTTCGATGCTTTTCCCTGACACCGCTTACGATATCAGTTTCTACTAAATAATCATTCAATTGATTCAAGCATTTCATTTCATTGTAAGGAAATGTGTGAAAATACATTTGAATATTTGTGTATTCCAGTACCATTTGTTGAAAGTAAATTGTATTATGTAGATATCTGAACGTATATTTAATCAGCTGGAAATAAATGTTTCCGGAGTTTAGCCTTTAATTTTTAAGTACAAATTTTTATGTGATTACACAAGCATGGAGTCGAACTGTTGTTGGAAATGGTTGTCATCAGGTTTGCGATAATTAAATATGAAATTGAATATTATTTGTTTGAACATATCGTCTCAATTGATTAAGTTATTTTTTCCTACTGATTTTCCATTCTTTTAAAAAGAACGTTTTTCGGAACTGCAATGAATTTTAGACACATGCAAACTTGAGGCAATATTCATTCAGCAATTTTGTTTCCGCTACTCTTGAGTCAGTCTCCCTGCACACTATTGCATATTTAATTTACTGTCGCATGCATCATCATTTTGAAATCCATTTACGTACCTGAGTGTTCAGATCCTTCAACTTTCAGTGGAATGATTACATGCAATAAAGTTTCGCAAATATTTTACGACGCTATTCAGCTTGCTTCCAAGGTTAATAATGGTGTCACTGGTCAATTATCAAACGTTAGCTTAACTGAATGTGACAATATATATAAATAGATCGGTTGCCAATGACATTACACAGTTGATTTAATAGCATTTTGCATAAAATTTTGCATAGCTTATATAATCCATGCAGATCATGGGAGACGTTTGAAACTTTTGTTCATATCTTGCAACGTATGCCCGATCAAGACACAACTGTGTATTAGTGAATGCACGTACACTAGTATCAAAATTGTTGCAGTTATGTAATCGAGAACTTGGTTCATTTTCCGTCACCGGAGAGTTCCACCTTTCTCAGAGGAGGATGTTTTTCCATGCAATCAGTATATTGCCAGGGTTAGACTTCTGTGCTCATACAAGCCTAAAGTGAGCTTAGTACCGAACAACATTTAAAGAAGATGAAGCCTAACTATTCTTAATTAATTCTTGAAGCTGGGCCTTGGAACAAAGTCGTTGTCAGTCCCCATCCAATACGCCATCCTTCTGTTAATGCACAATTTACGACAATTAGAATATTTTGGGCTCTCGGAACCTCGAACGGATTACGTTACATTTCATATGTGCCAATATGAATATAGTAGCGCAATAAGAACACGTACCAAGCAAGGCAATTACTGTGCCAAATTTGAACTCAAATTTAATTAAAATTATTATTATATACTTACCCAATTCGTTATTGAACAGTTTGAATTCCTTTCCTTCCGCAAACAAATTACTTTTTGTCCCCGTCAATTAACCCCAATTTAAATATGTGAGTACTGTGGCAGCGCACGAAGAAAAACAATAAATTGTCCTCAGTATGCATTGTGCTGCTATCCATCCCATAAAACTTATCATTGCGTCGCCATCACAGCTCGATAACTATAAACGCATTGGAACGCCGTCGACATCCCAGCTTGTTAAGTATATCTCCGAAGAAGGCTGATGAATCATGTGTATCAATTGGCTGTCTCACAAGGTAGGTCGAATCAAATCCCAAATAGCTTCCGCTAACGTTGATAACCAGAATAACTTTGCTGGGGAATTATATTCGGTCATATCTAGTAAAAATAAAAATACAACATGTAAATTGACTTATTACAATAAAATGCATTCAAGTTACCTGGATAACTGATTACTTTTAAGTGGTACGAAATGTAGTTGTGGCATTTCTACATGACCCATATACCGTGCGTATTGAGAATGCGTTACTCCAAAGCTATTGGTTTAATGCTTTATTAACTACCGGAAGCACGAAATGCTTGAAAGGGTAGTTATAGCGATTGATCCGTCTGTATGTCTCTATGTCCGTAAACACTCTAATTTCCCTCCACGTTGACCGATTTGGCTCAAATTTTGCATAAAGGTAAATGGCCCATGGCGACGTTCCCAATTGATTTTCAGCCAAGTACCTCATCATTGAAAGGGAGTACGTGGGTCGGAAGTTGAGGTGGTGGGGGTGACCTAGGCGTCACCAAATTGTATTGTATAAATCGATATGGGAGTTCAAGAAAATCATTTTTGGCCGCGTCATCATGGGTCCAGTCGGTGACCTGGCGGTGGGGTATAGGTATGGGGGTTCCCATTCGCCAAAATTTGTATGCCATACATCGATGGGGATGATCAATTTGAGCCACAGAAACGTACTACAATGGTAAAATATGTCTTCACATTTGCTATTATTGCATTCATCACTCTTCCGGTAGTTATGTGTAAAGGTTACACCTTACTAGTTTTTATTTGTTTTACCCTTGGTAATAACAAGTTTTCAATCATGGAAAGTAACACACATGAAGACCTTTACATACCATGGATAAACGTGTTCGTCGTATTCACTTCTCATTTAACTCATTTCACGTACATGATAGCTTCAAATTGACAACGGAAAATAATATTGGGTTTTCCACTTATCTGGATTATCAAATTTACCAGCCCATAATTTGGTGTGATGATTGTGTTATCGGGGCTCGTATCCTGCACTTAGTCGGAAAGAATTTTACATCTAAAGTCGGTAGTTTATCTATGCTACACGGGTTGAAATTCCTTGTTATACTTTAGCACTGTGGCTTAGCGTAGAAGTAAATATATGCCTCAATTACATGTCAATTACGAAAGTAAACCACCCTGCGTATTAATATGAATTAGTCGTACTGAAAGTAAATTGGGCTGGTCGAGCAAAGAAGTTCCTGACAATTTTCATTTTCGAACTGAACTTTTCAGTAAACTGCAGAAAGTCGTGTTATGCAGGCGCACTGCAAAATTGAAATTGTTGCCACAGCATTGCGGGCTATTTTGTTTCACAAATGATGCGTTCTGAGTTTACCACATGTGCAAAATTACACTAGCCTCGCTGAAGTGGTATATGGTTGGTTATTCATTTATAATTTGCTGAAATATCTGTACTCTGACTGTAATGATAGCAGTAGTGTAAGTGCATATACACAATCACATTACAGTCACACTATACCTATACTACGCATATGAGTAGATCACATATGTGAAAGAGAATATTTTATTTGTCCATAGAAATTCATCACTTTAGTCCTAATTTTTCACACGATATTTCATTGAAAAAAAATATTTTTTGACACCTAAATGATTATTTTTTCACACTAACTTGTATTTATTTTTGTTAGATGAAGTAATATTTTTTAATGGACAATTCATTTTAAAATTTTGGCAAATTGGATATTTTTTGGGACACAAAACAAACTTTTTTTACAAATACATTTTAAAATTTTACTCTACTTGTAATGCATTGCCGCATTACGTAGGGCGTCCAGGACCCCTCCTTATTCCTAGCCCCCCAGTTGCGGCTTCTACCGACAAAGTAAATTTGTCCAGGTCAACGGCCATGCATACAAATATAATTCTTTAAGAAATGTCCACAAGTGCAGGTGTAATGTGGTGGCACGTCTAATACTTAAAACAGTCAGCAATCAAATTCTTCTACTCTTCAGTTAGTCCAAAGTCAAAAGACCGGTGATTTTTATGGTCATGACTCATGAGAATGCCTCATGAACATGGTGACACCACACTATTCTTCAAATACAACGTCACTTTTTTTCTCCAATCTCGCTTTATCACAGGTTCAGAAATTTCAATATCGCACCAGTTGTTACGACGAAAAGCAGTTAAAACCACACGATCACTTGATTCTTCAAGAGCCACTTCGATAACCAACTTGTTGGCTGCTGGACGTAAACTGAAAGGGCATTTCATTTTGTCAATCTGCAATCAAGGTACATGAGAGTATAACAGTAGGAAGCCATGACAATGTTAGTTCATCAACAAGGCTTACCTATCATCATTGTAAGTGAACTAATTGTTCACAGCTTCATTGTGCATACCAGGGTATATATCATATTAAAATACATTTGCCCTAAAATGTCATTTTTGGTACACATAAAAATAATTAATATTTGAACAAACCAATAATTTCTCATCCACAAAAATTAATCATTGTGCCAAAGAAAATATTTTTTTTCAATGAAATATCGTACGAAAAATTAGCACTAACTCCATGAATTATTATGGATGAAAAATTACCAGTATAAAAACTCAACTGTGAAAAAATTGCGATCGCCCTCGCCACAGTCATTTCAAGAATCTTTCAACAACTCATCATGATGGCACATGAGAAGCGGCTTGATACCAGTCATGCACAATTCGGCTATAATAACTGACTGAGTACGAAAGGAAACTGCTGTTTTCACCGTTCGTCAAATCGCTCATCACTACTAAAGAAAATGCTCCCAAACGTACATATGCTTTCTTGATGCCACTAAAGCTTTCGCTAACGTCGACCATGATCTGCTTCTTCGTAAATTATGTGACAGGGGTTTCTACTATGAGACTATAAGACTACTAAAATTTTGGTTCAATCATCAGACATTCTTGTGTCGATGGAACGGAATATTTTCGTCCCTTTCAATGTTTTGAAGGGAGTATGACAGGGTGGACTTGCTAGTAGTAGATATTTCGCAGTTTATATGGACCAGTTATGCAACGAATTGATAATAAGTGGGATTGGCTGCAATTGACTTGCAATGTCATAACATATGCTGATGATATATGTCTGATGGCCAGCACGATAAAAGGATTGAAAGCACTATTAAAAATTTGTGAAAATTATGCAGCTACACAAAACATCACCTTCAACCCTTCTAAAGCTTTCTGCATAGCTTTCATTCCCCGGAATATGAAGTACGAGTTTACTCATACATTCAAATGAAAACATGAATTTGTACAATACGTTTTGCTAGAGCCGCTATTGTAATTTCCAAAGAGTTTCCTCTCCCACTCCTCAGGTCAGATACGGTGACGGGGATGCCCTAATGTCGTGTCTGATTTCTTTTTCACACATATCAAGAGTGAGTTGAAGGGGATGCCCGAATCTCGTCCTTCTAATAACACCTATTTTTCCTAGTCTGAAGCCATTTTGATTTATTCTCTTTGTAATTTACTCAATGTACACTGCCTGATAAGCAGGCATAATTCACCACTTAATATTGTAAATCTAACCTAACATAATATGGATACCAAACTATTGATTGTAATTGTTAATTGATTTACTGTGTCTCCAACAAAATCAACAAAATCACATGTATATATATATATATAAGTTTTAATCCTGAGGCAATGTTCTCCATTTACATTATAGCATGATGCTCTATGCACTTAAATGTATATATGTTAAACTGTTTTATGCGATATATGATACGAGAACCCATGCTATACAAAATATTTATTAAACGACAATGTAATTAGATCCCATTGTTCAAAATTCACTCCTCCCAAGTAAAGCTGCCAAGTCTCTTTACAATGCATTGGAGCAGAAGTAAAAAATTTTACGATTTAATTGACGTATAACATAAGTTAAGTTTTAACTGACTACATTTCAAGATTCTGGATACACAAACGGCGTTTTCTGTCACAAATATTATAAGATCTATTCAGATTGTTTTCATTGAAGAAGATTGTATTATTGCATCTTATTGAAAGGAGATGCAATGAAGTTTTCTGGAATGAACAATATTTTGAAGAACCAATCAGGAGCATTCAGTACCGAATTCGGTACCAAAAACCATCCTATCAGGCTGCATGCAGTGGGAGTGGTCTAGGCAGTCAGAATGCGAACTGAACACATGTTTGCTGTCTGCTCAAGTCTGCTGTCCGTCAGGTATAAAGAATAAAAGCGAAGCTGCTCGTACTTTGAGCATTTTAACTACTAAAGTTTGCGTAGTATTTATCCTTTATTAAATAACTATTGTAAACGTGAGCAAAAATAATTTAAAAGTGACAAAATGTCATGTTTGGGTCAAATAACTACTCAATTAAGTAAGCGCGTTTGTTATTGTTTACATTTTAACTTTGCCGTTCGAATTTCGCGCGCATTCTATCATTGGTTACCTGTTCGTCCAGTCATTTGACTGCATTGCATTGTGGGAGTTGCTAATCTATTCCCAAAAAACTTCACACATGCTCCATTCAATAAGATGCAGTATAATTTTGTTCAATGAGATTGTTTTAAATATAGGATGGTAAGTCTCGTACAACTGCCTAATTTTTTAGCATTTTAAAATGCTCATGTTATTATTTACTACGAACAACGGTCTTGATCTGTATGATCCTATGACCCATACTCATTAATCAATCACATAACTAATTGCTGACTTTCGGAACGGCATTGTAGCGCAAATCACCGCAGCCACCCATATTTAATATAACACATTGTTGAATAAAGTGTGCGTCGAATAAATGAAATCGCCATACGTTTGGCTGGCTATAATGAACCAATTCATTGGTGACTTTCATTCTTTACTTCAAGTTAGGTTGTCATGCATTCAACGTGTTTCAAATCTGTAAAAGTTGCAAAGGTGCATATTATGAAAAACTGTTATTAGTGTTGTTCCACGTGTATGAAATCACATTACATACGACGCATACTGTCTAAGCATAAGTCGCAGAACACGTTCATGCCGTATATGTCAAGCGTTGTTGTCGGTGGGTTGTCCGCTTTAATTTGGAACCATTTTCTTGTGCATATTTTTTTAAAATTCTGGCATATTCTATTGATCACGTTTAGTAGAAGAATTCGTACATGTTTTTCAGTATTCTATGAATAAACCACCACTTTCCTAATAACATATTGTTTTAAATAAAGAAATTATGAGTTCACATTATGCATAACATTCCTTTGCATACTTTTTAATACACTCCCAACGACTGTTCCTGGTCGCATGTAGAAAATGTGTTTGCCGCTTATCACGCTCTCCTTCATTATTCGAATGCTGGATGGGGCATTGAACCATTTCAGGTAACAGGAGGCTTCCTCCAAGCTGAAAGTGTGAACATGATCTGAGTTAATAGCTCAACAACGTGCCTTACAAATGCAACCAATCTCCGTTCTAGAAAGTATGCCTGATGTTCCCGGCGTTCCTGTAGTTGCACTTGATATTCCAGAATGGTACTGAGAAAATCCCACATTTTATATTCTGGCCAAGGACACTCAGCAAACCTCACGAACGCAGAGCTCGCTTGAAACAAAAGAAAATCTGAAATTCTATAATCGCCTCCTGTTCTGACAAGAATGTCAACAGGACTGCTTTTCATATTGCCCATTGAGTTATGAAGCAGATCCTCTTTAACATCAGTTTCAACCAGATGGCTTCTATTTAATCCGTCCACTATAGTTCCAGCCGCAGTACACATTTCAGTATACGATGAGTAGGCAAAGTACACATGCAAACGTAGATGATTCCCATCTTTTGTGCAGACAGACATCTCACCAAACATTCCCCTTAACCCGTCGCTTGGAATCCGTTTCCAATCACCCAACACGTCCAATCGAACGCCCGCCTTTTTAAACGCTTCGCTAAATGTAATATAGCAAAATATCATTACGTGATTCCACCACCTGATATAGAAAGCACTGTTTTGCATACCGTAGACCAAAAATGTTTCCCATTCTCTCTTTTGACATCTCCATGAACTCTTGCACTTCTTCCTGTGGACGGTTAAAATTATCTTCGCTGAATGAAAACAACGACAGCTCACTAATACCTAGTTCCAACGCCATGATTACTGTCATGAAGGCATTTCTTTCACTGCAAATGCGACATACGTTCAATCACATATGCATTTGCCAATGGTTGACTCATTAAATGCTAATGTAAATTAGTTTACAAAAATCGGTTACACAAGTACGTACCCTGATCTATGCCCGTCGGTGACTGAGTCAAAGTTTTGTTTATTGGCAAAACGACGATTTCTATGAATTATTCAGATTAGTCATAATTAGAAACGAAATTAGAATGAAATAATAAAACTTGTATTAGTACGATTTTCTCACCCGTCCATGATAAATGCCATATGCATTGGCAATGGTCCCTGCTTTAGGATTTCGGAAAATAATTTTGCGGAGACGAGTTTGGAGTATTTCGACAAGAAACTTTCATTAGTGGAAAGAGGTTGCTTGCCCTTCCCGGCAATTTGCTTGAGGCTCATCGCTAAATGACTGAACATATCTTAATCGATAAACGAAATTGGTACGGAAACTGAAGTCCAGTGAAACTTGGTAGCCGAACGTTTTCTGTACGGCAGAAATGAATGATGATCAATATATACTATTCTAATATCTGATTTGTTTGAGGAATTTCCTTAATATTTGTAATATTTTGGAGACCAACGCACAATTATAGATGCGTTATAGATTTTCACAATTGTACGGATGGCATTATTTTTTCCGACTGTTTATACCAGAATCTACGATTTCGTAATATGCGTGCATTCGATCATTTCACAGTATATATCATGGATCTAATTAATATCAATCATCTACCTCTTTCATAGAAATTGGCATCTTTGACCGTGTGGAAATGTACGCAAGACTAATAAAAGTTGTTGTGCATTATTGTAAAAATCTATAAAAAATATTTTTATTGCCAACAGCAAAGGTTATGGGGAACATGTTCAACAGCAAAATCATATTGCAAAAAACTAGGTACAAGTGCAAGTCGAGTTCAGTAAAACAAAGTATCGATTTTATGCAAAGGATATTCGGGAAATCCGAATATGTACTTTGTTTGCTGTAATACTGTTATAACACAGTAGCGCGCACGTAAATTAATTAAAAGTTATGGTTCTAGTAAAACTAAACTTTAGTTAGCTGCTCTAACTTGTAAAGTATTAACTATGGACAAAAATTCTCATCATTTGTTGTTTCTACGCATCCGATTTATTTAGACCGGATATATTTTAGCTGAAAAATACACGTTTCAAATTCCGGCGTACAGACTGACACATACGTTCTTGTGTCCAAATTGAGTTTGACACCAAACTGACTTCATATTCGGATTATACGTCCAAAGTTGCCTGAAATGCAATATTTGATTTCTGTCAACTCGACTTACACTTTAAACGTGTACCTAGTAAGCGTGCTGCTTGTCTGGGATCCAAACACTCCCGAAATTTGGAAACGTCTTGTTGAACAGAGCCACGTACTTAAATATAATGCATGTATATGTACCTAATTCCGCCATTAGATAATGGTGGATATGTGTTATGATGCAATTATGGTGCTCATTGTGTATCATAACAACTTAACTTTTTTTGGAATAGAGTAATTATTGTTAGGCAGTGTACAGTTTTCGGTGCGTAATTGCATGACTGATATCTTTTCAGCTCTGGTAAATATATTGGAAAACAAATTATTTAAAATAAATATCAGCTCAAACGGTTTTAGTATATAATTATTGGGTCGCAATAATATTACGTCGTGGCTTACAGAGACCTTGCCGCATTGCACTCCCATTTGCGCAGTCCATTTGAATGGATACTTGTGTAATTTGTTTTGTTCTAATCCGGTGAAAACTTGAAATATAATATTGGCCGTTCCTTGCAGGTGCCCAACATTATGTACATACGTGTACGGTTGATGGTCCGACATTTACCCTATTTGACCCATCATTTTTTTCTGCGGAGTTAATAACAGACTGGGTTGGTTATCAAAACCCGTTCTGATGAAATGGTTTTCATACATTTTCCACACTTCACCCAATACTTCACTGGTGAAGTACACGTTTTTCACATGTGAGGATGAGATGAATTGAACCCTGGTGAAAACATGTGATTACCGCGCGGCGTTAACTGGTGCATAGAAACTTCGGACATAAACATAATTCTATAAGTCTTCGCAGAGCTAATCGGGAGAATTCTGTTAACATAAATTCACCTAAGTGATGGCGAGTCTGGTATTCCTGTATAGTGTGCTTGCATCAATATATTTAACTGTAACTATGGTTACAAAAAACAATTCATACGGCATAACTAATTAAGTACACATTAAATTCTTGGCTCCCGCCTGCCCTAACTCATCGAAGCATTTAGCCTCTGGAGGCAATGTTCGCAATTGAGAGCATAAATTGATGACATATTACGTACTTCATGCGACATATTTCTTTGAACATATTTGGTTAGAAACTAATTGCGTTCGTTACTCATATCTGACTCTGAACGTTATTTTTATGCTGATGCAATTCATTTGATTATTATTTCGTCTTAAGAAGGCAATAACTTAAAGTACTACAAAGGATATTGTTGTTTGTGAAACACGTGCAACATTTGTAATAACATCTAAAAGGCATTGATTTGTTTAATGAGATGCACTTAGAAGCACTTACAGTAATGATACGTTACCAATATCTTTAATGATTTAGGGTAAAATGTATAGCTCTCTATTCAAGGGTCATAAATGTAATATTTATAATCCATGAATGCATTTCACATCCACTTGACGGCCAAAACCGCATCTGACGCAAAACAATAATGGATATCCCTGTAATAAAATTGCTGGCTAATGTGCAGTCTAGCTTAAACCTTGTGCACTATACATATCATTTGTATATGATGGATAAGACATACAGTGTTGTGCATTTTTTAACTACGCTCCATTATGACACAGAGCAAGAAAGGGGAAAATCAAAAAACAGAACTATGCCAGTTTTATTTTGACCGCATGATTATTCATGGAAAAGCTTATGGTATTTAAAATTATCAAAATTGCATTCCATCTGCAGATATAATGACGTTTCTCAACAATTTGGTAATCGGCGTAGTGAAGTTCCACGGTTAAGTAGCAAAACGTAATAAATGTTTCAGGAAATGCGGTTCAGTTACGAATCTGTGTTGCTGTTGTGTAGTATTATATTCAGAAGATGATGACGTTGATCAATTCTAACTCAGATTAGCGCAAAGAGGAATATGTTCATATCGTACGAATCACGTCTCAGGTATGTATGGTGCCGTGTGAGGATCCTACTTATATTCTTCACATCTCCACAGTAAGAGGACAGTGGATAATTCGTTAATGTATTTTTTCCGATTTCAAATATTTTAATGATAATTTCACGACATTATCTACACCGGAACTCGAAATTAGTGTGGATATATAGTCCATTCAATATAAGCTATTTGGGACAGAGGTTGAATACCACTGGTGAACTGGGAATACTTACATTTCGAAAATTCTTCAGCAAATAAAAACGTATGTGGAAACTGTACGGCAAGAACCTTCTCGACTATATTATAAATTCAATATTGGCAAGGGTGGCAATTTTAATAATTGAACATAATATACATTTTCCTTGCAGGTATTGATATTCAGGATCACCTTTGAAAACTTGTGGGTTGAATAAGCATTGGATTCGTTACTAAGCTGTGGAAAGGTCGTGAAACTTTAATAAATTGATATACGCTCCACTTAACGGCCTTTACCAATGCAATCAAAACTAGGACGGGTGTAAACCCGAATTAAAAAACTACCGGAAGTCTGATGTGTGAAATTTTGAGTAATAAAGCACCTATTTCATCTTCCAAGACCCTAATCTTGAACTTTTCTAACAATTCATTTTTTACCACTTGGCCCATCAACATTTTCCCGGAGCCACCACTCCTACAGTTATGAGAATTGACACATGGTGTGGTGACAAAAAATGATCAGCATAAAATTCTCTATCGGATAGGCCAATAAAATTTTTTGCCCATAAGTATGCATGGGGAACCTTACCCCCACCGTACCCCCGGGGTTGGTCCCCGGCACTCCAAAATCAATACCGAATAATTGTTTGACCTGAGGAACCTCTATGCCAAATTTGAACCAAATCGATCAACGTTGAGAAAAGTTATAGTGTTTACAGACACACTGATTAACAGACACACAGACAGACAAACAGAACAATCGCAATAACTACCTTTATAAGCATTTCATGCTTCCGGTAGTTAATAAAATTGTGAAGAACGAAATCAAGCAGGACCTGCGCTATGTGCAAACTAATTTTGGAAGAAAATAATCTTGTCGATGCGATCAGTGGTATTAGATAAACAATTGGTATAGGGATCTCTGATATTCACAATGTATTTAAAAATTATTTCCTTCGAAACATAAGCAACGTAGTTTTCTCCCGAATGCCTTACGGATCATATTGTATTAATGACAATGTATTTGTTCCGTTAAATCTGCTTTGGTCTTACGGTTAATAGAAAATGCAAGTTAGTGCATGTCACGCAGCTTCACGGGTAGCAATTTTTTCCGGTGTAAATGATGGGCACCGCTAATTACCTAAAAGTTCAAATCATACACATTGAAGAAAAATGACAACCATGTTTGCTTGAGTGGGAATGTTGCCTCAATTACGCACTGTCAACCTATGTCTCGGATAAAAAATTTCCGCACCAATAAATTCCTTGTTGATTCGCAGTGGCTTCATTGCACGGTTACAAAAACAGTAGGCTGGAAATATGTTTGTTACCAAGCAAGCATTATCATGTTATTTAAGGAGTACCTTGAACCTTCAAATACATCATGAGTTGTATTCAAAATTGTACTAAACAAATATTTCAATTAGTTGTTTGCGAGATGACTTCCAGCTGAATTTAAGAAACTTCGGATCAAGCCATTGCATCTCGCATTTGAATTTATACTAAATTATAGGAGGTAGTATGATTAATTGAGTACACTTTCTGCAATAGGTGACAACTTGCTACGATGGACCAATACAGATTCGGAATTGTAATCGTGGTTATGTACTCTCAGAGAAATCTTGCTTCAACGTCGGTGGAACACATCTCCGGTTATTTATAAATTTTAGAGTCGAACTTTTAACTAATGTATCAAATACAATTTTTGTGCTAATTCGGTTGCAATTTTGCCAATCTATGCAAACAAATTGCTGTGAATGAACCATGTGAATCACAAATGTTTTGCAAATAGTCATTGAATAATTGGCATTGGCACACGGGCAATTTTTGCAGGGTACTTGGTGTGATATTTGATATGATGAATAGAAAATATAATACGACAAGAAACTTTTTTTACTGTTGCTGACCGCGGCTGTTACCTGGAATTCACTAAGCAGGTCGCTCTGCATGGCAAATAATATGCGGAAACTGGTCCGTAATAAAATCGGACTTTGAGGAAGGACAACTATACCTCCACATATTTCATTACCGATAACTTGATCTTTTGCGCCGGTGCCATAGAGAATAGAATCATCGTATACTTGGTCTGACAGTAAGTGCAATTTGTCACACGTTTAAAATACACATTTATGTGATCCATGTGTTGATAATATCTGATGTGTCAACATGTTTAGTGCGGAATCCGTAGCTGGCATTATAATGGGAGGGAAATTCGAGGACGAAATATAATCTAACGGATCATCGGCAGACGGAATAAAGCAAGCAACGCGACTCGGGCAGCAGTTTGCGGATGTGCATTTGGCAGAGCCACCGGATATTGTAACCAGCAATGGGCTACGGGAAATGGTTAACATTCCTTATCTTACTTTTGTAAATTCCCGTCATGGCCGCAATAGCATTATTTGAAATCAACAAACGCAATTTATTACGTATTCGTTTTCCCAGGATCTGGGGAGTTCCATAATATTGGAGACGAAACGCTTCTTTAGCCTGATTCCAGAACGACGCGTTTCGGAAAACTGTATTCCATCATCAGGTTCTGGGGAATTTTTAAGACGTACACCTGTTTACATTTTGTTGACTAAGACTCCATTTTGATTAGTATATTTCTTCGTTGCAATAAATAATTAAATCTGTTTATAGCTTCAGCAATGTAGTAGTTTAAAGCTGAAACATAGCTCAACATGTCAACATATAGTTTGTTTTTACCATTCCAGATCGGATTACCAAATATGTCATCAAGATGCCATATGAGGGAGCGTTGTAGAATAGGCAGGGAGCAAAAAAGCTAGTCGTTTTTTGTTTAGTCATTTCTTGAACAAGAACTTCAAACAAACGCATTACTTATATAGCTACCAGCTATGATAGAACAGTGCAATTTTATAAAAATATTTACTTATTTATTGTAACGAGGAAATAGTTAATGGGACTTGATTCTCAACATAAATCAATTAACTAGTATTATAAATCTATGTAACAACGTTGTCTATGAATTAAATTTTAATCATAATTAACAATTATTGTATACAGACTAACGAAAATGAAGTCCTAGTCAACAAATTGTAAACAAATGTACGTCTTAAAAATTCAACAGGTAATTACTATTGCCGCGTAGTTATATATAAACTTTAATATCATATGAAAACAATAATTTATAAGCTTCTATTTATTTAGTGACTTATTTTATTATATTTTTAACAATTTCTTATAACATTTGTGAAATTATAAATAGAACCTGATGACGAAATAAAATTTTCCGAAACGCGTCGTTCTGGAATCAGGCTAAAGAAGCGTTGCGTCTCCAATAATTATTTTTTGAGGATTGCTGCATATCACATATTTGAAGTTACTAAAGGGAAGCAATTGTGCTACTTACACGTTCACATTTCTTGAGTAGCATGTCAGAATATGAACGGACTGCTATGACGAATGCAGGATGCTGTGGTTGCCAGGGGAACTGAGAAGCTATCGGACGGTCAAATCAAAGTGATTTCGTTCCTGCGTTCAAGTGAACTGGGGATACAATTGCTTCTGTGTTGTCAGCAGTAACATCTTGCGAATGCATTTCTTACAATTACGGGTCAACGCAGAATGGTTTGACTGAAAATTCGATAATCCCTGAGCTTAAAGTACATTACCTTGATAATACAGCTGTAAACCAAAAGCTAAAAATTTACGTTTAAATATATTTGTTTGATAATTTCGTTGTATTATATGCACTTGTATTTCACGGTGTCGCTGACCAATATAAGGACAGAAAGTCATAAGCAATTTCACCACATTAAAGGATGGTTTTTGGCACGGATGACTAGGAATCTCAATTCACCACGTAATCACGGCTTCGTAAATGTTACCGCATTCACTTTCAAATACAGTCATTTCTTTTTGAAAGTTCCTGGCGTTGAAAAATCAAAATAGTTGTATTATTATTTTCAAATGACGATCGAACTTTACAAACCGGATGTCACTATTGATGAAGCGGATTGGATCAAATACACTGTGTTGTTCAACGATTTGTATTTTTTACACTTGATTACACTGCTACTGTAATCAAGTAGTATTTATGTTTTTACCAGAGAAGAAAACTCAAAGCACTTCAACAGCAATTCACAACATCTGTTAACAATTTTAATAAAACCAATGCATCCATATATTCCAGTTCTTGGTAAATCCTCATCTTATTCTCAACAACATTTTTCAGAGCAGATACTTCCACTAAACGCATTATGCATATATTTCTCAACATATTTTCAATCTCCAAACAATGTTTCTCAATGATTTAAGCAAATAATTTTGTCATGCCATCTTGAGCTATTTGTTGCATTACCGTGTCGAGTGTCTTGAGGACGAAGGCCGTAGTAAGGTGTCTACTACCCCAGTGTCCGACACCTTTCCAAACATAGAAATACCAACAAAGAAAGCCTACATCCTCTAAGTTCTGCTGCTTGACAATTTTGTCGCAAAATTATAATATTCTCTCATTTGTGTCCTTATCTTCGACAGCCGACAATGCATTGTCGCAATCACCAGACAACTTAGATTCATCGGATTTTTAAATTGATCTTCAATTGTCTTAAGCCGTCTTCTCAGCCGTCGGCTTTCACTGACTTTTGACATGCCTCCATAATTAATGGATCAAAGGCGTTGGGCAACAAATTGAATATGTACGAAGTGTTGAACAATATCGGGAGTGATGTTATGGCATCGGTCATGTCTGGTCTCGATTTGCTTACCAGGCATTCATATTGCCAGACAGGGCTATAGTCGCGCTCCAAAAATGCCAGTGCATTTCGGTGCAGCTTTTGGAAGCGAGTTTCGGATGATTTTGTGTTAGTTGCTACTTCCACAAACAAATCCATCTGCTTCAAAGAAAACAAAGGCGTATCTGCGAACAAAATAAAAAAATTAAATATTTGTTTTAGAAATGAGAGTTTACTGATCTATCAAAAACATACCTCCATCTTTGATCCTCAAATACTTTTACCTCCATTCGGCCATGTTTTCAAGGTAAAGTTGATCCATTTTTCGGATTACGGTTCTACCGGAACGGAATATTTGGTGCTTGGAGTATTGTATGGGTGTTAATACTATCTGTTGGATGAGACCTTGTAATTCGCTGGTATATATGTATGCTTCATAAATACTTACATTGGCAGTATGTCAGCTGAAGTAGCGCAAACGTATATTTACACAAATCTGCAATAATGTATCCCACCAATTCCTCTTCGTGGATATATTTTTAAGTAAAATACAAACTCAGCATACCAGAATACGTATATATGTTTATTGAAGACGCAATTTTAGTAGTTCAAATATTCGTACGCCGCAATATATGCGCTTCCCCTATTAAACACGTTATCACTTAAGTCGGAATAATTGATAAATTTGCAATCTGGGCGGGTGGAAATATTCGATTATACAATAGGTGAGTGGTCCTATTTTGCACACTACAAACAATAGGTTTAAAAAAGTAAGATTTCGTCACTGAATTCATTTGGTATGCGCAAAATCATCTCATCCAATGAACTAAAAGCTTGGCATCTCGTTTTCCATGATTTCATGACTTTGGGAGTGATGGCAAGTATGACTTTGTACCACTCATCTTACATTACTTTCCAATGCTAATTCAAAGTAGTAGCTCATCGATAGAAATAATTGCTTCAAAACCCCTAACCCAAAAAATCAATTGGTGACGCGTCAGGGGACTTGATTGGAATGTATCAATTTGTTTAAAATTATAATGTAGTCTCGAGTGCAGATCTTCAGCGTGTACGGAAGTTAACATGACGTTTGTTAGGTCACATAGTCATGGTGGACGTAGGCTTTGGGGACATCCTCACCACAAAGTTGTAGCATGTGACATTCTAAAACCGGGCTCAACACAATCCAAACATTGGAAGTGGTGCAGACCACTTTGGATACATACGACCATCATCTTCTAAGCAAACCTTTCATCCCCCTGCTTCACAAAGTTTCCAGTTCAACTCAAGTATTATTATAGCCAATACACACTTCTCCATAGCAGTCGTTGACGAAGTATAATGCATAGTTCAACATAACGACAAATTGACACTTTTCACTTGCTAATTGGTTTTCGTACAGGTGTCGGCAGTATATCTTCCGGTTTTGGTGGTAGGATTGTGGAAAGCGTGGAAAATCCTCCTCTTGCGCATTTGGTTGATGCAACTTTTCGTTGATAATTGTTTTACAGTATGGCATTCAATAATCTGGTTTCGCAATTCTCATAGCGTGGGGGCGTTCTCTTTCGATGTCAAGGAGTCGACTTTTCGAACCTGGGCATTATTATGGATTTTGTAGGTCTTTTCTTTGAGATGGCTGAGGGTCCTCCTGCTGATGTCATATGCAAGGTGTTTACACCCTTTAGGATAACACGTGGGGTTAAGGCAGCACTGGAAAGTGCTCGGACTGATGTCTCGCACTCAGCACTAATTTTCATAGGCATTTGGTACTAATAATCAACTTGAACGTGCGGACATAATCCAAAACAGCTGCTTACTTACGTATGCAAATATTAAGCTCCAAGTCCTAACCCAATTGAAAATAAATGCAATGCACTAGAGTGCAAAACAGCGCCATTCACCTTTTGTACTATTTATATTGCGAAACTCGAATAATTTAAGCATTCATTGTTTGTTTGTCTACAAATTTAGTTTATTCATTCATATTCCCAAATTCATTCATAAATTTCTTGACTACTTCCTTCATAATCCCATTCATTTTCATTTAAGACACCTCCAAGAGAGCAGAGCAAGCAGACTGTACTATTTTGTGCTCTTAATATTTTTTTAATGAAATTAATTCATTTTTTGGTTTTAAAAGTCTTGTTATATCTCATTTTGTAGCTAGTTTTGCTACCTATTGTTTAGTGCTAGCTACATAGCTGGTTTTCAGTTTTTCAGTGTCGTTTAAAGATGTTTTTGAAAACGACTACCTGTAAACAAAACTAGATTTATAGCAACACCAAAACATGGGGATTTCAAACTTGCCGCATAACTAGATGCCGTCAATCCAGGCCACTGTGAGATCACTGCCATCATCGTTTCCTGTGCAATGAGCACAACCAAACTCATATCCGCTGAGACTAAGCGGTATAAAAGCATGGTCCTTTTCACGTAAGAAGAAATCTTTCTATTTTTTCCATCCTGGACTGATGACGGTTGTGTGAACAAATTAATCAACAAAATTGATTTACTGATTGATTTACAAAATCCAAACTGATGCCGAACATGACAACTTTCTACATATTATGAAATAATAAGATTTGAACTAAAGTCCTCTTTTTAAATTCGAAATATGGAGACATACAAATGGATCCCCTGCGGAAAATGCGGAGTAAACGGAATGATGCTGAGGTCACCAGGACAATTTGAAGGAAGAACGGTCTTTTTCAAATATCATTGGGTATGCATCACGTGCGGAGCAGCAGAAAAAATCATCGACGAAAGCAACTCCACAACTCCGGATACGGATAAGATCACTGACACGAATTTTAATCTTTCGTCTTTTCCTTTTCATGATCAGGATATTTCCAACAATGTTATTTCAGATTTTGACAGTGAAACTGAAATCAATCTCGAGATCCAGCTACCAAAAGGGAGAAAGTTTCTTCACCTCAATGCGAATGGAATCAAGTCAAAATTTGAAGAAATTCAACATTTGTTAATAAGCGTGCCAGATATATTAGTTTTAGCTATCTCGGAATCAAAATTAAATGCTGCCCGAGATCATTCGAATATTTGTAATATATCAGGGTATAATACATTACGACAAGACAGACAAAGTAATGGTGGTGGGATATTAATTTATGTAAACAATCATTTCGATTATCAGTTAGTTGACATCCCATTTGAAAAGCCATTAGGATTAGAGTGTGTTCTCTTCAAACTATCGGGGTCACATTTTAAATCAATGTACGTATGTTCATTATATTTACCGCCCGATAAAGTAAATTCTGGCTTACCTGACTTTTTACGTCAATTGTTCTGTTTTCTCAGATCTGAGGATTTAGATTTTATTTTGATGGGTGATGTCAATGTAAATTTATTAGAAAGCTCAGCGGAGAGAAAGCAAATTTTTAGTGCGTGTAAAGAATTTAACATAACTCAAGTTATCAATGTGCCAACTAGAGTCGCTATTAGAAATGCACATGATGGCAATTTTTATCAATCAGCGACATTGATAGACCACATTTACGTTTCAAATAAAGATAAGTTCCAAAATTCAGATGCTATTGCTTTCTCTAGCTCTGATCATTATCTTACGTATACTATATTCAAATTAGTAAAGAAACGTCTCCCACCTAAAGTCATAAACACGAGATGTTATAAACGTATTGATTTGGAAGAATTTAAAAATGACTTTAATAAAATAGATTGGAGCTTTTTAAGTAATAAGAACACACAACAACTTTCACCAATTTTCTTTGAGAAAGTAATAATGTCCCTTCTGGACAAACATGCTCCATTAAAAAAAAAATTAATTAGGAGTAGGAATGCTCCTTGGTTTACAAGTAAAATCGTTACCATGATAAAGGTTAGAGATGAATATAGGAAGAAATCATTAAAAAGTAGCAAATATGTGAAAAAATACAGAAAGGCAAAAACTAAGGTGCATAACATGATTAGGAAATCCAAACGAGACTATTTCAAGAGTCAGTTTGCTAAAATGAAATCTTCGGAAGATGTATGGGACACAATAAACTCCATGATTCATTATAGAGATAGAAACCTCACAAAGGTAACAAAATTAGTACATGAGAACGGTGGTGTTCTTGAAAGTGACAAGGAAATTTGTTCAAAATTTGCGAATGAGTTCATTGTGCCTAGTGCAATTAGTGAAGTAGATGACTGTTTTTCAGTTTTAGCAGAGTATACTGAAAAATTTAATGAACTGAACTCTAATCCCGAAGAAGTGAATGTTAGTGAACAGGAAATTGTTGAATCGATAGCATATGTAAAAAAGTGTAAGGACACGCCATCGTCTGTGTCAAAGTTAGTATATAAAAAATTTGCTAGTCTAATTGCTGTACCATTAAGAATACTGTTTTTGAACATTTTTATATCTGGAATTATTCCAGAACATTTTAAGTTAGTATATGCAATTCCACTTTATAAGGGGAAAGGTAAATATACCCAATCCTCATCTTATAGAGCTATTTTTAACTGTACTTTCATAGTGAAAATTTTCGAGAGATTATTATACTGTAAGCTTGTTAAGTGTGTGAGTGATTTGTTGGATCCCAACCAACACGGGTTCAGAGCAGGGCATTCATGTGAAACTGCAGTAGCGCTTTTAACGCAGCATCTTTATGAATTTTTAGATGAAAGGTCAGGGAAAGCAGTAGCTTTATTTATTGATTTTAGCAAAGCGTTTGATAGTGTGAATCAGAGCATATTGCTCAAAAAGCTTATGACGCAATATGATTACAAATTGCCTCCATTTTTACTCAAACTGCTAATAAATTATTTTAAAGATAGAAAATTTGTGCTAAAAAACGGTAGCTATGAATCTGATTGTTTTGCGATAAAATCTGGCGTTCCTGCTGGCTCAATTTTAGCTCCATTATGTTACACAATTTATGTTAATGATATAGTTAATGCCATTAATTTGCAATATTTACTGTATGCAGATGATCTTGTCATTTATGCTAAATGTAAAACATTTGATGAAGGTGTAGCTAAGTTATCGGATAGCTTAGTGAATTTGCTTAAATGGTGTGATCAGAACGGTCTGAAACTGAATGTAGCAAAAACCAAATGGATGGTTTTTTATAAGGCTAAGGATTACAGGTCTGCGCGAGAGTCAGTTAGTGACCTGGTGATAAATGGTGAGATTGTAGAAAGGGTTACATCATTTAAATACTTAGGGGTAGTTTTAGATAGCTGTCTATCTTTTGATGGTCATGAAAACCAGGTAGAAAAACGAATGGATGGGGCTCTGGCTAAACTTTATTCGATAAGGCGTTTGCTTAGTGAAAATATAATGAAAATGATGTTATCGGCCTATATTGTAAGCATTGTAGATTATGCCATTATTATTTGGGCGATAAAACCCATGAAGCTAAATATATTACAGAGGAAAGTGAACAGATTTCTGATAGCTTTTTTCCTCCCATCATTATACAAACGTCGTAGTAAGAAAAAGCGTAATTTAAAAATGGGTGATGTAGTAATAAATGATCTATTAAAAAAGATAAATTTACTCACATTTAGTGAACGTAGAACTCTCTCGGTACTAAAATTTGTTCTAAAAAAATATAAGTCAAAAATGTTTTCAACATATTTTTCGACCAGAGATGAAATTACTGAAGACAAGTTTGATTTTAGAATGATTGTTCCATCGCCGAATACTGAACTATATAAGCAGTCAATAAATTGGATAGGAACTAATTTATGGAACCAATATTGTAAACATTTTAAGCTTACTGATTGTAAAAAATGTCCATTTGACCAATTAACAGAAATATGTAATCACAAAATTTTAGAAGAAAGAGAGAATTTATATGTGTAGGTTTTTATTGTTAAATGATCACAACTTGGTTTTGGAGTATGGACCGGCCATGTTCAATTAATTATAGACGGTAGTTTGTAAATCCACTTATTGTTGTTATATTTTAATTGGTATTACTACATTGTGTTAGGGTTTAAAAGCAGTTCATGTAAGTACTGAACCTTCAAAACACTATAATAAAACCACTATCTATCTATCTATCTATCTAAGATATTTTCTTTGAATGACGAAGATTAATAATTCCTGCATTGTTATGCAATACATAAAATTACTTCAAAAAATACTTCTTTAGAATCGACAGTTGCTTCAGTTGGGAAAACCATTGTCCATGACGCTAGTGATCAAATAATATTAAATATAACTAATATAGATAATAATTGGACAAATATGACCACATCAGATAAAATATTCTTCAAGTAAATTACATCCCCACATTGTAAAATTTTATACTCTGAATTATTATCACCAGTTCCAAATCATTCACTTGATAATTGTTTCGGTTTCACATAATATTATGTATTTCTGTAATAGTTTTATATTTATATATTGCAAAACACATATGCGCTACAGAACTTATGCAATAATAAATATTTGCATTGCAGAATCGCAACTAGCTACAGCCTATTCCTTGCTTCCGTGACTATGGAAATTAAGTGGATGTTGGATCTTTGCTTCAATCAATCATCGAAACCGCCGATCAGATATAATCCTCAGTATTTTTATTTGAAAAGTTAGCATCGAACGCATTTTGATTTGCTTGTGCGTGCAACCCGCTCCATTTAATGTCACACAGCGCAATGCAAATAGAAGATCATTTTCTACATTGTGCACCATCAACCAGATACAAATTGAGAGTCTGGCCTATGAATAACATAATCTGTATCTGACTCACGTAAAACATACCTATTACATCAGCATAATGTGATATACCACGCATTACCTTGCCACATCATAATGATTTCAATTATTCTGGAGGATATATAGATGTGTGTTTAGTTCAAGTGTGTCAGTCCATTCGTCTTTATCGTGTCTCAGATTTTAATTTTGAAGAAGTTTGCATTCGTGCTCTGGATAAAACCATGTTTAACATAATGATGGCGGCTGACAATTTCGACTCATATTTCCAATCGCTGGTTTTCCAACTTAAGCAGGATGCCGAGCTGGAGGACATGAGCGCAAGTCTGTCACGGTTGGAAAAGTTGCTCGTCTATACAGTTCCACATGGAAAGAAGTTGAGGTAATATTATTGACATTCACAGCTTTCCTTTATATCAATTTTCAAGGATTCTTAAATTTGAAAATAAACGTTGCATTACATAAATAGAGGCAAGCTGGTCCCGATGACATTTCAGGCGCTGCGACCAAATGCTTCAAAAAGCGAGATGGACCTTGCCAGCAAACTGGGTTGGATTGTGCAAGTGGTAAGTTGATACATTGCATGTCACCATAAATTATAGATATTTTAAACGCCATTTCCGAATGTGTCATTTATCCACAGCACCAGGCAGGTGTAATGGTCGCAGACGACATTATGGACAACAGTGACACGCGACATGGAAAAGAGTGTTGGTACCGAGTCAGCAAAATGGGCATTGGTTCCTTCAACGACGCCCTGATTCTTGAGCAGTGCGCACTTCGGCTCATCTACGAATATCTGGGCGACCGGGAAAAGCTTTGCTCTGAAATGATCAAATTGTTTCTGGACGTCAGCTACAAAACGAGTATTGGTGAGAGCATTGACCTGGAAACGGGAGCGGAATGGAATAATTTTGACAGCTATTCCATGAGTCATTACCAGACTCTGGCAAAGTACAAAACGGCGTACTACTTTATTTACCTTCCAATAGCGGCTGCTATGCTGTTGGCTGGAATTGATAGACAGAATCAAGAACACGAGGAAACGTGGAAAGTTGTAAAGGACATTACGCTGGATATTGGACACTTGTTCCAGGTCCAGGACGACTATCTGGATTGCTTCGGGGATCAAGTTGAAACTGGCAAGGTCGGAACTGATATCAAAAATGGAAAATGCACTTGGCTGTTTTGCAAGGCAAAGGAAATATGTGACGCGAATTCTGACACGGATACTTGGATAAAGCTGAGAGATAGCTATGGACGAGATGATCCTGCAAGTTGGGACACGGTTAGAGACATTTTCAATGAGCTGGGAATCCCCGAGGAGTATATTGTGTTCGTAAAAGAAATGTGTATGGAATTAAACGATGCCATTGTAAATCTGCCGACGAATATTGGTGGATTGGGTTTAATACTTCAAGTATTTGTAAGTAAATTGAAAGATCGCAGGAAGTAACATAGCTAAAGCAATATTATTAACACATTTTATAATAATCCTTTTGAAAGTTTAAATTTATTGCAATAAGTTAGTAAACATTTACTCAAAAGTTCATTCAACTGTTGCACATTATTTGTCTATTTATTATGAGCAAGCAAATGTGCTGCACTACTAAACTTACCACAAATTGGTGTATAATAGTGAAACAATGTATCTAGTTCAGAGTCGTCCGATAATAATCTGTGATGCGCAATTGCATACAACAACCACAAGACATTAGTTTGGATGGATCACAGCAACAGTTGAATAGCGTGATAGTAGTATGGTCGGAACATTGTTCTTTTTTGTGGTCGCTGGTTCAACAAGCTTTCCTGCAACATTGTTTATATGATGCCATCATAAAAAATGACAACGCTAGCTTTCGTTTAGAGTTTTATAGAAACATGTTGATTATGTTATGCGGTTTCCACCACATTTACATTATATTATAGTTGCTTGTTTTATGTCAGTGCATTCATATTTTTGCGTGTTGCATTCATCAATACAATAAAGTAGTGTGATTGAGGGCATGCGGTGTGAAAACCAAAAACAACATAACATGATTAGCTTCAATTTGACCATATGATTATTCGAAGGAAATCGGTCATACATTATTTATAAAACTACCACGAATACATGATAGACGATACACGTTTCAGTTTGCGTCAGCCAGCGTGGGTTCGTAGCGACACCAATCCGTTAATTCAAATGTGAGCACCATGTCACTGGCTAATTGAAGAGACGTTCTTTCAAAAATGCATCAAAGAGTGTTAATTTACTGCACTGAAGAATAAGGTAGAGTTGTAGATCGTCGGGATAGAAATTATTCTAGTTTACTAGAGATCGACGTACCGTTTCTCTTAGTTACTCACATGAACTAATATACGTGGGTTTCGGAAACAATGGTTACGTGATCACAATTGAAATTCGGAATGGTTTATCAAATGTATGTTTTGGACAACGCGTAATATGATTTAGACTACCCAGACATACCATGATAATTAATATACTAACTGACATTAAATACGAGCAAATTTCACTACAAGAACCATCAACCTTCCACCCCAACATGAAAATTTATTACCGTTCATTATTATTTAATAGGTATTATCCCTTCTACAAACCGCATTCGATTTAATCCAATTACATGCATTACTTGGACGCCACAACAATTTGTTCGGAATGTCAATTGTTGGCATACTTTTCAATTCGTTTCCATCTAGTATCCTTGCATTGTTTAATGAAGTCGTTTTGTCTGCTATTTAATCCAAAACTTTGGCGCTCATGGCGACATCCATCAACGTTACCAATATTTCTACTGCTACCGGATGAGTACTGTAATGTTGAACCCATTGTTTAGTAAATAATATACACCTTAATTCGAATATGATTATTGGGCGTATCTTACTTGATTATGGTCGTATAGGGTCCGCTGTTCTTGATACTCAAGAATTGCGTTAAATAAGTCCCAAATTTTAAACTCTGGCCAAGCACGATCAATAACTTTCAGATAGGCAGAGCTAATTTGCCACAACAGAAAATCAGAAATCCTACTGTCTCCTCCAGTTCTCACCAAAATGTCTACATGGTGACTTGCGATATTACCCATTGCATCCATGAACAAACCCTCGGTTAAATCGCCCTCCACTAATGACTTGGTTATTAACCCGTCTGTGTGCTCTGATATACCATTGCATATTTCCGCATGAGACGAGTACGCAAATAGAACATGTACTACTAACTTCTTGCCGCCTCTTGTGCAAACGCATGTTTTGCCAAACATTTGTCTCAGTCCTTTGCTCGGAATCATGTCCCAATTACCAACAACGTCCAAGGAAATTCCCCCTTTGACAAAGTCGGCACTAAGAAAAAAAACTCATTTTATTTTCCAAATGCGTGATGGCTAATGTTCAACATTCGATGTACCTTAATTCCAAAACCCGTTTCATTCGGGTTTCTGTCAAGTCCAACAGAGATTGCACTTCCTCTGGAGTCCTTTTAAAATTATCCTCACTGAATGTGAAGAATGACAGTTCACTAATATCCAGCTCCAATGCCATGATGATGGTCGCAAACACATTTTTCACGCTACAGAAAGCGTAAACATCAGAATTAATTCAGAGTTCTAGTCAACATTTGGTAATTCACAAAATTGTTTCTAAATGATAACCCATGTTTTTGTCCTCCCGTTTCTCCGGCAAGTTTCATTTTATTGGAGTAACGACGGTTTCTAGAAATCATGCAAAATCATACCAGTCATTGAACTTGTACGATCAAATAATAATTATAATAATTTAAAATTAGTGTACCCACCCATCCATGATGACGGCGATATGGGATGGAACAGGACCATTTCTCAGCATTTCTGCATATATTTTTAGAGAAAATATTTTTATGTATTTCAATAAGTTCGTGAATGAGCACACGGATGGTGTCTCCACATTTGAATATTTTTTTAGATTTTGAGCAAATGGGCTGAACATGTTTATTGATAGTGGTTGTGGGGAGCAAACAAGTTTTTGCTTTACGTTGTCCGATTTTAAGTAATATATTGTTCCAACCAATGCAAAAGAGCACGTTGTCACTTTGCATTTATCGACCGTGAGTGTTTCTCGAACGTCGTCAAAGGAATTCAACAAAGGATGACTGAATGAATGAACGCATGAATATTTGTGTACATGTACATACATCACAATTTTCCTAAAAATAAGGATTGCTTACTAGCAAATAACCAAGAGACGTATACGTTCCAGTTGATGAGCACATTACGTACATTTGCATGCAGTGAAAACCATCTATTTGCGCATACGGAACCCGCAATCATTATAACTATCTTGTGGTGAAATCCATGTTACAAAATTACAGTAATCAGGAAAACGTGGCAATGGCGGACTAAAATTTATGCATATCAAGGTTTCTTTCAAGGTCAACATTTTGCTGCCTGATATGGCGAAACCATAAATTGCTGGAACCTATCTATCAAATGCTTGACGTCGCGCTTTTGAAATTGATGGATGTGGGAGACAAAGATATCAGTAAAGAATCTTCTTTTATATTCGACACTAATCCGATAGTGGTGATTGCCATGTTTTCTAGGTTTCTATTGCAAGCCAATCCTGAGAACTGGAAGAGATTTGAAGAAAAATTGAAAGCTGTCGTAAGGCTTAGGATTAAACCAATTCAGGGTGAAGCTCAGAATCCAATGCTTTTGGGATGTTGGGTAATGGCGGCGATGAATTTGAAGTTATGGATTGAGGATGAGTGAAAACACAAAATTTTGGAATTTTGTGGCTAAATTATCAATGAGCAGAATGTGCAATGCAGAATGCAGACTGAGCATTAATTGTTACAATTTAATAATTATTTGATCCAAAATTCATTCAAATGTAGTACATTATTAGTCTATTTATTACAGACAGGCAAATATGCTTACCACAAATTGTTGCATCATGGTGAAACAATGTAGCTAATTCATAGTCGCCGCATAATAATCATTGATACCGAATTGCATACAACAACCAGAAGCCATAACATTCGATCCATGGCAGCGATTGCATCGCGTGATCACGTACATTGCTCTTACTTGTGGTTGCAGGTTGAACAAGCTTTCCTGCAACATTGTTTATATGTCTACATCAAAAAATGACAACGTTCCCTGTTGTTTTGAGTTTTTGGGAGAAAAAAAATTCTTTTCGCGTTTTGCGGTTTCAACCACATTTTCATTATACCCTCTACGCTTGTTCTATGTCAGTGAATTCATACTTGATTGTGTTAAAGGAAGTTAAATCTTACAACATTGCATATTTACATTTGTGCGAAATAACAACGTATATTTATTCAAGTATCACTTAGTTCATTTGTCAACTATTGATTCAATTTTCAAGCCCCAAATTTGTCGACAATTTACGCAAATAATTTTTCCATGCCATCTTGAGCAATTTGTTGCATCACCATGTCGAGTGCTTTGAGGACAAAGGCTGTAGTAAGGTGTCGACTTCCCCAGTGTCCGACACCTTCCCAAACGTAGAAATAAAAGCATGGAAAGCCTCCATCCTCCAAGTTTTGCAGCTTGACAATTTGCCCACAAAATTCCAATATTCTCGCATTAACTTCTTTGGTTTCGTCCCACAGACCACAATTCATTGCCGCTATCACCAGGCAACTTAGATTCATCGGATTTTGAAATTTCTCGTCAATGGTCCTGAGCCGTTTTCGCACCACATTTTTAAGCTTCTCTTCAAATCGCTTCTTGTTATTCGGGCTTGCCTTCACCAAGTATCTGGAAAACATGGCAATTAGCGCAATCGGATTGGTATAGAATGTGCAGTTGTCCTTCAACGTTGCATTATCCCCCACATCCATCAACTGCTCAAGGGCAGTGTCCAGAATATCAAGAGTTGGGCTAAGCTCTTCTCTGTTGTCCATTTTTAGCTCGGCCATAAACAACATAATGTTTAATGAGATGCCTACACATACATGGGCTTTGTACGTTGTTTGCAAATCCGCCAGAGTAGGACATTTTCGTTTTTCTTCACTAATTGGAAAATAACATCCGTATACACCCTTTTCATCCTTCAGCCCTGTTGACAGCATTCGATCGGCAATTTTCCGAGCTTCGGTTTCATCAATAAGGCCATGATAGAGTAGTGCGGTTAGTGTCGCTGAAGTTGTGTCAAGATCGTCTGGATTCAGCGATTCGCCCCTTCTCAGAAGATAGTTGAAAAAGCCGGTCTGTTTATTCTGTTCGGATTTAGTAGCTTTGGAAAATGTCTCCATAATTAACGGATCAAAGTAGTTTGGTAGCAAATTGAATATGTAGGATGTGTCGAACAATAGCGGGGAGGATAGTATGGCATCGGTCATGTCTGGTTTCGATTTGCTTACCATGCTTTCAAATTGCCAGACAGGGCTATAGCCGCGCTCCAAAAATGCGAGTGCATTTCGATGCAGCTTTTGGAAGCGAGTTTCGGATGATTTTGTGTTGGTGACAACTTCCACAAACATATCCATCTGCTTCAGAGAAAACAAAGGCGTCTCTGCGAACAAAATAAAAAAGGTAAATATTTTTTTAGAAATGATAGTTGACTTATCGATCGAAAACATACCTCCATCCTTGATCTTCAAATACTTTTTCCTCCATTCGGCCATGTTTTCAAGGTAAAGTTTATCCATTTTTTTCGGCTTACGGTTCCACGGGGACAAAATATTTGGTGATTGAAGGATCGTATGAGTGTTGATACCATGTGTTGGATGAATTCTTGTACTCTAGGGGTATATATATTTGATAAATAGTTACATGTAATTACATCCCATTTATTTATTAAAGATATATTATTTGAATGCCGAACATTAATAATTTCCGCATTGTTAAGCAATACATAAAATTACTTGCAAAAACAATATTTTAGAATCGTCAGTTGTTTCAGCAGGAAAAACCATTGCCCATGACGCCAGACATAAAATAAAATTATATATAATCAATATATATAATAATTGGACAAATATGACCACATCAGATAAAATATTCAACAAGCAAATTACATCCACATGTTGTTAAATTTTACAGTTGAATTATTATCGGCAGTTGCGAATTATTGACGTGATAATTGTTTCGGTTTCAAATAATATATATTTCTGTATTAGAATTATATTTATACTTCAAAACAAATACGCGCTACAAAACTTATGCGATGATAAACATTAGCATTACTGAATCACAGCATGCTTGTTCCTTTTCTGTGCTTCCGTGACTATGGAAATTATGTGCTTATTGAATCTTTGCCTCAATCAGAGCGGTGATGATCCATGATCCCGCTGGTAGGGATACGGTTCGGGAAATTTTCAATGAGCTGCGACTTCCCGATGAAGCTTGTAGTTCCTCTTTTTGGGCTGGTATATCAGGCTGGATTGCGTGACGTTTTCAATTAAATTTATTATTTCGAAATTGATTTAGCAATCAAACCCATTTTATAATGCTTTTGAACGATTACATTGGTTGTAAGAAGATAGTAAACATTTACACCAAAGTTAATTCAACTGAAGTACATTATTCGTCTGTTTATTATGGACGAGCAAATGTGCTGCTCTACTAACCTTACCACAAATTGGTGTATCATAGTGAAACAATGTATCTAATTCAGAGTCGTTTGATAATAACCTGTGATACCGAATTGCATACAACAACCACAAGCCCTAAGGTTGGATCCATTATTACAGTAACAGTTGAATAACGTGGTAGTAGCTTGATCAGAGCATTGTTCTTTTTTGTGGTTGCCGGGTCAACAGGCTTTCATGAAACATTGTTTATATGAAGTTATCATAAAAAATGACAACGCTCGCTTTTGCTTTGAGACTTCGAACGAGCTGCAAAGTGTAATTCTTGTCTAGTTATGATATGGCATTAGCCAATTTAATTTGTTGTCGGGGTTGAAAATTCAATCAAATTGATGGTTAATTTGCTATCTAGCTAGAAATTAGACTAAGTCAAGAATGACCGTATACTTTATGGCATATAGTAACTTGAATGTTAAGGAAGCAACTGAAAAAGACTGGTTTTCATTTGATCACATGATGATTCGAAGGAGATATATTGTTGGTTAATACTTTGCGGTTTATCAAAATTTCACTTTTATCTGTTGAGGTAATGACGTCTCTCAACAATTTTATAGTCTGTTTAGTGAATTACTGGCATTGTTGCTCCAAGACATTTACACTTAGCAACAGCGAGTAGTTTAAACGGTTGACGTCAATAGCTTGAAACAAATTCATAACTTGGATAGGGATATGTTAGTTTACGCGCCTTCCCAAAGTTTCGATTCAACAATTCGTTTTCCTAAAAGCAGTTCCATGAAGTGAATGACCAACTATAGAGTATTTTATATTTGTTGTCCTTATTGCTTTGTGTACTTACGATAACACTCCACTAACCTCTTGTATCCAACAATGGGCTCTAAAATGAATTTGCAGTGCCTAGCAATTTCGGGCGTAACGAACACCACTCGGCACATTCCAAAGCTTGAAGAGGACAAATTTCAGGCAACGTTTACCGAAATTTTAGGTTGCGTACCAAGTTTAGCGAAACAAAAGGATACTGGTGAAATTCCTGGAGATATTTCGGAATGGCTTAAGATTGTCATGTTGTACAATGTCCCACAAGGAAAACAGATTAGGTAAAGAAACATTTTAAAACATGCATTGGAATGTACATAATTAAACAATATAATTTTTGTTACAGGGGCCGGCTGGTTGTACATGCATTTGAACAACTAGTTGAAAATCCCACCGACGACATCCTCAAGCTTGCACGAGTGCTTGGCTGGATAGTTGAAATTGTGAGTGCTAACATTGCATTTCGCATAAATTTAATGTATGATTTTATGGCGTTACGTGTGAATACAGCTTCAAGCATCATATCTTGTCGCTGACGACATAATGGACAACGGCATTACCCGAAGAGGTCGTCCATGCTGGTACCTCGTACACGGCAAAGGGAACATTGCATTCAATGACGCTCTTCTGTTGGAACATTTAGCTTACCAGCTGCTCCGTCACTACTTCTCGCAAACGGAAATGTATACGGAGCTTCTGGACCAAATACTTGAGTTCACATTCAAAACCATACTAGGTGAAGGTATGGACACACGTGTCAGCGCGGAACCGGATTTTATGGGATACGCGGAGTCAACGTATGACTCAATTGTTCTGTACAAGACGGCTTATTACACGGTTCATCTTCCAATTGTACTTGCCATGACGCTAGCCGGCATTTCCGATAGGGAAGAAGAAAACAAGAAATTATGGGAACAAGTCGAACAAATTACATTGAAGATTGGTAAGTTGTTTCAAGTTCAGGATGACTATTTGGACTGCTTTGCTGAGGAGAAGACACTTGGCAAATTGGGTAGAGATATCGAGGAAGGAAAGTGCACTTGGCTGTTTGTGAAAGCGATGGAGTTGTGTACAATAGATGAACTGAAAATATTGAAAGAAAATTACGGCTCAAAAGATATTGAAAGGGTTGCGATAGTTAAGAAATTATATTCAAGCTTGGGCCTTGAAAATAAATTTAGAGATTTTCAAGATAAAATAAGCGAAGAAATTACTAAGCAAATCGCAAATGTCGAGAATGACAGTTTAAAGAATGTTTTGAAAGTCACGCTGTTTACGATTCTTAAACGCAAGTTTTAGAGGACTAACAATTAATAAATAAATTTGGTTGCAATTTATTCGAATTGCGATATTTTTAACCTTCATTCATATTTCAAAGAGAGTATAGTAAAAACAACATGCCAGATCTCTCAAACTAATGGTATTTTGGCATGATTACTATAAATTTTGCATAAAGTAGGGTGCCCATTTCATCTTTAGAATGATTTTATGGCAATAAAATTACGCCAGACGGCTTGGAAAAACAAAATTGGCAGATACCCAGGGACAGAGTTCTAATGCGGCTGCAGTAAGTTGTACCGCAACCTTTCCAAGTGGGTCATTAAGCATGACTATGTTTCAATTAGAAGCTACAATATGATCGCAATTATATTTTAGTGCGCATAGTGGGAACAAGTGATACTGAGGGAACGTAAACCACCGACATATGTAATAGATATATTTAACAGCTTTGCTCTCACAACAGATTCGGCAAAAATAATATAAATACATGTCACAAATCAACAAAAGCATTTCCGACAACGGCGACCTGGATTCGTACCTTGTGATGCTTACATATGTGCAGGATCTTGGGTCAGTTCTTATGCGACCTTCATTCAGCCAATCTTGGATAGACAGAACCTTGTTGTTGCATATATTATCAAGCTGTTGGCGCAGCCTAATATTTTGTTCATTATTTTATATTCACTGTAATATTTTTTCTTATATTACCCCATGCTTATATACCAATTTTAAGGTAATGCATGCTGGCTCATGGTGAGCACGCATGTATGTATGTATGTATTTATTCGGAGTAAACATTTCATTATTACAATAAAAAGGAATAATCATTGTTTACAGGCGCTCAATCGCATATGTTAGCAATTATTGCGCTCTCCCGAAAAGAAAGAAAGAAACAATTAAATTGATTATAATGAAAATATTGATAATGAATAGTTAAAGTTACATTGCAATTTATATTGTTGAGGTAGCGGTTGTTGTTGCTGTTGGTGTTTCTTTTGCTGCCTCGTTTGTCCCGTCTAAGGTCCTAATAGGTCCCCTCCTTCCTCTTGTGCTCAAGCGGATGATGTCGCACTGACGGGTCAGATAAATGGGCTTGATGCCTTTCCTCAAATTGTCCGGGGTCACACACCAATTAGGTATACTGAAGTATACCCAAAACCCCTTCTTCGGCCCCATGTCACCCAGTTTGATCTCCTCCACTAGCTACTGGTCCACATGAAGGGATGGGTCATTTTGGGTCTTCAACACCCGAAGAAGAGCTTCTCCACTGCCAGGTGGTTTTCCGCTAATAAAGGAGAAGTAGGATTTCCTTCGAAATTTATCAGGGAAATCCCCCGCCTTCCACCCCATATACTTCCTCCCATTATGCCTCCGGTGAACTTGCCTCATTTGTGCAGTAAACTGCTATGCGCCCATCCTTATTCCCCGTCCGTTCGATTTGTAGATGCTCTGGACCCCCTGCATTCATCAGCTCCTTCTCTATTTCCTCCTCCAGAGCACCCACGAACTGACCCAGGTACTCGGTGGTGATAGCCTTACCTACCTTTTCTTTGTAGGCTATCCACACAATCTTGCTTTTAGCCCTGTTGGCATAGGTCCCTTTGTCAGGACCCACATTTCCCCCTAGAGTAGCTGACCTACGGCCCTCCCCTCCGCCATCCTTTTGGCTTCCAGTTGATCCTGTGGGGAGGCTGAGGCGCCTCTTTTTCCACCCACGGGTTCGGTGGCCATTCCTGTGGGGACTTTCGTGCCCCTGTTCCTCCTTCTCCTTGTCCTTTTCTTATTTTGCGCTTCATCTCCCTTTGGGGGTCAGGGAACAGCCTCACCCTCCTCACTTGTTTGACCGTTTCCCCCCTGGGTGCGCTTTGTTCCGAGAGTTGTGGGAGAGTCCTTGCCGGCCATGGTGGGTACGGTGGCGGTGGTGGCGGCGGCATAAGCGCATCGTCCTCCCCCAGGAACTTCTCCACGTCCACACTCCCCATCATCATCACTGTGTCATCCTCACCACTCTCAGGGGAGAGAGCTCCGAGGAGTCCGTCATCCCCGAGAGTGGTGGAATCAGTATTGTCTATATTCATTTCCTCAATCCTGGAAGAGGTAAATAAAAGACATGTGTTACATGTATTATGCATGGTAATATGCTTGTTTACCTTACCAGGATGGTGGAAATCACTGAAAAGTAAGTTAGGTCATACCTTTTTTGTCTTTGTGGTGCTGTGCCTGACCATGTTGGGAAAGATGCGTCCTATTTTTTGGCGAATTTGGCACTGCACTCTCTTTTAAAATAATATTTTTAAAAATATGATTTTGAGAGCACACATCACGATGCTCCGTCTGCATTTGATCATTGATCATGCTGATCATTTGATCAGCATGGTGAGCGCGCATTTTGTATTTAACTTACATTATATTCATTTTTTATGCAGCTAATGCTTCTGATCTACCTTTCATATGTGACAATGTACTTTTTCACCAATTCTTTCGACATTCTTGTAAAGCAATCCATTCTGTACATCAATTTTATAGCGGTCTGATTGGCATTCTGTCCTAACTCTATATTTTGACTGGAATTAAATTAGTCATTCTACTATTCAATGATTTGTTCACTCTATCAACGTTTTAATCATCAAATCAAGAGTCACCTACGCCCCGCATTGCCCGTCTTTGCTAACATCATCACATCACATCCACCTTTCCGCCTCGCTCATTCTTTCAACAACACATGAACTCATTTCAGGGCGCAATACTGTTTAAACTCTACATCATAGGTCAGATCACGGCGTCGACATTGGTCGTCCGAGCCGGATGAAGGTCCTTATCTTATCAGTTTTAAACTCTATTTTAACGCAGCCCTAGAAAGGTCACGTTAGTGTAGTCTCCCTGACTGACTAGGAGGGAACCGTTCAGTGGTACAACAATAACCAGTACCCTTCCGGTCTCACTTTGTAGCTGTGGTGAAGCCCGACCTCTTCAATTAACAGTTTTTGTTGCTTCTGTTTGAGTTCCACCGTACCATCATCATAATGGCAGCAGACTACAGAGCAGCGGTGGCAGAGACCGATTCTGCACAAACAACAATGGAGGCGTTGGAACAGGAAATACTAACACATAAAACAACATCATACTACATGAGTACTACTACATACATACATATACTACATACTACTGCTTGAGTGCTACATAGTAGCACTCAAGCATTACAGCTCTATGCATATTAAAATTGTCAATAAATCGTTGATAATTATAGATGTTACATTCCATCTTTTCTTGCTTGTATGTCTATTTAAGTTCGGTAATTGTATTCCACTTGTGAGCTACGGGAAATGGTTCGGAGTCGATATTATATTACGTTCGTGGTTCCATGAAATAGAAATAGTATTTAAGGTTAACTGACATCTGCTTCTCAAGGATTTAGGGAAGCTGCAGCATATCCCATACATGGAGATGGTGGCATATTTCCTTCGTTTAAATAGTCCTTATTCCGAGTGGACTGCGCCAGACGGCGAATCGTTGAAAAAAGCTGGGAAGAGATTACTGAGTTGTGTAGAAAATGTCTCTGCTGAAGCACGGGATCCCAATAGGGAGAGTGGTGAAGTAAAATCGGTACTTATCGTGAGTCACACGACAACGATTGTGTCATTTCTGTATTTTATTAGCCAGAACAAACCATATTCTGACAGTCTCATCAATTGGAATGGTGTAAAAGGTGTCAAGTTTCTGAGGAGTGCTGCCTATTACAAATTTGAAGTTGTGAAAGGAAATCAAATGCAAAGTGTTCTTTATACGTTCACTTTTCTTGCGAAGCATGTGAGCATTCCAACGGACTGCGATAATGACAACCAGGATACTATGGTTCCCAACGAAATTTATAAACTCTCGTATGCCGTAATCTAAGTACTTCCGGCATAAAACACGTAATCATTAAAATCGGAATTATTGGGAAATTTGGAATCTGCACGGGTCGAAATATTCGATATATTTATATTGCAAAACTCGACCAATTTAGGAAATGATTTCTTATTTTTTGTCTACAAAATTAGTTTTTTCATTCGTATTCACAAATTCATTCATAAATTTCCTCGCTATTTCATTCCTACTAAAATTCATCTTTATTTAAGTTAACTTATCTGAATGACGAACATTGGAACTTCCTACATTATTAAGCAATACATAAAATTACTTGAAAATATAATGCTTTAGAATCGACAGTTACATCAGTGGGAATTGCCATTGTCCATGGCTCTGGTCATAAAATAATATAAAATATAAATAATATAAATAATAATTGGACCAATATGACCACATCGGATAAAATATTCTACAAGTAAATTGCTTCCCCATGTTGTAAAATTGTACACTTTAAATTATTATAAGCACCTGCAAATCATAGATAATCATGTGTAATTTTTGCTAGTAAAGTTTTTGTCGAATGCACTTTGATTTACGTTTGCGTACAACCCGATCCATTCAGTGTACTAAACCGCAATGCGATTAGAACATATTTTTGTAAATGGTACACCAATCACCAAAACGCAAATTGAGAGTTTTAGTTGTGAATAAAAACCTTCATAATGTGCCTCATGTAATACATACGTATAAAACATAAGCATTAGATCGTACACCGCACATAATATTGATCTATCGTTAGGATATAAGATATTCCGGACGATATATAGGTGTGTGTTCAGTTCCAGAGTCTCACTTCAGGTATTTTCATGTTGCAGATTTTAATTTTGAAAGCTAAAAACGTGATCTGCCCTTCCCCATGTTTAAAATTATGATGGCCGCGGAAAACTTCGACGGCTATTTCCCATCTCTGGTCCTCCAACTAAAACAGGATCCCGAGCTGGAAGACATAAGTGCGAGCTTATCACGGTTGGAAAAGTTGCTCGTGTATACCGTACCACATGGAAAGAAATTAAGGTAATATTTAAATTTCTAGATTACTTATTTATTAATTACCGAGGTTTCTTAAAATTGCATTAAAAAATTTTGCATTATATTAATAGAGGCCGGATTGTCCCGATGACATTTCAGGCCCTTCGCCCAAATGCCACAAAATCGGAACTAGACCTCGCAAGCAAGCTGGGTTGGATTGTGCAAGTGGTAAGTTGATATATTACATGTCCATACAAATGATATATATTTTAACGCCATTCACGCATGCGTCATTTACCCGTAGCACCAGGCTGGTGTAATGGTGGCTGACGACATTATGGATAAAAGCGACACGCGACATGGAAAAGAGTGTTGGCACCGAGTTAGCAAAATGGGCATAGGTTCATTCAACGACGCACTGATTCTTGAGCAGTGCGCACTTCGGCTAATCTATGAATATCTGGGCGAGCGGGAAAAGCTTTGCTCCGAAATGATCAAATTGTTTCTGGACGTCAGTTTCAAAACGAGTATAGGTGAAAGCGTTGACCTGGAAACGGGAGTGGAATGGAACAATTTTGACAGTTATTCCATGAGCCATTACCAGACCCTCGCAAAGTACAAAACGGCGTATTACTTTGTGTATCTACCAATAGCCGCTGCTATGCTGCTGGCTGGTATTGACAGGGAGAATCAAGAAAACAAGGAAACGTGGACTATTGTAAAAGACATTACGCTGGATATAGGACATTTGTTCCAGGTCCAGGACGACTATCTAGATTGCTTCGGTGATCATCTTGAAACCGGCAAGGTTGGAACGGATATAAAAAATGGCAAGTGTACTTGGCTGTTTTGTAAGGCGAAAGAAATATGCGACGCAAATTCTGACACGGATACCTGGATAAAGCTGAGGGACAGCTATGGACGGGATGATCCCGCAAGTTGGAATACGGTTAGGGATATTTTCAATGACCTGGGAATCCGCGACGAGTATTCCATATATCAGAAGGAAATGTGTATGGAATTAAGCGACGCCATTGTGAATCTTCCAAAGAATATTGGGGTATTGGGCGTATTGCTTCAAGTATTTGTGGATAAATTGAAAGACCGCAAGAAGTGATATAGCCGAAAATATATATATATATCCGAAATAATGTTCGTTATTAATTTAATCTTAGTTGTTAGGAGATTTTACGGTGACATTATTGAATCCAATTTATCTTAATACCAGGATCGTGTTTGCGATGTTTCCAATTAAAAATTTCCAAATGATTTTAAAAAAATCAAAGCAATGTCAAAATATATCTGACGGTTTACAAATTGCTTGTAACAAATTCGTAAACCCATTTAATCCAAAGTTCATTCAACTGTGGTACATAACTCGTCGAATGTGGACAAACAAATACGCTGCACTACAAATTTACCACAAAATACTTTATCTCGGTCAAACAATGTATCCAGTTCAGAGTCGTCAAATGATTACAAAAATGCATACAAAACCACACGCCATAAATTTGGATCCTCAACAGTTGAATCGTGTGGTAGTAGTCGGGTCACGTACATTATTCCTATTTGTGCTGCTGTACCATCAATCATTCCTGCAACATTGTGTGTGTACGCAACTTTCATAAAAAATTACAACGCAAGGTTTTTTTTTTGATTTATGGATGAAAAACTATCGCTCCTGTTTTGTGGTTTGCACCGGACTAACATTGTATTATCTTCGCAAGGTCTATGTCAGTGTATCAATATGATTACATCTTGATGTAATGAATGGAAATGAAGTTTCGCAACAACTTTATAGATTGTGAGTTGCGAATTACTGACCTTGTAACTTCAATGTGTTCATACTTAGCAACAGAGAATACTGCTTGATAGACGATACGCGTTTCAATTTGTGAGTGTGCATACATGTTTTTTTCTACTTTACTTAATGATGATGATGAAAGATTCTTATTCACCATCAGTTGGGCACACACATCTCATGTGTCTCATAGTGTACAAGTACTCTCAAGCAATTGTGACACCGTGACAACTTTAGAGTTGGTGCACTGGATCTGACGGGAATTTTACACACTTCCGCAAAATTATTTGGGTAAGATTTTTGTGAGTAGGAAAATTGTTAATTATTTATTATTCTTTTTGGTTGCGTATATTATACTCATTCTTATATCACGATAACTTGGACAGGAACCGATTATCAGCGTGGATATACAGCGGCATTGATTAGTCAATTCAAACGATTTTACCATGTGATCGAACGTACATTTCGAAAATGCACGAATCAATCCCAACTGTTACGAAAGAATGATCCGTAAGATAATTTACTCGTGTATTCCTCTAAATACAGTACTGTGAACAATGAAGTCACATATATTAATGACATAATAACGTACAAACGTTTGCACTCGTTGAAAAAAACAGTAATTGCCCAAATGTTACGTTTTGACACGCACCTCAATGGTATTAAAATTTGTGCACGGCCCCATAGTATGTCTTGTCAACCGCAGCCACCACCGCTTCGTTCTACTTGCCCGAGAGCTATAGCGCCGTGCACTAATTTTGATACCACTGAGGTGGATGTCAAAACGTAACATTTGGGGAATTACTGTCGCCTTAAACGTTTGTACGCTTACACTCGTTAGTATTTGGCGGGTGTGAAGCAGTGCAATACATACATGCATATGAACAACCCCAAGTAGGATATACAAATTCATTCGTCCTCATATTACAAAGTTTTTAAAAAAAATCCTTAGCGTAAAAAAATCACGAATGACATAATCCCGTTCTTTTGACCTACCTATGGCTTCATCCGATATATAGAGAGGCTGCATTAGCAATGGTTACAACTGCTGCTAACATTCAATCGAATTTTCTAATTGTCTACTTCCTCACGTTTTATACAAAACATACATGAAAGTGAAGACAACATTTCAAGCGTTTTCCAATTAGCTTGGTAGATATATTTCATAGCGTTGTCTCCAAAACTGCTGCTTGCTGTTTTGCGATATTCAGAAAACTGTTCGATTCGGCTGGTACCTGTGTTAACTTTGCCTCGCTGATTTAAAATATTTATATTTTGCAATCTCGGAAATTTGAATCAACTATGTAAGATAAATTTTCTCTAAATGCTGTAGTAAGATGAGAGTTGTAGTTAAACTTCTAAATTGGAACACTAAGTGTACATGAGAAAGACATCCGCCATTAAAATAACCGTGAATTGTTTCAAAAGCTTGTATATCATATCTTCCGTTGTCCTTGTGCCTGGAAGCTCACGCTGTGAGTTACTGTGCTAATTATTGCTTGAAATATTACACGTATTGGCAAGCTTCGTATCACCTTCAAAATTCCATACAAGATGAAATTGCTTACGGTTTGTGATTAGAAAATTACGTGATGATAGTGTTATTGTTATGTAACATGGCGAACGCTTCTCCTAAATACTTGAAATCAGTCGATGATTCTGAAGCATTTTTCGTAAGGAACTAACACATGTTTTCAGTTAGTCATGTGCCTTGAATTGATGCACGGAATAAATGTGCTCGAATTAGAGCAACATTTATACAAATGGTTCAACCATAAATTATTTAATTTGATCGCGGTCATCACTTAAAACATGACATGTTCAGTGGAAATCACTTTGATGTGTTCGTTGATCAAATACTAGGCATGTCAAGTGCGAATTGAAAGTTTCAAGTTCCGAGAAGAATGGCGGTGTAATAAATAACGTTTTCATGTAATTGATCATTATTCTAGGAGAAAACGTAGTTACAAATATTACTTTCGTGAAGCAAGTGGTGCAATTTATAATTTTTCCAACATAACGTTCAGAAAATTGCACAACGAAAGTACGGTTGCGGCATTCGTACATAGTTATGGGAACAGTAAATAGCAAATGCACTGGATTTACGAGTATGCATGATATCAATTGTTGCTCGTCTGTTTACAATGAAACCAAAACGTTAATATTTCGCAACAAACATAACTAATCTACTATTTTACAAATTCCTTAAAATTATGCTGCCGCGTGGTATATGCGTCGAGGTGTTCCGCAAGGCTTCTTGGAATGCTGCAAAAACCAAAGGAAATGCGGTTAAGACCCTGGAAATATTTGTTTTGGTAATGTACATATCTTTCGACCAAAAACCAATTTATGTTGCTGGATTGAGAACTGGATCAAAGAATATTCCCTGGGATGTAATGTTATGTTGCTGTACTCATACTACGTATTTTAGATGATAAGTAGCCGCAGAACCACAATCCAAAATGATTACATTATATTCAGTAGAATGTACGAGAGTTTGTAAAATACTGAAATTTTCAGATTCATTTCCTATGAACTACGTACGCGATATATAATTAATCGAAAAATGCTCGTAAATTGAATCATCTCACACCGTATAAAACCTTCCGATTTATTTCATCTGATACTCAATCCAATTTTTGAGCCACAATAGACATTCATATGAAATTACTTAGCCAATATAATTCATTATTTCTGTTGAAATTTTTTTGCGACATTAAACTACGGGAAACCATAAACGACATGGCTGGCGTGCAGGACAAGTTTGGGCGCGTTTTTGTTAATAAGAACGGGACCTGCAGGAATCCGGAATATCAAATTGTGGAAGGCTTACGTTTCTCCAACCTTCAGCTTCGAGTTTTCTGTGCAAATTCAGAAGACTCCACATACAATGGACGAAGATACTTCATCGACCTTCTTGGAAACCGGCTCAGGGTTCCTATTCCACTTGGAATGAACAAAATCGTTGACACGAAAAATATGCAACAAGCATACGAAAAGGAATTGGGTATAGCTAAAATGTTGAAACTTATTGACGAACAAGACGATCCGGAGACTTATTCTCGTAAATGTGATCATGTTCGGAATTCAAAGATGTGTCTGCTTTGGGCACTACAAAGTCCGGACAAGGATATTATGGAGAAAAACTTGGTGCTAGAAGTAGCTTCATTTGCCTATATGGACGATCTTCTAGAAAGTTTTAGTAGAAGTGAAAATGAAAATGGGGAGCCCGAAAATATTTCCAAAACTAAAAAGACGAAGATAAAATTGCCCTATCGGTATAGCTCCCGTGTCTCTTACGTACTGGCTGAGTGCTTTCAGGCCGACGAAAATGATGACGAAGATCCATTTGGAGACATGCTTGAGAATCCGGCCAAACTGTACAAGAATCTAAACCTGGAGGATAGCGACAAGACGATTGTCAAAACTATGACACAATCGGTCGAAAGTATTCTAGAAGTATATACTTTAATACATTCTGTTTTAAGCGTTGTCTCCCGAATCCGGAAGGTCGCTATACAGACAGGGAAGGAAAATGGATGCAGCGCTAGTGGAGTTCTGGAAAGATTTGCATTGGCAATAGACATGTTTTGTTTGGAGGTTTCCGACGAATGGAATGCAGGAATTAAGGACACCTTTGAGAAAAACAAATCCACAATGTTGTCATCCATTATCAACCTGCGAAAGTGCACCGGTGGTGGCATGCTCTTTCTGGAAATACATTTGCTGCAAAATGGGGTTCAACTGGGAAAAGAAGTCAGAACTTGTGGCGTATTCAGATTGATCGCGGACCAGATAGACATATATTTCCAGAAGGTAAACGACATCATTAGCTTCGAAAAAGAAATGCATGGGGAAGGGGAAGAATGGAGAATTAATGAGGCTTGCGTGCTGCATAAATTGCACGGCTTGACAATGCAGGAGGCTCAAGCAAAAATAACATGTGACGCAAACCTTGCCTTGGAACAAATAGAGATACTTAATGAATTGCTGCTTACAATGTGGAAAGGCAGGGACCAGGAAGGAAATATTGTGCGGTTTGCAAGGACAGTGTGGCAATCCATGACTGGTTATATGCAATGGTTTGCCCTTTGCGAACGGTATCATAAAAATATTACACTTGACTGTTACATTGATTAATTCCGTTATGTAGTAGTGTTAATTACAGTAATAAATACTTAAATGTATGTAAATGTGCCTTGTGAAAAATTTTCAATCTTCGGATTATTGCTTTATTAACTACCGGAAGCATGAAATGCTTATAAAGGTAGTTATTGCGATTGATCTGTTTGTCGGTCTGTGTCTGTGTGTCCGTAAGTCTGTAAGCACTGTAACTTTTGTTAACATTTACCTATTTGGTCCAAACTTGGCATAGAGGTACCCCAGGTCATGAGAAAATTCGGCATTGATTTTGGGCCCCCGGGGGTCAACCCCATGGGTATGGTGGGGGATGAGGTCACCATGCATCCTTATGGCAAAAAATGTTATATGCTTATCTGATAGAGAATGTTATGGTGATCATTTTTTGTCACTGCACTATGGGTCAATTCGGCCAACTTTCGGTGGTGGCTACAGTGACTCTAGGGTCAACAAAGGGTCAAAATATATTATTTCGGAAATTCAAGATTATTGTTTGGAAAATTGAACTAAATGTCACATTTCTCAATTTCAAATAAATTGCGCTTCCGGTAGTTTATTTATTTCGGGTTTACACCCGTCCTCGTTTTGTTCGTAATATATTTCGCTTCAGAACAGATGGACATATTGCCTATTATCATTATCCGCAATACTGGGGTGCTTGATATTTTTATTATCTTCCGAGAGTCTAAGACTCTATAAGGAAGATATTGAGATCACGTTCCCGTCTGTCTGTCTGTCTGTCTGTGGACGCTACTCCTCCGAAACGGCTTGACCGATTGACACCAAAATTGGTACACAGGTGCCTAAGACCAAGATCAGGTAAAATCCTAAGTATCAATCAGCCCCCTGACCCACCGTGACCCGAAATACGAGGGGGTCAAAATTTGCCATGTATTCTAAATGACAGAATTTGAACGGTGCGCGTAATGTTACATACGTCTCATAATGCCCCAACTCGAGGAAGATTCATAAATTGGGTTTACACCAACCTCGTTTATTCTACAATTTGTATAATGTAAAAACTCGTGTTTTGGGAGCACTTGCGAAATTTGTGGGTTGATAACTCGTATAATGCATACATTTAAGCAACAAACTTCGATTGAGAATATAATCCACTTTTCCGCTTCAATTTGTAAAAGAAAGGAAGTGTGATTTATGTCCTTTTTTAATCTAATGTAGTAACCGTACCTATTAATAATAATATTATCCTTCAATTTTATAACGACTCCCAAAAATGTGCTATATTGCATCATTTGATAAACCAGAGCGATATAAAGCATAAAGTGTTTTTTGAAAACGTGCAAAGTCTATAGTAGATATATAATAGTGTGTTGGGGTCATCGATTTTTGAACAATTATTTGAGGGTATTCAAATATAAGTTAGTTGACATTGAGCCAATTACAAAATCAGTATGTCATACAATATCATAACTTTTGCTCCCATCATAGTCCATTATTTCATAAATTTGTTTTGTCCGAATATTTGTATAACGTTATTTTGAAGACATTAATGGAGAGCATACTAGTTTAGAGATTGGTGGGTAGTTGATGCCAGAATGTACAAAAAATTTATTTAAATGAAACTCGATAGGTACTTAACGCGCGGGAATTTTGATGACAGTGTAAGTTGTTCTAAAACACTGAATCGGAACAAAATTCATACTACCATTCACCATGATGGTACATTCAGTACAGATTTTTTGATTGATTCTGTCAGTCATCGTCGAGAGTCAAAATGTTCGCTCTTTTACCAAATTAAAACGGAACAATGAATATATTGTCGGGTAGTGTAATGGTTGTTTTATAACATGTTACAGTTAGATTTTAATTGCCATGCCATTTTTTGATAGAAATCAATGTCCCGAATGACCACCGTTTTACCAGAATGTTCATGACGTGGAGGGCAATAATTCAATTTTAACTGTATTTGATGCTGCCTAAAGAATAAATTAAATATGTATGCCACCCAATAAATCGAAATGGAAGCGAATATTGTTAGTATTTTCTCATTCACGAGGAAACACCTGAAATGATGTATTTTAGTCACCGGAACGTAAGCAATGCTTACTAAGCATACTGTGACGCAAGTTCTGATCACAGAAGTTAACAAGATACCCATGCTCTTAATCTGAACAACAAATATCTGGTGATTATAAAATGATGGAATGTAATGATGGAATAGCGTAAGTTCAAGGTCTGAACAATGAACAATTTGGACGTGCATTCCAAGTATGTAAATTGTTATGCCAACCAAAAATTTGTATCCCGAGACGCCCAGTAGTGTTGCTACAGTTACCCCAATAACATCTAGTACTGCAACGTTGGGATACGCAACCTGACAATATAATGCGTAATGAGTTTCATATGTAGTAATCAACGTTGGCTATCATTTCCTTCTCTCACAAAACTATATTTGATTGACCCGGCGAGAGGACCTAACAAATTGTTCACATTTTTGCGACTAATAGTTTGAAACATGAGCTTTTGTTTATTTATTTATTAAACTACTGGTAGTTAATGCACAAAAAGTGTATTAATCTTTACACAACAATTTCAGGTTACTCTTTGGCAAAATCTTCTATACACTCCCAACGTTGACTTCTTAATGCACGTACAAAATTCACTTGTCTCAGATTGTGCATTGCATGCTCGACATTTTGGCTTTCGTTCGTAGAACGATATCTGGATTTAACTTGATTTTCCGCCGATTTGGAATTGTACTAAAATCGTTAAAGATAGTTGGAATTTACAGTTAAAGCATTTGCGTAAAAATAACATAACCGCATTTATTTATATAATTTACCGTTTGTGTCCCATAAGCAATTACATGCTGCTGATATTCCAGTATGACTTGGAGAATATTCCAACTTGCAATTTTTGGGTTTGATACGTCAATTGATTTGAAGTAAGTGGAACTAGCCTGCCAAAGAAGATAATCCGAAAAGCGGCAAGTTTCTCCAGTACGGATTAAAATATCAACAGGATGGCTGCTCATATTTGCCATAGATTCTTGGAACAAGACCTCAGTTATATCATGAGATTGCAGATTATGATCCATTAGCGCGTCAACGTGATTTGAAATGATTTCAGAGATTTCTTTGGTTGACTTGTATAAAAGATTGATGCGCACAATCAATCTTTTCCCGTTCTTCGTAGCAACACAGCATTTTGCAAACCATTTTCGTATTCCAGATGGAATAAAGTTCCAACCGCTCACAACGTCCCATCGAATTCCATGTTTGTTAAATTCCTCACTTATATTAGAATAATAAACATTAGATTTCGCAGTAACTCTGAACGCCTTAGGAAATCAGTTTTGTCAATATATTTAATTACGTTTTCTCAAAAAGTGTTTCCGCTGTTTTTTGTGCCATGTTCAAAAGACGTTTCAACTCAGCAGGTGATTTTTTATAGTTACCCTCGCTGACCGCGAATAGTGACAGCTCGGCGATGCCAAATTCCATTGCCATTAAGATACTTTCAAAAACATCTCTTTCTCTGCGCTTAGGCAAATAAATAAGGCATATAAGTACATATAAATACAAAAGTTCTATCTTCAACGAGAATGAATTGTGGGACGAACAGTAGCCGGTTTATGTTATTAGAATACTCGACTTTAAATTCATTAAATTACCGTTTTGCTTTTCCTTCAGCATCCGATGATACGATCGCTCCCCGAGAAATACTACTACCTCTGTGTAAAAACAGTCATTATACAAAGCATATATGCAATAGGACATTATGCTTAATCATGCATATGTATTCCCTTACCCATCAATTAGGAATGCGACATGTTTTGGTACTGGTCCCTGTGCCAGAGTCTCTAAACATATTTCCTTCGTCAGCTTTGTACAATATTTCCAGATGGAATCCGAGTGTAATGAAGTCATTTCGACGGAGATAACTAATAATCGCAGATGTGACAGAATTACACTCGAGTTGCTAGTTTATTAAATAGTGCACCTTTATATACACTGACTTATTGTTCCTATTGCTGAACAATTTGACTCATCCTGAAAAGCATTTGACTTAAGCTTACATTCGTCTCAAAAGAACTTAAACAGCTAGAAATTACAATACGCCGCGGTGAATATTGTGATGCACAATGTGTTTCAGTTTACTATATCCAAATAGTGTATATAAATTTTTCATTCCCGAGTAACCACGCTTTGTAACTTTTGACGCGAATATTGTGAAGGGTAAGCATATGTGTAATAGATCAATCATCTATAACTATGATAGCTCTAATCTTTGCCAAACAGGTAATGTGCATAAAACCATCTAATGGAGAGATTGTGTGGAAATCCATTGTTAGCATCAATCTGGGATAAGGAAGTAATCAGCCACCAACATTGACAATGCTATCTTATGTTCGTTGAAAATAAACAACATGCATGATATTAGGAAATTCAACGACAATTTGATTGGCATTGATGGAATGGGAGTAAATGATTTAAATTCAAAATGTACGAACTGGATGCATTAAATCGGAAACAACTATGTTGGACAAAATACCGTAATGTTTTGATAAGTTCACGCTCTTGAAAAATATAATTGACCTGTTTTGGCTACTTATACAGCAACACGATCGACAGGAGAAAATAATGTTTGTTGGTATACCTACTTAGTTATTTATTTGTTGGTTCGCAGTAGATACGAATTCGCATTTGTATTTCTAATGTAAAAACGAACCTGAGGTACTGCGTGCACAATATCAAACGTGACACTTCCGATTCCGAGACGGTATAATGGTTGATGCCGCGTATATAATTTTGTGTATACAGGAACTGTAATATTTCTTACGTCAAATAACCATGGTCTAAACTAATTGTTTTAAAGTCTGAATGACCTCAGACTTCAGTGTAGTAACTGCTTATGATCCCAAATATCGACTCTTGCTTCGCTCAGTTTCGTTTCATAATACCTCCACCATATCGTCATACTGATGTGTGTCATTGGTTTTGATGGTCAAAAATGGACGTGGAAGGTACTCGATAATACCTGCAATAACGGGACCAATCTACGAGTTATATATAATACGATACTTATTGAAATCTATCAATGATATATCACATGCTTTACAGAGAATTACGGTCATAAATAAATAAATATTAATTGCATTATCATTTTGAAGTGTTCATTGGTCGGAATAATATGTGTTCCTTTGGGGAGTTTTTTATTCTGGAGTATAATTGTCGCACAATTACGGACGTCATCTCAACAGTATACATATCATTTGAAACAAAGTTTTACCACTATCGAGAAAACATTGCTTCATTTCGCAAATTTTCATATGCCCAATTTAATGTAATCAAACCTCCTTAGCGCGCGCGTCAGAATGTAATTACTGACCAACTGTAAATAATTGATACGTGTTACTGACATTGTGTGACTGCAAAATTCGCCGGCCTTTGATATGGCCGAAAGTTTACGTAAACGGTGTCTGCTAGGATTTAGATGTTTATCGATACTCAACGTTAGTTCGAAGTACTTCGTAGCAAAAACCGATATAAGTTATATATGTTTTATGGCATGTGTTATATAAGATCGATCGGGTTATCATTACTTGTAAGAACAAACGCTGCGATAATATTTTGACGAATCCCTGGAATCTGTACCAAGATATTTGCACATCTCCACTCTTGGTGTGATTCCATTCTGAATGCCGATATAAGCAAGCAGCATTAATACACACAACAATGTAATCTAAAACAAGTTCGGTGAGCATTGCTCGTAAATTGCTAATCGTTCTGCCGCATGTTGAAACCACCTGACATCTGTTAATGCGACCCGCTGGCCATTCGTGTGGTAGAAACACACAAAATACTTACGTAACTCCGAAATATGGTTTTGATATAACTAAACAAAATACGTCCAGATAATAAAACATATTTGGATATAATGGCATGCACTACTTATGGTTGGAATTAGTTTGTGCCCAACATATCATTTAGCCAAATATTGAACATTTCGTCTTACAGAGAATTTGACAATCTTGTCTAAAGTATTTTTACATTTTGTGATACAAAGCCTTTTAAAAGTTGTGTTGATATTTATGCTGAATTGCATCGATAAAATATTTTACGAGGCATTTCGAATGATGTTGCAAAATATAAAGAGGGATATGTTTTCTGCATTTTAAACCGATTTGAAAATGTTTAATCCAATGTGTACCAATGTTGAAATAGCAGTATTAAGAAATCGATGTGCGGAATTTTCTCTCTAGTGATATCAGTTGTACAAACAAACGGCAGAAAGGTTTTGTATATAAAAGTACATTGAAAGTTGCTCAATCGTAAATTCCTTGATTTGCATTACACAGTCCATTTGTTGTTTTGCCTGGCCAGGCGACTTTGTAATTCGTAATACAATCATTAAACTTAAAGCTCATATAATAAAAATTATTTTTTACGCCGCCGTCTCATCAGTTGTATGGCATTTTGCAATATATTATTCAGGAATTTTTGGTACGAAAATACCACAAAGCCTTCATGAAATTGCTGTAGTAATAATGCGTAAAATCCGCATCAAACGATGCGGTATTACGAAAATACATGCCGGCAGTAAATGTTTCGCTCCCCGTCATCAATGCTAGTTTCCTATACGTTGCAATTAACTCACAATTTCACAACTACCTTCAATTCTGGCCATTAGTTGGCGACGTTGTGTGCCGCATCGCTGTCGAACAAACTATGACCTTGGGGATACAAATGTTTCATGAATTCTATTCTATCTGTTTAGGTATTGCTATCCCATCCAAACACTATTTCGGTGATGTGCATAATGGAAAAAAAATCCAGGGAATCACAAATCAAAACTCGTGGTATATATTTATTAGTAAAGTCCAAATATACATGTATCAAAGAAAATTCAAATGATCGTATTCAGTACAGCTGAGGGTTCAATAAAAATCTAGTCACCTTAGCAGAAATTTGTAGGCCTAAATAACTGAATATTAACATTTGACAGACCCCTTTGGAAATCATCTGCGATATTGAACAACATGAAAATATAGACGAGGTGTCGAGCGTCCGCGACAAGTTTGGAGTAGTGTTTGCTCGAGCACCTTCAAGAACCCGGAATACCAGCGTGTTCAGGGTCAACGGTTCTTCAACCTTCAGCTTAGGAAGTTGAGTACGGATGCTGTATGTTGTAAATGTAATCCATTGGTAGTGCACTTAGGTGTTCTGTTCCGCTTGCACGGAAGATAACTGCCGATATGAGAAACATGCAAATAGCATACGAAAGGGAAGTTGATTTTCCCAGAGAGCTGAAGCTTATGACGAGGAGGATGTACCGGATGTTTATTGTCGTAAATATGATAATGTTCGGAATTCGAGAACGACATTATTATGGACATCAGTAAGTCCCGACATGGATATAACGGGCAAGTCTTTTTTGCGTGTTGCCACTTCAATTGTTTACGGGGACGGTCGTCTAGATTGTATTGGCAGCAGTTGAACCTAAACGGAGCCGGAAGGTATTTCCGAAAGCGTATAGTCAAACGTAAAAGTACCCTACCGTTTTACATCACGCGTGTCATACGGGTTCTCCCATTGCTTTCAGAAATTGAGGAAGAAGATCCAGTTGGAGACATGATCGATAATCCGTCAGTACTTTACAAAAATTGAACCTAGATGACGGGGACAAGAAAATTGCCAAAACTATGACAGCATATGTTCAAGGTATTGTATAATTTTAATCTTGAATCGGTTGTCTTGAACGTTGTCACTCGTATCTGATAGGTGGCAAACAAAATAAATCACTACATGCGATCTGTATGACTCCAAAAAACCTTGTCCCAGTACAAGTTTTTTCACTTTTGCAATTTCAACTTTGTTTCCAAAAAGACCGTTGTTTTAGTAGGAGCTCTTTCAGACTTCGTGCAGTTACGCATGAATCTGTTACGGGATCCGGTTAAATTCCACAATGTGACCCATAAATAAGCTACCTAGAGTAAAATGGACCCCGGATTTAGATTTCGGAAGCTAAACAACATATTTTATCGCATTTAACATTTGAAATTTCTCAACTTTTTTGCAATAAGTGGACTTTTTAGCTTCAATTACTGGATATTAGAGGCATTGTTTTCATAGTTGATTTCGTTACGATACAACAATGTAACCAATAGCATATAATAAATGGTTACTGTTTGCATACACTAGCTACAAAGTCAGATCATGTCATATTTATAGTAACTGCTGTTAAATACTCATTGTTGAAACAACATAATCACCCCTTACATCAATTCAATTGTACTAAAATATTGTTTATATCATAGTTTACTCTAGAAAAAGTACATTTAAAAGCTATAAAATAAACACATAGCCGTTGAAAGGGCAAGAAGTGTGCTCCTTGTTGTGCCCTTGTAAAAGTATGAAGTAACCTTTATTTAACTCAGCCCCAGCCAGTTGAAATGCTGCATTGGTTTCATTAGTTCAAAATCAATCAGAAAATTCATTTCATAATCATTTAAATATAAATACAATTCCTTTACCTCGCTGAATTAAATAAGGATTAAATGATATTTGAAACAATGAGTTAGCACGATAGAAGGCATGCATATTATGTCCTCTGTTAGCAGTTCAATATAATCGCGTGAGACGAGTACCGAATAAAAGTTAATTGATTTACAAAAAAATAATAGCCAATTGACGCTAGATACGTTATGTAAAAGTAGCTAAATTGTTCAAAAGGCATTGGGGTATATTAATTACTACTTTAAACTAACTAATGCAGCATGCATTTCCTCTGGCTGGGGCGGAGTTGAATAAAGATTATTTTTTTACTTTTACAAGTAAACAGCACCGCCAGCGGCACACTCCTTGCTTTTTAACGGAGTATTTTTTAAAATTTAATTTGCTTCAAATTGGGATTCACCTTGGGGACGAAATGAGAACGAAAGTGTGCCGTCTTCTGATTGAATGGGTACCAGATAGAAATATATTTCCAGAATTCAACCAGCTTGTGTACTTTGAAATGGATATGCATGGGGACGGGGAACATGGAGAGATAACGGGACGTGCGTGCTGCACAAACGGAATTTGATGACGATACAGGAAGTCAACGCGAGCATGACGATTGAAGCCAGCAAATCACTAGAGCAAATTGCAATACTAAGTAAGTTGCTACTGGTAATGTAGAAGGTCATGGAGCTGGAAAAGGATGTTCTCAAATTTGTGAGAAGTATAGTTCAAACTACAAGCGTTTTATGCAATGTGTGGTACTAGTTGAACGGTATCATAACAACGTTTCACTTGTTTACTATATTAAAAAAATTCAATTGGCAGCATCGTTGATTATCACAATAAATAGATATACAAAATTAACCACGTAATTCCATTAAATCCCTGAACGTTTGGGTAGTCAAAAATATAAAATTTGAAGCCATTGAGATATCCATATCAAACAACATTACTGTTATTAATATTTTGTAGTTAACCTTATTAATTACTGCAACTTTATCAAAGAAAGAGTCGACGCACGAAACGATAGTCAAAAAGTTTAATCTATTTTCTACTTGATTTTAATATATTTAGCATCCAATTATCTACGGTTACGTGTTTATTTACAGCAATAAATGTCAATCGAGAGTTCTCGTGAGAGTATTAGAAGAACAACTAACATGTAAGAAAAATCTTTTTACTGTACTCGAAATCCGAATTAGGTATACCAAGAGTATCGTAAACGGTGGAATTTGCTTCATCGTGTCTGGAATCATTCATTTATAATTTTTGCTTATTTGTGTGCGACAGCGAGAAACTAAATTTGTATTTGTCAGCAAAAACGCATGCTACATAGAAGGGCAACGTTGGCGTATTTCTTTTCGAATTGGTGATGATTAAAGTACGTAATGATTAACAACATGTGTGTTGTAGAAACGCTTTGTGGGAAATGAATAACGTAACGGCATGAATAATTTCAATTCTGTGATAAATTTCCTGTACCGTTGGAATTAGCAGAACAAGCTTATTCAAATGTATATTATTGTTTTTCTCTGCGCTCGGTACACCTGACAACGTTTTCTTGTTCGATTACATTCCGTACAATTTAACTACATGATATTGTATGTCGGGAATATTATTCGGTATGTGCAGATTCTAATGCGATAAGAGTGCGATTCTGAGTGTCACTGATCCATCGACGAACATTGATACTAAATTTATGTACGTCAGGCCTAGCAATAACAACAACCAGAATGCAAATCGTAAGATTTGTTCAGTATTGGGTGGGGAAGTTTATTTCTGCATAATTACATATCACCTGCTAATCACAATATCTGAAAGCCAGTCAAGCTAATCAGCAACATTTTAGACCAGCGAAGTAAAACTGGTCATATGGTCGAAATTATGCTCTATTAATACAATTAATTAACTTTGCACTGGATTTAACTAGGGAGAACTTTTACATTAATTGTTGGAATCAAGAAGATCAAACTATGCATCTAAATGACCCACTTTTGCTGAATATGAATCCGTGATGTATATATTGTCAAAGTGTAAACTGACAATTACTGAGATACTTGCCGCATAATGGTACACCCACCATTTCACTGGAACCAATAAGAATGGCTTCGTATTTCTGACATGACTTGGTCAACTTTAATGTAAATCATATGTATAATAACTTCATTAGATGATTCAAACTTTCAATGTGTGTACGTAAAAACGAGTCGAAACTTTGAGAATTATTGGTGCCATGATGACAACAATGTACGCTTGTTTAATAATTTTCCATTGAGTTTTACAGTTGCAGTTGAAATAACTGATAAAAAATGTTTACAAGTACCGCTTTGCCGGAGTGAGTGCGAACAAATCATTTAGTGCCTTATTCTTTAGCGCATTTAGTTAATAAATCACTTTTGGTTTTGCGGAAACGACCTAAACCGGAATTTATTCGTATCGATGGGTTCAAATGAAGGCCCCAAATCTAGGCGGTAGAAAGCGTTAGTACATTTACACATTGACAAAAAGGATTTCCGGATTCGAATTCAGAGACAAAAGTGATACGGACACACATTTTGGTTTGTTAATATCAATGATTCACATTTGATACGTGATACGTCCTAAACTACGAACTCAACTATCTCTTATCTGCCACATGTTTTGTTCGATATTGAAGTATGATTATCAGTCGCAGCACATTGAAGTAATTCTAACTCCTTTTCAAAGTCTGCTACAAGAGAGTCCATTTCCTGCCGGGATGATATTAGTTTTGTTTTTTCCACCAACCAGGAGGTGCGAAAATTTCCATTGTAGGAGCACACGCCAGCAGCAATACCTATAATGGATACAATAATATTAAAATGGGTACATTTTGAGACACATAGTTTAACTAAAATTGTGTACTTACCAACTCCGTTGCCGATCGGGGGAGTACCGTAAATTGCCTGCATTTCTCCTCCCATTAAACGTTGCTGACTCTTGAATCCTGGCAGATTTGACACCCCAAACCCACCGCTTACGTTATTGTATGCTCGCCTGATCAGTACAATTGGCAGTGTACCAATCATCAGCATAATAATGCGCATAGATAAAATTTCATAAGTTGAAATTGATTTCATTACAGAATCCACCTTTTGAAGCCGTTCCAGGGGATCCTTAGTCGACATCGGTGATGGCAATATAGACACGACGAACCGGTTTTGTGGATCATAATTTGGGTAAGGGAGCACGGCCGTCGTGAATCCAAAGCCAAGATTGTCCGGGACAGGCAGTCCTTTCCTCTCCGCAGCGCGTCCTATTGCACCCGTTATCGCGGAATTAAATATTGCTGTTGTGGTGCATCTAAACCGGTGTCGCATGTGCTTAACTGACTCCAGCGAAATTTCTTTCTTGGTATATTTAAAATATTTTGGGCCGGTGTTCTTTTTTAATTCTGGTGTAATGGTCCCCGAACATCGAGCCATGTTGTAGCACGTGTACGGGGCCGTCAAAAATGCTATTCCATAAACCCCAAATAGTTTGATTATGGAAACCGTGGGAATGGGCGGATGCACAGGATCTATCGTGAGATCACCTAATTGATCGCAAAATCCATTCAAAATTTGATAGCATGACAGTCCGTCCATATATCCGTGCTGCACGCGAAAAATGACAGCAAAGTGCAGTTGGTCCTTCCCAGCGCTGTCTTTTCCCAGAGTAATTTTAGGAATAAACAGAAGTTGCCACTGTGGTTTATCAGGACTCATGGTATGATCGACCCAACCTTCAATAGCTTTATGTACATCGTCCTCAGTATAGACTTGGTTGCCATCCATACCTGGGCAAATCTTTACATGATCTCGAACGTCGAAGTGGTCATTTTTGACGTCCCATGCAAAAAATCCAAACTTTGACACCAATTTCCAGGTAAGTTTTTGATATGGCTGGCGACCAGACTCGGTACGATATTGCAATATATTCTTCAGGCATCTATCCTGAAGCGCTTCTAAATTTGTTTCTCCCTTGACATAGCAGAATGTGTTGATGGCCACTGCATTTGCGTATTCCTCCATTGCAACGGCTGAATCGGACGGTGAGCACAACGAAAACCTTCCCCCATGAATATATTTTAGGTGTATTGCAATAATAATTCGAAAACATAGTACGGATATTAACACTGTACTGATTATTGGTGATAACAAAAGAAAAAAAGAAAAACACAAGGCCGCAAGTGCGTATTTGAACAAAGTATGTTTTAATGATGGTACAAAGTACATGACAACTGTTGAGAGGCTTATCGACAGAATCACGGAAACAAATTCCCAAAACATTATATTTCTGTATATATTTTCAAATTAACGTAAGGGCAAACAGTTGCTAAACAAATACCAACGAAATGTAAAATGGAAATTAGAACATACACGAAATGCTCATTCCAAATTTAGGTTAGTACGAAGTCGATATTTTACACATACAAAATGTGAATATATTTTATAATTCAGTTTACCAGATGCAGACGATTTCGTCGTTGTCAAAACTACAAACGTATGTGATATGAAATTGGCATTAACCACAGAAAAGTGACGAGAGTGGATGTAATTTATTAGTTGTTGAAATGTAGGTTTCCTGTTTTTGTTGGCATTACCATCGGTTGACATTGTACGTCTATCTTAACTAGACAAGGAAAGAATAATTGATTTCGATGTTGTGGTTAGTATGAAAGGGCAGACATACAATGTTAACCTCCTAAGTCATGTTAACATATCCAATAAAAATAACCGTGCTTTGTTCACGGATACTGCCTACTGTCTGTAATTAATCATGACCATTACATTCCAGCCCATACTTAACCATTATATCCACTTTTATGAGTACGGCATTCAACCGTGAGCAATATTCATAGATGATATGCAAACTGTTTTATCACCAAATGAACTAAAGTTTGCCTCTGTTCTCCACGACTGTAGATTATTTAGAAAAAATGCGGTTTAAAAACCGCAAGCAAAAATGTTTACATGTTAAACAGTCAGGCTACGTACGCTTAAATATACGCGTCAGTTAGTTCTCCTGAAACAAAGTATATTATCATGTCAAAAAATCCATGTGGTAGCCACATATGTCTGTCATTTGTAAATAATTTTCAATCAAAGAGTTTTCCGCGGTTAGCCAAGAGGTTATACTAACATTACTGGTTCATTAATATCTGCTTGAAGCGATGACCTTGATATATTGGTGCAAGAATATATGACAAATTATTTCTATATGGTTGCTTTGTAAATTGGAGTTTAGCCTTTTGGAAGCAAATTCGGGCGCCAATTTTCAACTTGTTTGACGGCTCAGTAATGTCGTTATAGTTGCTACCTCACCAGAAGAGAGTTCCTTTTCTACATAGCAAATGACAGTACATCTGCATGCAACAAATTTGCAGTTGGGAAAAGCATATTGTAGATGCTTCACACAATAAAACAAAAATGAAAAATTTCTGAATTGTTCAGGTATATTTTATATTTATTTTCATATGCAGTAACTGGTTAAATATACTGCTGATTGATACTTGGTCTGATTTTGTTCAGACTTGGTCATACATCAAAGTATAGAAAATCTCGGAGAGGTTATTAATCCTTTCATATTTCGTTCTAAAAAATCATTTAGGGTCCGTACTGCATGCCATGGAAACGGACAAATTCCAAGAAAGTATCTCGACAATTGAACTGAGCAACAGCGTGGATATGGATAAGCAAATCTAAAATGTTCTGCAAAATGTACCGTAAGATTTTTTGTTGTTTATATATATATATATATAAATGGACATGTTTCGTCGAAGTCCTAAACTTAAAATGAAACATGTTGGTACTTCTAAGAACGTAAATCTGATAATGAGTTTGCTATATATTCAGGTTGGCACATTGTCGCAACGATTGTGCAAAGGAGCCGTATTTAACTTGAAATGAATATAGTCCAAATATTTTTGTCTATGCGACTAGTGATTTTAGTAAGCACTTAATAGAAAGTTATTTGAAGGTTTTTACTGGGCTTTTATTTTAGTTTCCTTTGAAGTTTACAATGTTTTTAAGAATAACGAGAGAGTGATTTGTGTAATAGTTTGTTCGTCAGTACGTTTGCTAGTAGTCCTCCGTCTAGCGATGTCAAATATTTTTAAGCCTTACAACTAGTGACAACAGAGTAGTCAGTGTGAAGTTGTTGCTTCAGCTGTCGACCGTGAGCGTTATCCAAAAGGCAAGTCAAACACTAATGAAAATTAATTTTTCTTTGACTGGTAATTTTTGCGCTTTTGGGCCCGTCAACTTTTGCATCTGTTTAAAGTCTACCTCACCTTTACCTGCAGCTTGCCATGGCCAATGTGTCATGTCATCGTAGTGGATTCACTACGTGGTGGCACATTCAGTAGGTCACAAGTTATCGTGCGGCCAATAGAACCATAATACATTGTTAAATTAATGCCCCCAGGTTTTGTCATCATCCCGACTGTACTAATATAGCGGCTTAGTTGGGTGCTTGACGATGAAAGTAAGAGACACAATAACTATCCGATGATTTATGAAAAAGTCACTATTTTTAAATGCGTACCTTTTCTACAATACAGGTTACTACATTGAATTGCATCAACGTACATAAACTCCATTGTGTCAGCGGATATTGACCATATGGTAGGATTCGCTTTCAGGCAGCTAGCGAGAAGTGAGTAAATGTTTGGACATTGCAGTCAAGAACAGTCTCTCATCATGTACATTATAAACACTAGTCGCAATTATGTTTAATAATATGATAATATTATTTAAATGTGGAGCATTTTGTTAAATGGGAGCTTTTATATATACCACTTTCCATATTGGACGACTGGTGATATTGGAAAATGAGTCGATACTTTATCCTAATGTAATTGCTGACATTTTTACTGTCACCAAATAAATATCATCAAGAATTCGAAAATTTAAATAAATTTGGTCGAAGTCTACAACACGGCAGTCTTCATTGAATAAATGTAGCCGAATTTAGAACGCCCAACAACACGTAAAAGCACACAAGTTTGAATTAATAGTACAATCAATGTGATACCACCCTTCATATGAAAAGAAACAATGAAACAAGTTCTGGTTCCCAAATACATATTTTGAATTTGTTACTGAGGGATAAAACACAACACATTATTAATATATTTGTGTTAAATATTTGAATGTACCGACAAACGACGAATGTATTCTATTCTATTCTATTCTATTCAGTATTCACATGTTTACAGAAATGTCCGACAGTCAATGAAATATATTACATTTTCAACGTCGGTTGGACAACATGAAGAAATGCAAAGAGCTTAACATAAAACTGGTTAATTAAAAAAAGCCCCCCTTGAATTTAATACACTGGATCGACGCAACCCAGCCCTGGATTTTCAACAACGGCTACTCCAAAATGTAAAGTTAATGTTCTTTAATAAAAATAATGGAGTTATTCATTACGAATTGCTGCATTTTTTCTAATTTCTCTAGGTTGCAGATGTTTGGGCCTGAGAACTCATAAGGTAATTCAAAGCGAAAAAATGGCATACAAGATATCGATAGAAGATGGTGTTCGCACCGAAAGTTTCTTTTGGGCCTGGTGTTCAAACAGAAAATTTTTTTAGATGGCATACTGGCCACGTGGCAAGTTAATGGGAGGAACTGGTAATATCAACAACATGATTTATTTTCGGGGTCATCCGACCGACTTTGACAACTGGTCAAATCATACAAACGACAGCTACACAAATGTCGAAAAATATTTTGAAAAGTCTATAGTATACCAAAATGGATTTGCCAGCAGTCATGGACCACAAGGTATCGAGTCGTTTGAAACGAGTCCGCTCTATAAAACTGTAATGAAAGAAGCAAGGGAATTGAGATTTGAGAGCGACGTCAAGCTAAGCACTTACCAAAGACGAGGATTCGGGCGACCGGATGCATACAAGTGTGCTGGATCCCGTGTTACCTCTTACAATGCATTTGTTCAACCAATACTGCACAGAAAAAATTTGCACATTTCAATATACTCCCTCGCCGTTAAGCTTGCATTGGACAAAGCTAAAACTGCAACCGGCGTTTGGTTTTCACAACACGGAAGGTTGAAATTTGCTCGAGCATGCAAAGAAATTATTATATCCGCAGGAAGTATTGACTCGCCGAAATTGCTAATGCTTTCTGGTATTGGGCCCGAGCAGCATCTCAACAAAATGGGGATTAAGCCAAGGGTAAATTCACCTGTCGGACAAAATCTACAAGATCATTTGACCACAGTACTCCTACCTTTCTCAATGAACGGTCCGCCCTACTACTCTTTCGAGAGGGACTTGGGAGTCCATGATTTAGTAGGGTACTGAGCGGCAGGAACTGGATTTCTCACAAATCCAACTGGGTCCTTTTCTCAAGCCGTTTTTACATCTGATTTGACAAAAAATGAGTCCAATTCCTGGAACGACTTGTTAATGTACATTGTGCACACGGCGCCCAATCCGCGCCTAATTTCCGAAATATCTCGCGCGTTAAAAATTCGAATTGATATTCTGGAACGGTTGTTCAGTCAGAGCGGCGGCACGAAGGAGGATGATGGGTTCTTTGTAGTACTTACCCTTGGACGTCCTAAGAGCACTGGGTTTATTGAGCTAAGCGGTAAGGATCCATAACTTGACCCGATTATCGATCCCAGGTATCTTTCACACCCGGATGATCTTAGCAGATTAGTACAAGGTAACCATTGATATATAGTTATTTAAAGAGTACCTGAATGTGTTCAATAATTTGTTGATTTTGTGTTTGCAGGTATAAAGTTTGCCATCACTCTCGTGGAGACAACCAGGGCGTTTAAAGATTTGAATGCAACTTATGTAAATATTCCGATACAGGAATGCGGCATGTTTGACTTTAAAAGCGATAAATACTGGCAATGTTACGTAAGACAGATAAGTCTATCGATGCATCATCCGGTTGGTACCTGCAGCATGGGTTCTATGAAACAGGATGGACGAGCCGTCGTTGATTCCAAACTTAGGTACTCAAGATTACTATCATGCACATCATGAGGCGTATGCACTACAATATTTCAGGAATCTGTTGCTGGGATATATTATATGTTGTTTACACAGAGTGCTGAATGTGAAAGGTCTTCGTGTAGCTGACGCGTCAATAATGCCATATATCACGAACGGAAATACGAATGCACCGAATGTTATGATCGGGGAAAAGGCAGCGGACATGATTAGGGAACACTGGGCCAATCAGTATTTGGTCTGCAAGAAGCTGTCGGTGATTATTCCCAAGAGTGATGTGTGTTATTATTCACGGATGATATAAATGTATAGTATATAATAATAATATAATATGACCGCAGCAGTTTAGAATATTTTTCCACGTTAAATTGCATTCGTATTTTGTAGCGTTAGTTACATTTAACTATCCTCAGCGATTTTAAGTGATTGTCTTGAATTTTTTTTTCGGTTGGTAATGAAATTTTGCACTGCATAATTTGAACATGTTTGTAGCCTTCCTGTTGTTTTGCGGGGGTAATGAGAATTATTAGGTTCAAGATAAGTATATATAATACTTTAGGGGTTCTTTTGAAACTTGCAAAGTAGTAACGGTTATAAAATACGGGAAGTGTACTTGGCTGTTTTACAAAGCAGAAGTAACATATTACGCGAATGCTGGCTACTTGGCTAAAGCTGATAACTATGAACGAGATGGTCAAACAAATTTGAATCCGATTAAGGACATATTTAATTTGCAGCGTATCCAGGTGGAGCATTAAATATTCCAGAAAAAATGTGTATGGAATTTTGCGAGGCGGTTACAAATCTTCCAAAGAGTATTGGAGGATTGGGTGAATTGCTTCAAGCTATTGTGGATAGGCTAGGCAAGATCACGAGAAGTGAAAAAAATCTTTGCATTTCAAATTATTTTTTCGCCCTTCATACCACAATACCACGCACATTGTAATAAGTAAAAATTTCAAATTTGGTTTAATTATGAAACTCATTTTATGATGTACTTTAAAGGTTGCGTTTTTTCTGTGCTCAATTAATCACAATAAATAGTTATCAAAAGGTCATTCCACTTTGAATAATGTTTCGTTTAAATCCGTTCGACAATAATCTGTCCCGCAGAATTGCATACAAATACCACAAACCAAATGTTAGCATCATGAGCAACATCCCCTCAACCTTCTTCTAGTACACATCATATTGGTTTGTTTCTGTGGTTGCTGGGCCATTAAATTTGACGGCAACATTGTTTTCGTGAAACCATTATGAACAATGACAATACCAACTTTTGTTTTCATTCTAACAAACTCCATATTCTTCGCATTTTGTGGTTTTGCAACGCAAATGTTACATGTACTTTGTAAGTTTATTCCCGATGCATCAACATGTTTATGTTCCGTTAGTTACAGCGTGCAACATTGTACCAATATAATGGTAACAAACAGTTGGATGTTTAGTTTCACTTTTGCTTCAGGGAGAAGAGGTTGGTGGTAGTAAACGATGGAAGCATTTATTGGCTTCTGAAAACGCCAACACTGCAATTTGTACTTGTACTATAATGAGCCTTCAGAAGTGAAATAAATAAACGTTGTATCTGAGTAGAATTAGTTGGTTTTGCCGACGGCAGTGTTGCGGATGCCAAGAAAATCATATCGTTCTCAATTAGAGAACCTTTATTGCAAATGCTGCGCCCGAATTCGCCAAATCGCCAAAATTAGATTTGCCAAATCATTATAAGTGTTAATTGTATTCCGACATTGCATTGGAATGCATTTTGTCTAATTGTGATGTGTCGCGTGGAGATGTGTTTATATGCCACTAACCGTAAAAATTGCTAACTTGAAATTATTATCGGGGTGATGGGAAAAAATCCAGAGGCACACTGTTAACAAAACGTTAGTGTCAACGTTTATTATTTTAAATGACTATTATGTTCGTATATGATAATCCATCATTAAAAAGTTTGTCCCATTCTGTATTATCAAGTTGCTAAAAACCAACTTGTTCACATCTTGGATAGCATATTTCATATTTCTTCCTGTTATTACGTAATATACATATTGTTACAGCCCATGCCTTAAATATTCATTCTAACATTTCAATTTCAAGTTTCAAGGCCAAAAGCCTCCATTTTGTAAAGCGTCACGGAAACGCTAAAATTGAAAATTTCCCAATTCGTAGCATTGATGTATTCTAACATTTTATTAGTAACTCCGTCAATATTAAAAATTGATCGAGGAAGAAGCTCAACTATGGAATACAAAACGATTACAAAGGACGGACGCGGAAACTACATAATTTTTTTAAATGTGAAAAATTATGGTGCGGAATATATTAAATCTCGTTTATTGCAACATCTTACCGGAGTTTTAAATATCCTTCGCCAGATTAATATCCTATTGTATGGCATAGCATTTTTGCGATTGCAGTCAAATTAAGGAAAACTTATTTTATATTTTTCGCCGAACGTAGCTATTACTACTGTAGCCACAGCAATCAGCATCGGTAACATTTTTTGAAGTGACGAAATAAAATATTATATTTTTTACAATTTTTAAGCATAAATTTTGGTTTGTATGTGAATTATTAGTGTAACTCATACATAACCTATGCCGCAATTTGTTTTCCATAGTTTGTATTCTGCTCCTGAATATTTTGTTATTCCTGACGTGCATCTGCAACCGGACAAGAATCGACTCCACATTTTGTTTATACTGGATGGATATAGACTATTCATCTCACAATTGACTGTTAATGAGAAATGCATTACGCAATGGCAGAATAAATCCAGTGTAACTTTCGTGCTATCGGTTTTAATCATTCACAATAGCCACGAGTTTGCACTATCACTTTAGTATTTTCAGAAGTACCAAACGTCACATTTAAGCAGCACAAAATGGAAGCAAGTGACACCCTCAAGCCACCCGGGATTTGGTACAAACGGATGGTAGCCTATATTTGGTACGATGTAATCTTGTTGGCATATATTGCAATTGTCATGTTTCTTACCGAAATATCTACTCGTCCACCCGTCCCTGACTTGAAAGGTAGGAAATGCGAAATAACAATTACTTTAGAAGATAATAAATATAATCACCGCCCATATCGGTGTTGCGCTTTTTGGTTATCACTCCGACCCGTACATGCTCCACAAAACTTTTATATTACAGCAATAAAGAAAAGAACAGGGCATGTGGCTGTTTTGACAGGCAGTCCCAGAGGGATAGCTTTAGGACTAATTAAAAGACTAATTCAGCTGGATTATACAATTATTATGGGTATGGATTTACATTCAAAAAATTGATACACATTTGGCCATGTTAATCCCATATGCCGTATATTAAAGGTGGACGAAATATCAAGGATGCCGAGGCAAGGTTAGCTGCATTTGCATCATCAAACAGGGACTTAAACGTCGATAAGGTAACATTTCTTGAAATGGATTTGATGTCACTGAAATCTATGCGACGGTTTGCCGCCAATGTGCTGAATACGACACCGCGTATTGATATTTTGTTGTGTAATGGTAAATCCAATGTGACTGAGAACAATCTTTGCTTTAAAAATATTACAAACAATGTATTCAAAATATTACAGTGATACAATTATTCTTTTAGCGTCTATATTTCGCGCTGAGTACCAACTCACGGAAGACGGTTTTGAGAGTCAGTTTCAGGTCAACTAATTGAGTAACTTTTTGCTTACTCATATGCTATTGGCAAGAATGAAGGAGACTGCGTCGGGGAGCGGGAAGCCATGCCAAATAACATACACATCCTCATTGTTCTACTAGTTTTGGAACATTTCTCGAACATGAGCTTGACAAACCGTGAGGAAATACAAAACGACTCTAAATTATTTTGAATATTTGTATGCAACTAATTGTGTGTTTGATCATCCCGATAGATCTGTATATACACCCTTCAAGTTTTACTATCCGTCAAAACTGTATCCCATCATGAGCATGCTGCACCTTCAGAAACAACTGGATGCTGACAACAGTCAAGTATATTGTTACGCAGTTCACCCGAGAGCAATTCCTACCGAGATATGGATAAGCGGCGCAGGAGCACTGGCTTACTGGTTTGGACAGTTTGCTAGGAGCATGTTTCGAGTAGGAAAAATTACTTCATTACAATGTCACTATATATTTTCACTATGTCACTAATGTCACTATACACTGTCTGTGTGATATATGTTTGTAATATATATTGCGGACTAATTTTCAGACCATAGATAACGGCGCAGATACAATAATTTGGCCAACACTCTCACCAGAATACAAATACGAGGTGGAATTTACATGGAAAGCGGTAAAGTAATTAATTCCAATTTCCGGTGTCGCTGAATATAAAAAGAAGCAAGCCATACTTTATAACAAGTCATTGAAACTGGCTGGAATTTGTTAGCCATAGTAATACGGTCAGCACGCATAAATATAATACGAAATTCCTTGGAATGTGTATTGGAATATAATTCTAATGGAAATATTTGTGTGTACATCGTAGAAAAAGTAATGTGCTCGTAAATTCAGTTAATTTGCTCGGAAATCCGATTTTTGCCGAGGAGCTTCAAACGCCTTGTTGAAACTAACAGAATGATAACCTCAATCAGTGTTCCCGTGCTCAAAAATAAAAACATGCTCTTAGAAAATGATTAGTGAACGGTAAATCAATGGCTAGGTCTGATAGCATTAACTATCCTCGAAAAATAATTAACTCAATTCAGCTGGATATTTAAAAGTAAAATAAACCAGGAGTAGCATAAACTACTAACGCTCAAGTAATTAATAATCTCAATTATCTTTATTAAAAGAACTCAATAATAATTAACAGCAATTATTACAACTCTTGTGCAGTGCACTTCTCTCTAACAAAAGTCGAACAAGAATAGAAAGCGAACAACTCACTTCTCCAAAGTCGAGAGTGATAATACAAGTCACTTCGCTGAAGGCGAGTGCAATAAGAATGGTAACAAAAATAGTACAGAAAAATACATAAGTTTACAGCTTAACAAAAAATACATAATATGATGCAACGACGAAATGCAAGCTCAAGTTTCTAGAATGAACTGAGTTGCAAGTTACAATGAAAAATGAGGGAAAGTATTGGAACATCTCATGTTGCCCTAACTGTGGCAAAAGTTGGTTTAAGGTTGGGTTACAAGTTGGTTAATAGTTGGGTTACAAATTGTGGGTACTTATAAACTTGTGGGTACTTTACATTAAATAGTTAAGAATGATACAAAAAATATGAAACATGGTATAAATATATTCATTACATTAAAACAGCATAAAATTAGCATTCTCATTTCCAACACGCCTGAATTTGCACGGAAAATATCTTTGACGAACATTTGATAAATAAAATCAACGGTAAAAATGGACTGGAGTTCTTAAGGTGAATACAAAATACATGGCTTTAGAATGCTTTTTGGTATTCTGGTTGACGGTCTTCTTCATAAATTAGTGTAATCCGTACTCATATTTACATAATTATTTACAATATAATATATTTTTAGTTTGTGCAACAGTCATAAACATTTGAATGTTTGTACATTTAATGACTCTATTTTCGATACATTAAAACACATTTATCTTTCATGGCCAAGAATGCAAGTATGTTCGACAAAAACCTTTCTGTGAAATATTATTGCTTGCTGAGTTAAGGTAAATTTAGTTTATCCTATGAATGACGTCAGTGCTGCCAATATCCCAGTGCTCCTAAAATCATGTTCCGCAGTTTATTATCTGGAATCTGAAAAATGGTTCTAGTTCAAAAGTCGTGTAATTGTCGTAGGACTTCTTGACGTAGTAAAAAGAGTTGACTCTCTTTAAATTATTGCCAAACGCATTTTCACATCCTCTATGTTGTTTACAAACAATAATTTCTTTCGTCGAAAGTATGATAAGTAGTTCGTGAATTTTGTTATGGATGGCAAAGGAACCCCTTTTGCTGTGAGTACTTATGACTAGGGCTATCAAAATACGCCAAACTGTTCTTCAACGGTATTCTATTGTATTGCATAGCATTATGGCGATAGCAGTCAAATTAAGGAAAACTTATTTTATATTTTCCGCCAAATGTAGTTATTGCTACTGTAACCACAGCAGTCAGCGTTTGTAACAATTTTTGAAGTGACGAAATAAAATATGATATTTTTACGACTTTTTAAATATATTTGGTTCATATGTGCATTAGTGTAACTCCTTTATGCCGATAACTTATTCCCCAATTTCTTTTCCAAAGTTTGTATCCTGCTCCTGAACTTTAAGTCATTACTGAGCTGCATCTGCAAATGGCATAGAATCAACTCCCCATTATTGTTCACACCGAGTGGACCTAGGCTATTCTTCTCACAATTGACTGCTGATGAGAAATGCATGTGGTAATAGCAGAATAAATCCAGTGTAACTTTCGTGCCATCGGCTGTAAACATCAACAATAACAACGAATGTGTACCAACCGTTAACACTTTAATATTTTCAGAAGTAACAAAATTAAGATTTAAACAACACAAAATGGCAGCAAGTAACACCGTCAGGCCTCCCGGGATTTGGTACAAACGGATGGTGACCTATATTTGGTACGATGTAATATTGCTGGCGTATATTGCGATTGTCATGTTTCTTACCGAAATATCTACTCGTCCACCCGTCCCGAATTTGAAAAGTAAGAAATGTTCCACAACAATTACTTTAGCAGATAATTTCGGCGTCGCGTTTTTTTGTCATCACTCCTACAAGCACTTGCTCCATAAAACTTTTATATTACAGCAACGAAGAAAAGAACAGGACAGGTGGCAGTTTTGACTGGCGGCCCGAGAGGACTAGCACTTGGACTAATTAAAAGACTAATTCAGCTGGATTACACAATTATAATGGGTATGGATTTATGACTACAATGTTGATACAATTTTGGCAATGTTAATTCGATATACCGTATATTAAAGGTGTACGAAGTATCAAGGATGGCGAGGCAAGGTTAGCTGAATTTGCATTATCAAACAGGGACTTAACCGTGGATAAGATAACACTTCTTGAAATGGATTTGATGTCACTGAAATCGATGCGACGATTTGCCGCCAGTGTGCTAAAAACAACGCCTCGTATTGATCTTTTGTTGTGTAATGGTAAATCGAATGTGACAAGGAACAATTTTTGCTATACAAATATTACAACGTGTATTCAAAAGATTATAGTGGTATATTTATTATTTCAGCGGCTATATTCCGTGCAGAGTACCAACTCACGGAAGATGGGTTCGAGAGTCAGTTTCAGGTCAACTACCTGAGTAACTTTTTTGCTTACTCATTTGCTATTGGAAAGAATAAAGGAGACGGCGTCGGTGAGCGGAAAACCATGCCAAATAACATACACATCCTCATTGTTCTACTCGTTTGGAACATTTCTCGAACATGAGCTTGACAAACCGTGAGGAAATACAAAACGACTCTAAATTATTTTGAATATTTGTATGCAACTAATTGTGTGTTTGATCATCCGGATAGATCTGTATATACACCCTTCAAGTTTTACTATCCGTCAAAATTGTATCCCATCATGAGCATGCTGCACCTTCAGAAACAACTGGATGCTGACAACAGTCAAGTATATTGTTACGCAGTTCACCCGGGAGCAATTCCTACCGAGATATGGATAAGCGGCGCAGGAGCACTGGCTTACTGGTTTGGACAGTTCGCTAGAAGCATGTTTCGAGTAGGAAAAATTACTTCATTACAATGTCACTATATATTTTCACTATGTCACTAATGTCACTATACACTGTCTGTGTGATATATGTTTGTAATATATATTGCGGACTAATTTTCAGACCATAGATAACGGCGCAGATACAATAATTTGGCCAACACTCTCACCAGAATACAAATACGAGGTGGAATTTACATGGAAAGCGGTAAAGTAAGTAATTCCAATTTCCGGTGTCGCTGAATATAAAAAGAAGCAAGCCATACTTTATAACAAGTCATTGAAACTGGCTGGAATTTGTTAGCCATAGTAATACGGTCAGCACGCATAAATATAATACGAAATTCCTTGGAATGTGTATTGGAATATAATTCTAATGGAAATATTTGTGTGTACATCGTAGAAAAAGTAATGTGCTCGTAAATTCAGTTAATTTGCTCGGAAATCCGATTTTTGCCGAGGAGCTTCAAACGCCTTGTTGAAACTAACAGAATGATAACCTCAATCAGTGTTCCCGTGCTCAAAAATAAAAACATGCTCTAAAAAAATGATTAGTGAACGGTAAATCAATGGCTAGCTCTGATAGCATTAACTATCCTCGAAAAATAATTAACTCAATTCAGCTGGATATTTAAAAGTAAAATAAACCAGGAGTAGCATAAACTACTAACGCTCAAGTAATTAATAATCTCAATTATCTTTATTAAAAGAACTCAATAATAATTAACAGCAATTATTACAACTCTTGTGCAGTGCACTTCTCTCTAACAAAAGTCGAACAAGAATAGAAAGCGAACAACTCACTTCTCCAAAGTCGAGAGTGATAATACAAGTCACTTCGCTGAAGGCGAGTGCAATAAGAATGGTAACAAAAATAGTACAGAAAAATACATAAGTTTACAGCTTAACAAAAAATACATAATATGATGCAACGACGAAATGCAAGCTCAAGTTTCTAGAATGAACTGAGTTGCAAGTTACAATGAAAAATGAGGGAAAGTATTGGAACATCTCATGTTGCCCTAACTGTGGCAAAAGTTGGTTTAAGGTTGGGTTACAAGTTGGTTAATAGTTGGGTTACAAATTGTGGGTACTTATAAACTTGTGGGTACTTTACATTAAATAGTTAAGAATGATACAAAAAATATGAAACATGGTATAAATATATTCATTACATTAAAACAGCATAAAATTAGCATTCTCATTTCCAACACGCCTGAATTTGCACGGAAAATATCTTTGACGAACATTTGATAAATAAAATCAACGGTAAAAATGGACTGGAGTTCTTAAGGTGAATACAAAATACATGGCTTTAGAATGCTTTTTGGTATTCTGGTTGACGGTCTTCTTCATAAATTAGTGTAATCCGTACTCATATTTACATAATTATTTACAATATAATATATTTTTAGTTTGTGCAACAGTCATAAACATTTGAATGTTTGTACATTTAATGACTCTATTTTCGATACATTAAAACACATTTATCTTTCATGGCCAAGAATGCAAGTATGTTCGACAAAAACCTTTCTGTGAAATATTATTGCTTGCTGAGTTAAGGTAAATTTAGTTTATCCTATGAATGACGTCAGTGCTGCCAATATCCCAGTGCTCCTAAAATCATGTTCCGCAGTTTATTATCTGGAATCTGAAAAATGGTTCTAGTTCAAAAGTCGTGTAATTGTCGTAGGACTTCTTGACGTAGTAAAAAGAGTTGACTCTCTTTAAATTATTGCCAAACGCATTTTCACATCCTCTATGTTGTTTACAAACAATAATTTCTTTCGTCGAAAGTATGATAAGTAGTTCGTGAATTTTGTTATGGATGGCAAAGGAACCCCTTTTGCTGTGAGTACTTATGACTAGGGCTATCAAAATACGCCAAACTGTTCTTCAACGGTATTCCATTGTGCCTAATACCATGTTGGTCTGTTCTGTGATTGCTATGAGCAAAACGGAAAACTTGTGGCGTCATTTAATAATTAAAACTATTAATTAAACCATAATATAATATAGAGGAGCTAAAATTAAATTTCTTGATCTTACGTTTTCTCCAGTTTTTATATTCACTATACAAATACCATTCTCATATACACCGTTTATGTTATTAACTACCGGAAGCATGAAATGCTTGAAAGGTAGTTCTAGCGATTGATCTGTTTGTCTGTCTGTCTCTGTCTGTCTGTCTGTCTGTAAACACTCTAACTTCCCTCCACGTTGACCGATTCGGCTCAAATTTGGCATAGAGGGACCTTGGCCCAAGGAGACGTTCCCTATTGATTTTCAGCCTGGTACCATATCATTGACCGGAAGTACGGGGGTTGGCGTCTTTGTGGTGGTGGGGGTGACCAAGTCGTCAAAAAATTTGATTGTATGAATCAATAGAGGAGTTCAAGACGACCATTTTTTGTCAAGGAACCATGGGTCAAATCGATCACCTGGCGGTAGGGTGGGCCGTCGAAGTTGGCGGTCCCCAGTCGTCAAAATTTTTTAAGCCATCAATCGATGGGGAATGTCAATTTGAGACCCAAAAACGTTGTGTAATGCTGAAATCTGTATTCACATTTGCTATTTTTGCATTCACCACTCTTCCGGTAGTTATGTATTAAAGGTTACACCTTACTAGTTGATTATATTTTTGTTAGATATTATCGGAGCAAAGTCCATAGTTTTTCCTGAAGATTCAGATGGTTGAATGTCCGAGCAAATTAAACGAATTTACGTGTATATTTCTTTTACTACGATGCACAATAAATACTTGCCATTCTTATCATATGAGTATTATGTACGATTGAACTTGAATTATTTTTCTATTCTTATCAGTATTTTTAATTTATGTATTCTATTATTTGTTTATCACCCAATTTCGATTTATGACATGCAATATGAAAAACAAGGAACAAACAAGAGAAAACTGATTTCAATTTGACCACATGGTTATTCAGAGGAAAACATGTTATTGGCTAATGTTATTCGGTTTATCAAAATCGTATTTTGATCTTTTTAGCGAATGACGTTCCTCAACAATTTTATAAATTGCGTAGTGAAGGACTGACCTTGGTGTCTCAAGAAGTGCACACGTAGCAACACCGAATATTTTGTATACGATAAGCAATAAAATACAAATATGTGTACCGGTGTTAGTGTTTTGTCACATTTTGCACAGATGATAGTGGTGAATTGTTATTATTCACAATCAGATCGACACATACATGTGGTATATCGTCATAGTGTACCAATATTTTGTCTGACAGATTGCGATATTGTGCCAGGTTTATGGTTGGTGCTCTGTTCGCGGCGGAAATCTGAAACTTAAAATGGCCCATGTTTGTGATATATAGGAAGTCACTCTGAGGTGACAAGACATTCAGGTGGAACATTGCTGAAACAATTTTGGAACGTGTTCGATTTTAATTTGAAATGGTTTTGTAGCAAATTATTTTTTGTCGCTGTGGTTATTGGTATTAGCTCAACATGTATTTTTTTGAATTTTCGGACTAGACCCCAACTTTTTAATTTGTATCGAGTGTTTTTGAATTACATAAGCTGTTTTGGAATAATCCATAAAAACTTTATTAATTAAAGGGTGTACAAAGTACGTAGCGTAAAATGCCGGTAAAAGTGAATTCATTAACCATACTCATTAATTCAGCAAATCAAAATTGCCAATTACTTAATGCCGTTGCCCATGATGTCGTCAGCAACCAAGTAGCCGGCTTGTAGCTAAAGGATTAACGAGAATAACTGCACCCAAATTCAAACCTGTATAGAATATGAGGAGAGTGAACAAATGTAAAAATCGTTGTTTATTCTTGATCTCTGATCCTTGGAGACCATTTTCTCCAGATATGGAGTCTTCTCAGGAAGTATAGGTGACCGCCACCACTATTAAGAAATTAGGTGCAAAATTCATGAATTCCTAACCGACCATTCTCAGCGATAGGTAAAATTACATCATCTGGTGTAAAGTCTTGATCATGAAGTATATAAAAATCGGAGATATGTGTAGCCATCAAAATTAGCATGTCTTAAACCTCACCAACTACCACGTATCCACACCAAGATACGGTTAATTGGCAGCACTAAATTGCGGATCAACGAGAGTAACTGGCCAAAATTTTTATTTGGCTCTCTCGTGAACGTTAACATTTTCATATACAAAATTCTTGCTGCAGGTATTACAGCCCATCTTCTTAGCTTTCATTTGTCGTTTATAAGAGTGCCAACAACAAAGATCTCCGGCTCACTCAGGGTCATATTCAAACCCACATTTGAGTAAAAAAATATACTATAACGTTCCATCGTATTTAGTGCAATAAATTGGGCGTATCGTGGAGCAGACAATTAATTCCTTTTGCATTTAAAAGCCCGATAATCAACGATCATTTTGTATATCTCAGATTTTTGCCTTCCCTCCTGATAAAAATTTTAAACTAAAAAATCAATTTTTCCCATCATCGAAAATAGGCCAATAGGAACTCAGGTATTTTACATTTCTTTACTTCATAGCGGGTGCTTTCGACTGTACTTCATGAAGAAACTCCACAACAGGATTCCTAGGTCTCCGAAGATAGGAGAACAAGAATCAGCATCGAATTTTACATGACTGGACTATGTTCGCCTTCTATGCTAGTTTGAACATAGGTGCAGTTATTCTCGTTAATCCTTTAAATTTTAAAACATATGTAACATTGGCTACTAACTAACTTGACATAGCGTATTTGAAAATAATGCATACTTACAATTTCAACAATCCATCCAAGTATGCATTGGCCAGTTTTTGCATTTCGTGGGACGAATTACGAGCAAGCCTCTGGAAAATCTGATCGAGCATTTTTTTCTCTGTAACAACAACCCAAACCCCACCATTGCATTATCTTTTTTTTAAATAACTTTATTACATAATATTTCGTACCGTAATCGCCATCCATGTTTTGTTGCCTAAGAATGCAACATTGCTTCAAGTTTCGGCAAAATCATGAGCACTATTGATGAGATATATCTACTTATAAGCTGCATGCGGTAATCACGCTGACACACATTCGCGTCTATCGATCCAATGGTTTCTCACAATAATGCAATTATAAACTGGCTTTACAAGGTACATGTCCAAATAATAACTAATTAATTTCGAGCAGGCCCCTTATCATGATCACAACATTATTGTTCAGCATTAATTTGGTTTTGTTGTCTCAAGAAAAAAACAAAGCTCGGCATCAGCAAATTGTATGCAACAAGTTTTCATAAACAAATGCGTACTCATATGTCACCTTGTTCGCAGCCACATTTATTCAAACAAATTTCTTTTACAAAACGAGTTACGCATACATCCATAACCATTTGCCAACTATTGTTTCAGTTAACAGGAAACACGTTGCTCGAAAAGTTACGCAAACAATTTCGTCATGCCATCTTCAGCTATTTGTTGCATCAACATATCCAGGGCCTTGATGACGAAGGCTGTAGTAAGGTGTCTACTTCCCCAGTGTCCAACACCTTTCCAAACATAGAAATACCAACATGGAAAGCCTCCGTCCTCCAAGTTTTGCTGCTTGACAATTTTTCCACCAAATTCCAATATTCTGTCATGACTGTCCTCGTCTTCATTCCACAGACCACAATTCAATGCCGCAATCACCAGGCAACTTAGATTCATCGGATTCTGAAACGTTTCTTCAATCGTCTTGAGCCGTCTTCTCACCACGTTTCTCAATTTCTCTTCAAATCTCTTCTGGTTATTGTTGCTAGCTTTCACCAAATATCTCGAAAACATGGCCATTACCGCAATCGGATTGGTATAGAATGAGCAATTGTCCCTCAACATTTCATTATCTCCCACGTCCATCAGCTGCTCAAGCGCTGTGTCCAGAATATCAAGCGTTGGGATGAGCTCGTCTCTGTTGTCCATTTTCAGCTCGGCCATAAACAAAAGAATGTTCAAAGAAATTCCCACACACACATGGGATTTGTAGGTCGTTTGTAAATCCGCTAACGTAGGACATTTACGTTTCTCCTCGCTAAGAGGAAAATAACAACCGTATACTCCATTCTCATTCTTCATCCCTGTTGCCAACATTCGGCAGGCAAGTTTGCGACATTCCGCAACGTCCATGTAGCCAGTATAAAGTAGGGCGGTCAGCGTTGCTGAAGATGTGTCAAGATCATCTGGCGTTAAGGTGTCGCCTCTTTTGAGAAGGTAGTTGAAAAAACCGGTCTGCTTGTTTTGCTCGGCTCTCATAGCTTTGTGAAATGACTCAATAATTAAAGGATCGAAGGCGTTGGGCAGCAAATTGAATATGTACGAAGTGTCGAACAATATCGGAAGGGATATTATGGCATCGCTCATGTCTGGTCTGGATTTGCTTACCATGCTTTCAAATTGCCAGGCGGGACTGTAGCCGCGTTCCAGGAATGCAAGTGCGTTTCGGCGCAGCTTTTGGAAACGACTTTCGGGTGACTTTGTATCAGTTATGATTTCTACAAACATGTCCATCTGCTTCAAGGAAAACACCGGCGTGTCTGTGAATAGAGGAGTCAGAACGTCAATTTGGAAATCTGATTAGATTTTACGTTAGAAAATTTACCTTCGTCCTTCAGCCGCAGGTATTTTTTCCTCCACTCGTCCATTTGTTCGAGATGTAGTTTATCCATTGCTAGACCCACAGTTACTCAGCGCCCAAGACTCGGGTCAAGAAAACGAGAGAATTGAAGGTGAAGTGTGAATGGTGTGTAGTTGATGAGAGCTTGTGCCGCCAGAGTAGGTATATATATATCTAAACCTCTTTGTGTCGACATCAGCTTCAGCGAACCTAACCAAAATGTACGCAAAACGATAATAATGGATCCAGAAATCCCTTCTCGTTATGGTTGATGGAAAAATTGAAAACATGTAATTTTGTGAATGAAGTACACGTTCTTGAAATTATCATTTGAATAAATACTTCCATCATGTCGAAATAGGCAAATAAATGGTTAATCGTTTCGACACGCTTTCAACCGCAGTGATTAAATAGGAATAGAGGTCCCCGTTTATTTTGTGAAGAAACACACCATGATTTACCATCAATCACGTCAGCACTGAAAATAGAATTACCGGAATAAAAAACAATTTTGTGCGGTTGCTCATCATAAATTTCAGGTCGCTATCACTCAGAGCGCTTGAAAACGCGACCAGCTTGACTTGGAAATTCCATTTCCGATATGACGCCACCATGACAATAGTCATCAAATATTCTCAGCTACATATATAGCTATACGTTAGTGTACATATGTATATTGCCAGCAACCAAATACGGGTTCAGTGTCTCTGAGCCAGTTTTTATGTGACCCGTAATTACATTCAATCCACACAATATCATGATTCACATAATGATGTCCAAAATGCTGGACTATATAAAGGCGTGTGTTCAGTTCAATTCCTCCTCAGTCAACATTTCCTCTCGTCACCACCGTTATTATACCTGAA